>CM038609.1:8705609-8734096 GCA_021533255.1 Ceriops tagal | reverse complement strand
TTTCTTTCCGGCTTTCCAATGATCTATTCCAGGATTACTTTGATATCGGCCTAACATTCCTTTAGCGAAACTAATGTCTGGACGAGTACATGTTTGCGCCCAACTAGTGATGCATAGGGAATTGATTCCATTGCTTTCCGTTCCAAATCATTCTTTGGACATTGCAATTCACTGAACTTGTCCCCTTTCTGAATTGGAACTATTCCTATTGAGCAATTTTCCATTCTAAATCTCTCTAATACTTTATCAATATAGCCTTTCTGAGACAATCCTAACAATCCTTGTGATCTATCACGAAATATCTCTATTCCTATCACATAGGATGCCTCATTCGTATCTTTCATTTCAAAAGTTTCAGAGAGAAATTTCTTTACATTATGTAACAAACCCATGTCATTAGCAGCCAAAAGAATGTCATCGACATATAGGACTAATATAATGAACTTGCTCCCACTGACTTTCATATAGATACACCGATCAACGGTGTTCTCTACAAAACCGTATGACGTAATGGTATTATTGAACTTAATATACCATTGTCGGGAGGCTTGTTTTAGTCCATATATCGATTTCTTTAATTTACACACCAAATTTTCTTGCCCAGTGGTGGTGAAACCTTCAGGTTGGTCCATATACACTTCCTCTTCCAAGTCATCGTTCAGAAAGGCGGTCTTTACATCCATTTGGTGAAGCTCTAGATCATTATGAGACACCAAAGCCATAATAATTCTCAAGGAGTCTTTCTTAGAGACCGAAGAGAAAGTCTCCTTATAGTCAATACCATCCATTTGAGTGAAACCTTTGGCAACAAGTCTGGCCTTATACCTTTCGATGTTACCTTTCGAGTTTCGCTTGGTCTTGAAGACCCACTTACAGCCAACTCGTTTTGATCCTTCAGGTAACTCTACTAGTTCCCAGACTTGGTTTACATCCATCGATTTCATCTCTTCCTTCATGGCATTGAACCACCTTTCAGAATCATTACATTCCATGGCTTGCTCAAATGAGACTGGATCTTTATCAATGCTCAATTCCGATTCATGCTCAAGTGAGTAAACCACATAATCATTCGAAACAGCTGGCCTTTTCTGTCTTGTAGACTTCCGTAATGCCATTTCTTGTGGTATCACTTGTTCATTTGTAAATTGAACATTGTCACTTGGTTCATCTCTTATGTTTGCGTGTTTCATGTATCAATTTGTTGTCCTTGCATGTCACGTGACTGTGATACAACATAAGGAACAACAATTTGAGTAGAAACACTGGGTGTGGGGATACCAACCTGAGTAGGAGTACTCACTGTGGATCTTTCATTTTGTAATTCTTTAATATCCACCTTTCGTGATTCCCCACTCCCACTGAACTGGCCACTTTCAATGAACCGAGCATTACCAGACTCAACTATTCTAGTACTATGGTTAGGACAATAGAACCTGTACCCTTTCGACTTTTCAGGATAGCCAATGAAATAACCACTTATGGTTCTTGCATCAAGCTTTCCTTCATGTGGATTATATATCCATAACTTGTAAAGAGTTTTGGGGATAGCCTTGCTAGGAACCCTGTTCAGCAGATATGCAGCAGTTCTTAATGCATGCATCCACAAGGATAAAGGTACAGTACTATAATTCAACATGCTCCTAACCATATCCATAAGTGTGCGATTCCGCCTTTCCACTACACCATTCTGTTGTGGTGTACCAGGCATTGTATACTGTGCACATATGCCTCGAATTTTAAGAAGTTTTGCAAATGGACCAGGACATTGTCCACTTTCATTGAACTTTCCATAATATTCACCACCCCTTTCTGACTTAATCACTTTTACTTTTCTATCTAACTGCCTTTTCACTTCATCAATAAACACCTATACGGTGTTTACTGACTGAGACCTTTCATGCAGTAGATATAAGTAACAATACCGTGAGTAGTCATCTATAATGGTGATGAAATATTTTTCACCACCCCATGTTGGGATATCAAATGGGCCACAAATATCAGTGTGCATCAATTCTAAGGCTCACTGCTTCTTATGGCTGGGTTCTTTGATGTATGTCTTGTTTGTTTCCTTTTATACAATCAACACATACATCCCAATCAGTAAAATCCAATTGAGGCAGGACATCACCTTTCACCAACCTTAATATCCTTTCTTTGGATATATGACCCAATCTTTGATGCAATAAGAAAGCAGAACTTTCATCATGTACATTACGCTTGTTACCTATACTATGCTCAACAAGAAATATGGAATCAGCATACATAGCATCAAGATTAAAACGGTACAAATCATCAATCAAAGTACCAGATCTATAATAGTACGAATGTCTATACAATGAAAATGCACCGTTTCCAATCTTGAGGTTAAATCCCACTTCATCAAACTTTGCAACAGAAACTAAATTTCTAGCACATTCAGGAACATAGAGACACTTTTCTAGATGCAGACGACACTTAGTGTCCAAGATCAATCTGTACGTCCCAATTCCTTCTATTCGTGCCTTCATTCTGTTTCCCATATAGAGGAACTTCTCAGTTCTTGTTATGGGCTGGACTAAAAGGAATCCCTACATAATATGTGACATATAAATAGTAGCTTCAGAGTCTAACCACCAAGTATTATTGGGCACTTTTTTGAAGTGACCAATCTTTTCGCAGAAGAAGCATTTCTGATCCTTTTGGATCTGACCTCCAGTGACTTTTATAGAGGCTTTATCCTTCTTCTTATTTTCCTTATGTGGTTTAAACTTACTACCACTAGCATCATTACGAACGATGAGGTGAATGGAGTGATCCTTCATCTTCTTTAATCTCCCTTCCTCCTGAACTAATATGGTCTTAATTTCCTAAAAGTTTCATTTTTCTTTAATAGTGTTATAATTCACTTGGAACTGGCCAAATTCAAGAGGTAGTGAATTAATGATGAATTGAACCAAAAATGAATCACTCTCATCCATGCCCATTGTTTTCAACCTTGCTGCTAGATTAGCCATACTAGTCACATGATCATGAATGGGCTGTGACCAATCAAATTTCTTGGTCGTCAGCTCACTCATTAGGGTTCCTACGATGAATTTATCAGTTATATCTGATTGAGAGTATTCCTTAATTCTCATCAGAAATTCCCTCGCATTTTCTGTCTTAGGCATCGATGGCTTTACATTTTCAGCTATCGTCATCCGCATCAAATTTAAACTCAGCCTATTGGACCGTACCTAAGCCTCATAAAAAGACTTATCAGATTCTGTACTGGTCCCTGTAATGGCTGCAGGCTTTTCATCCGAAATGACTGCTAAGTCCAAGCCCAATATACATAAATGAAACTGAATATGCTCAGACCATTCTGCATAATTCAGCCCATTGAATTTGATCATCGAATTGCCTAAGGCGAATACATTACTGGAAGCTGCAAACATAATCCAAATTTATACTTTAATGCTTTGAGAAACTCTAATGGATTCAGATACACTACAAACTTTAATCATGTATTTAAGTTCACCTTTGGATAATCCTTAAATACATAACTTTAATCAATAATGATGCTAATTAAATACACTTTAATGGATTAATCAATTATACTAGAGTTAACATAAATGTTATCTTTGGATATACAATCATGTTTACCTAGTATATCAATTAATCCCCTTTAATGTCATTAATTACAAGCAATGATCCATCTTTGGATGATCTCCTAACTTCATAATTAATAACCACAATTGTTCATTTCAAAATATTCATTAGCATCCAAAAAAATAAGCAATTAAAATTCACAATCAACTGTTTAAATCCTTTCAAAGTTAGGTCACTTTAATGACTAACAAGCTTTCAATATTTGACTTATATTGATGTGAATTCAATCAACTTTAAAAAAATCTTCAATTATAAAGATTTAAATTATCTTTTATATGGAAGTTTTTTAATAACCGGTCCACTTTTCACGTGGTATCCATTCGGACCCGAGCACCACCATACTACAGGTGGGACCCGCGTACCAGGCAACCCACGACATGCTTCGGTCGCACAGTGGCGGCACCACCATTCTGCCGCCTCCGGCCGATCGACCCACCGCCTCCGATCGAGCGACCCCCGCGGGCAGCACCACGGTTCTGCGGGCGTCGCCCGCATGCTGCCTCCGAGCATCACCCCTGTTCAACCACCTGCGCAGAGTTCAGACCGGCGTCGCAGTCCAGACCCGCGCCCAATCCGGTCATTCGAAGGGGTCTCCGTTGACAACCAACCCCGTGCGTCAGTTCTCCCCGACATTGCCTCTGACGGACGAACGTGGAGCGAACCAACCCGTTCGGGTCGGATCTCCGAAGCGATCTGGGCCGCAGCGTCACCCGGAATCACGATTCCTCGGGAGACCTTTCCGCTGCACTCACCCGACCGACCTGGATCCCATCGCCACCCGGAAGAACGCTCTTCCCCTTTCTGCCGTGCCCATATCCATTCGGGTTGGCAGGTGTACCCGGAAGCCACGAGGCCAATCCGTCATACCCGGAGCCACGGCCTTTACCGGAAGACCGTCCCTTCATACCCGATTGATTCGGGTCTCCCACCGACAACGAAAACACAGCCTTCATCGGAGCCGATCCGCCATACCCAGATCCGTTCGGGTCCGGCGGCGTACAGTCCTCGTGCCGTTTCGCCGGTGCCGACTTTCCATGGCCGGCGTTTCCCCTTTCAACGCCGGCCGTTTCGCCGTTAAGCACAACAAACCAAAATATTTGTTTTGTCCCGCGTTTTCCATTACACACAAAATACAAATAAAATAAAATACTGTACGGCACAAAGAGATAAAGAAAACAAATTGCAGTATTCGCATAGCCGCTCTTATACCAATTGTTAGAATTTTTCCAGAATTTCTCTTTATGAAATTCCTATTTTTATAATATAAGATCTTTCTTTATGTGAATACTAGCAATAAAATTGTAATTGAAATCAACATAGTCCATGATGCTGATATCCCGTAGCAAAAATGAGATTCCTCCATTTCTTCTGTTCCTGAATATTTCTCCCTTTTCTCCTACTCTTCCCTTTCTTTTCTTTACGTTTTCTCTCTGATGGTTGAGATTACAGTATATATATATACACCTTATTCCTTTCCTGTAACCATTACCCTTTCAGAAAAAATCCTTCTCTTCTGTAACGGCTATCTTAATAGGAATATATTTCTCTTCCCGTAACGTTTATCCTTAATAGGGAGAGTGAATGGATTTTAAACCCAAATTACCATTATACCTATCCGACCATCATATTATGCCTTTTATTTTGGGTCATACTTTAAATAATATGAGTCACTCATATTAATTAATTTAACATATCTCAGTTAAAAACACTATGGTCACCTAGAATAAAAAAAAAAAATTCCTGCCAAACACATGCTGGATTTGCAAAAAGTGTGTTCGTTCCTTGATTACCAAAACGTCTAAAATTGAGGTCCCAGTTGCATAGAGTCCATAAATAAACCTATGTGTAGAAATTATTATTTTCATTTTGGTTGAACTTGAACTTGAACGAGCCAGCCTACTAGCTTAGCTTTGGAAGGAATACAAATTGAACTCCTCGTATACTTTGGATGAAGTTGAATGAATTTGCCTTTCTCAGGCGCCCACCTCTCACCTTCCCCGGCCCGCCCCCACCACCCACACCCCCCCAAAAAAAAAAGGACAAAGGGTGGGTTGGCTGGGGGAAGATTTCCTGAGGACGACATGTCGGTGGACAGAGGTAATCTCTCCTGTAACCGACGAGTCGTTTTTTACAGCGTTCGAAGGTTGTTTTTATTGTTGGTCACCATTTGTTCCTAGTTTAATCAGTCAGTCATGACTGGTGAGGATGATTCCAAGTCCAGATAGTATTCAGTGGGGAGCAACGAGAGCTCACATGTGCTTTGCCACTTTCCCATCCATATCCATTCCTTCCCCTCACCACCTCACCACCACCGCCGCCGCCGCCGCTGCCGCAGTCACATACAGGTTTTTGTCTTTTCCAAAAATCGCTTTCAACTCGAATGTCTGTGGTGATTCCCCCAAGTTTCCAATTTTCTTAATAGCATTTCTTGATTTGGACTTTTTTTCACTACAACTAGTTGCTTTTATGCTCTCCTAACCAAGGATATATATATATATATATATTCTGGTGCAGGAAAAGAATTGAGACTTTGCAAGGATGTTGTTGTAGAGCAAATATGGATGTGTATAATTCCAAGAAGGCAAAATTCTCTGCTGCAAGAAAGGAAAGAATTAAGCTGCCAAGTTCTCGTGATAGCAGCTGTCCTATAGGCGAATTTCTAAGCCACCCGTCTGGGATTGAAGCCGTTTTGAACACAAGGGCCTTGCAGAGTTTCCAATGTCTTGATACCAATACATACAGGTGCTTTTTGCCAAAACTTCAACTTCTCAACTTTGAAGCAGCACCCGTGCTGGATTTAAGAGTAACCCCAACAAGTGAAGATTGCACTGTTGAGTTGCTTTCTTGCAAGGTCTGTCTCACTTCTACCCTGCAAATCTAAGCATTTGGTGAGACAAAGTCCACTTAAAAAATGTCTGATTCCTTCTATATATTTGTTGGTAATTATAATATGCAGTTCCAGGGTTCAGAGGTTGTGGAATTCCAAAATGACTATTTCTCAGGTATCCATGGACCTAAGAGAGTGTAGCCTTTAAAACAGTGCATTGAGATAACCTTATTTTTAGAATGCTAAAAGGCATGCCATATCACGATGCTTTCTTTTGCCAGATTGGTTGGATTTTCTTCCAAATTGTCTAGTTTCTTAGAATTTCATATTGCATTATTTCTTATGATGCATGTGTGTGCCTTTCCACTTTTATGTTATGGGTTTGGATACCTTTTTTACCTTGCCTCCAATTTGCAGCTTTGATGACCAATCGAATGACATGGGACACAAGTGGCTCAGAAGAATATTTGGAGGTTGATGTGAATCTGAATCTCATACTAGAGGTTGCTGATATTGTACCTATGGGGCTTTTAACTAGCACAATTATTAAAATGACTTTAGTGATGAGAACACTGTTTCTTCATCAAATTAATTCCAACTATTGATATTAAACCACAAATTATTGCTTGCTCAGTGCATTAATTAAGGTTCAAGTGACTGAAATACCCCCCCCCCAAAAAAAACAAAGAAAAATCTTTGACTGCCCAGTAAGGATCATTAGGGCCTATCAGCAGAAAGTTTCAAAAAATGTGGTTAAGGTCTGACCATTTCTGAAAGTATCTTGCTTCTGCAAGACTCTGACTGGGTGAGGTCTTTGCCCTACCAATAAGGATAGGAGCATTGAGAGATTGAGCATTGGTGTTGTGTTAATATAAAGTTCATTATTTATTTTTTATTTGGCTGGTGCGAACATTATCTGTGAAGTCTTTGCCAGATGTTGGACCATGATACAGCCATTTTATACATGTAACCTTTACATGCTATGAAATGTGTTTTTTTACTCAAATTATTGCTGTAATCCTTGTTAATTCTCCAATTGTTTTATTGCTTTTCAAGTGCCAATATGGCATGCTTTTGATAAAGATTTTCCCTGATTCTCATCTTGCAGTTAAATATTTTCTCCTTTTTTAACTGAATTGGCTTGTCCATATTTCTAAGATATGACTGAATTTTCCAATTCTATAGCAGTGTTTGACAAAACAATACAACTGGCTAATTGATCATCGAGTTTCTATCTGGATTTGTTCATTTTCTATGTTGTTTGATCTTTCATCAAGTACATGTGTGAAACAACAGCATCATTACTTGTGTACAGATATACACACTCCCCTTTACTTTGCTACCAACATCTGCTGTTGAAGCTCCTGGAAATTTGTGAGTAGTCTTATTACTAAATTCATTAGTAATATAGTAGTCTTATTACTAAATTCATTAGTTTTGCTGCTGTTGTGGCCTTAGCTGCCATGACACTTCTTTCTGAAAATATAGACACTATATTTGATCCACGTAATTCCATGTAAGAGCTTGTAAAGCATCGTCCATGATTGATGGTATAGGGTGAATTAAGCATCTTGACAGTTGCATTGCTATGCTCACCTAAAATTAGATCCTAAATGCAATAAATTTTTAAACATGGCTAGATACATTGAAAACAGATAATAGATTGAACAAACTGAAGACTATCATCTTGTTACCATATTTCCCTATCTCATGATCCTCACCCCCTATTCTCATCTTAGGCAACCCTTTCCCTGCCATCTCTCTCAATTTCTGCATGCATCAGGCACCCTTCTACTAAGTTAAGGGATGTTTCAGATTGTCTATTATGCAACTTTGCTAAATGAAGCACTCTGAAGGCTGAATTTTAGCTCATCTTATCCAGCCATTCCAATAGAATGCCATAAAAAATCAGGAGTCAATAACACTATAGAAGTGTGCTTCCTGGAATTGCTATTAGAGATTAAGAACTAGTGCTAAATGGTAGTTTCTAGACTTTGTTCTATAAGGCCAGGCTCAATTGTGCTCCCTATTTTGTGAGCTAGGCATCTGCTACCCTATCATTTCTGACATTTGGGACCAAAACCACCGCATGGAATTGTATTTACAAGGTTGGAATGTGATCACATACAGAATGGTTCAAGCTCTGGTGGATAGGATGGTACCATTGCTTCTGGAGCAACTGCTGCAAGATTACACCAAGTGGACAAGTCAGCAACTTTGAAAATCCCCCATGAATTTGATTCATATAATGCACACAAATTTCTCAGTTAAGTGTTTGAACTCATAGCTAGTGGAAACTTTTCTCTGTTACAGCTAGTAACTGTTCATTTTGTGCTTTGCAAGAGAGGATTTTGATTTTGTAATCTGTTATGATGTGGTGGTAAACAATCCAGAATTCTTGTTTTGCAGGGTGGGCCTTCACACTAGTAGGCTCCATTGCATGTCTGTTTCCTAATTAATCAACCTTCATTTGTGGGTCCATTATATTCTAATTTTGATCGATTGGTATAATTTCATATTTTTTTTTAGAAGCCCTTTTCCCATGTTTGAGCATTTGTTCTTTCCAATTGCTTGGCATTCCATTTTGGGCCTTGCTTTACTACAAAAGAGGAGTTATTTTCTGGTCAAACCAGCATAACTAATGGTTCTAATTTTGGTTATGCTTGTAGGGTCAATTTCCAAGTGCTTACCTGCGTTCCAGTGAATGGAAGAACGTTTTCAGCTATACTGTAGTTAAGAGCAATGAAGCCTCTACACGCAACACTGGCCGCAAAAATTCCGGACAAGACAATAATCCTAATTAAAGACGAGAAATTTCCTATGAGTTTTGAAGTGTCAGATTAGTTCAAGTTGATTTTTTAGGCATCTTCACCTCATGTATCTAGATCGTTGATTTGTATGTAATGAGAATTTGGTTACTTGCAGTCAACAACAGTCAATGAACGATTTGTTGCCTTGGCTGAGTTGTGAGCATACCAGGCACCGTGATTAGCCAACCTTTCTCAAGTTGATATGAGGGGCTAGGCGCATTCCATTCATGCATTGTTATTGCTGGCAGATTAATCCTTTTTTTTTTTTTTTCAATGCCGGATTGATATAAGAGGTTGGGATCATTCCATTCAACCAACCTTTCTCAAGTGTATATGTGGGTCTGGAAACATTCCATTGATGCATTGTTATTGCTGATAAATTAAGCTTTATTTTTTTTTTCTTTTTTGATCAAGCATATTGCTTGACCCAATCAACACGAAGAAAGGAAGACTGTGATGATACATAATCTACAGACTTGCTTTAAACTCCATAAATGTAACCCAGTATAAAGAGTATTGCTTTAAACTTCAAAAAGCCAACAGTTCTTAACATCAGTAAATTCACACTTGAGTCAACTGCTTCAGTTCACTTTCCCAGATGGGGGAGCAGCAGGGGGAGAATATCAGACAACAAAATTTTCTGGAGACTCGTCTTTGGTGTATTTCCGTCATACAATCCCAGTATACAACAGAGTCAAGGGCCAACAGTTGTACAGCTGTGCAAGACCATCCAGGGAATATGCATTTGTGTGGGTTCACTCAGTTCCACCAAGGCAACACAATGCTTGACAATGGATGCTCCACTTCCTCTTAACTTTGAGCAAATAACAAATCCCTAATCTGACTCTGACCATCCATTGTATTCCCAAATGAATAGATCCAGAGTTGAGGAAGAAGCCTAAAGACCAACCCAGTACGAACGACCATTGCTATTGTGGATAGCTGATTGGCAAGGAGATGTAACACACCATTCGTACCAAACCTGCAGCAGACAATCACTTGTTTTAAGCATCTGTTTGTGCATATAATACAGTGTTGGATCGGGAAGGGAATGAGGCCAGATAGAGAGAGAAGTATGAGACTTCAGACTTCCAAAATATGCACGGGCCAATTCCAATAAAACACTGCAAAATGGCTGTTTTCTGTGATTCCATATGTTTGCAAAAGCTTTTCTTTGCATCCTTGTTTCTTTTGAATTTCCCAAAGAAAAGAACCCACAAAACAACAGTCAGTTTTACCAAAACCATTATCTTTACCTTGGAAGGACCACAACAACGCCAGAAATGTACTTCTAATTGAGAACCAGGCCCCATGCACACAGGTACCCTCAGCGGGAAGAATATTGCAAACCTAAGAGGAACAGAGAACAAAATGATATCACATGCATCACAAGGAGCTATAGAAGTAAGACATCAGCTAGATTGGTTTGTACTTGAACAATTAACGTAAGAAAAATCCTAAGCAGATTGAACACAAGAGATGTATCCTAAGAAAAGGAGTTCCCAACCAAAGTTGCAACTGGAAAGAAAAAACATGTCTGAATTGGGCAGTTTCTAAGCAGTGTGAATGAGGTTCTGGGCATTGGGGGTACTCTATGCATGAAATCAACCATAAAAAGTTCCATACCAGCTAAACATATTTGGTGTTGCCATTGATGGTTCAATGCCAAGATGGACATCTTTGTAGAGTACTGCATCAAAGTAGCCAGCAAATCCTGCATCGAAAAGCAGAGGACAATGAAGGTAACACTCTTTCTAGTAACCCAACAGTCCGAGTAGCACTTTTCTTTAGTAAATAAAATAACTCAAAAGGTTTGATAATGCTGGGTAAACCAAGTGCAACAGGCCACTCAGCTTAACTTGTATAATCACCAGGATTAAACAGGTAAAAAATGAACCATTATTCACAGTGAAGCTTAATGTGAAATGGCTGACGATTCTCTTATTTAGAGACAAACTTTTGATGATTCTCTATTACTTAAAGCCCAGTAGCCTTGATGCTGTTATTAGTGATCTTCTATCACCAAAGGAGAGGAAAAAGTAATGCCAAAGAAATTTCTGGGAATATTCAGTATAAAATATTCCCAACCTATTCAAGGCAGTACCTTGACATCAAGAACGGAAGATAATGCAAATTCTAAATAAGAGAATAAAACATGTAACAAAGACAAAAAACTTGGTTACACCATACCATGTACCAATGCAGACCCAGTGTCAGGAGGTATCTCAAAGTGCAGCTTCTTGTACCGTTGGTTACTTTTTTCAAGCGAGTGATTAGGATGAGTGAATGTAAATACCTATGCAGAAGAAAAAACAAGAGTTTTGAACTCAACCAATTTGGATCTTTATTGCACTGAAATATAAGTAGAAGGAAAGCATAATTTGGATGGTAAATCAACGACAAGAATCCACAAAGCTGCCAATGAACCTCTTAAGAACTGTTTAGGACTAAAAACTAGCACGCTGTACAAGAGATTAGTGGCATCAAATTAGTAATTTTATGCAGGAGGCAACTTACAGGTTGTGAAGAAGCAAGCCTTGCCACATTATGCATTTTAACAACATATGCAGTCTCAAAATGTACAAGATCTCTATGTGACTTAACCTACAAGATAACAAAGGCATCAAAATGTGCGACTGAGGAAAAAATCAGTGAGGGCAGGATGCAAGATGGGCAACACACAAGAAGTACAAGATATATACATCATTGTACAGCTTTGAAGCTGTCACTGGCTGGATGAAACTTGTGTACCTGCAAAAGGGAAAAATCACAATAAGAGGCATTAAATTCTCACATTCAAATTTGTAATGAATTCTACATTTAGCGGGCTAGATTAGATTGCCCAAAACCACCAATCTATTCCAATGACCACAAGACAACACAATTTGTGATGAAAATGCCTAGTCTTCACAAGTTTTGTTGCCTGGGAGATTAAGCTGAGGCAGTTCTGGCAGAAAATGATCTGAGTTAGAATAACATCCTATACGAGAATAATACTAAGTCACATGAACACTACTAAGAAAGACTGCTCTAAATCTCACCCCTTTTTTCCTTTTCTTGAAATGTGTAGAATGGCAGAAATTACCAGGACTCGAAATGGGAAGACCACAAGTTAACTGAGACCTGAAAGGCCCTTGGACAAAGATCAATCAAGCGCGTATAGGGGCCCCTCCCTAGATATATTGTAAGATGGCAAAAGAGTCTAAGATGGAACATGAATTCATGCACGTACTAAAACAATACACCAAACAATCTATTACTGCCAGACATGGATGAGATGGTAAACTGCAGTGTAAAAAAAAAAAAAGAACTGGCCATATTACTATCAAACAAAAAAAAGGAAAGAAAAAGAAACATCTGTCATGACAACCCACCCTGGCCAATGTCAATGAGCAATAGAGAAAAAAAAAACTGACAGCCAGTAATATTCTAGTAATCTTTCAAATGTACCCAATCCAAGAAGAATATACATACGATGATGGTATAGAGATTCCATCTTGCTTCAAAAATCTCTGGGCTCCATCAAGGCACTCAGGTGAAAGTTCATTGTCACCAAAAGAACCCAGTAATTCACTAACCTAAAGATGAATTAAGCAGACAAAGAAATGAATGTCTAGATACTAGAACTGACAAATAAATCAAACTAATGAACAATAACAATAATCATGTACCAGAATATCAGCTTTCTCAGGAGCATCCCAGTGGCGCATATCACAAGAAATTATAGTAACAATGCCTTCCCAACCTTCCAGTTTAACTAAACTCTGTGGCAAAAACTATCACAGATTCTGGGACCCAGAAAATATTCTAAAAACTTGAGCACAAAGCATCATCATTATAAGTAACAAGTATTTGCCTAAATATATGCCAAAGTCTTGAGTAAGACAAAGAATACAAATCATGCCACTCTTATGGACTCAATAAATACCCATCTCTTTAGAAACAATTCATTGCTTGACAATCCCAACATGCTCACAAACAGTAAGAATCCAAAATTTAAGTCTACACAAGGCATTAAATTTAATTTTGACTGTAGTTGTAGTCAGTTTCATATGCAAATACTATAATGTACCATTACATGATCTTTCTGTTAGTTGCAATATAAAACAAAAGAACTCATCTATGACTCACATGAAGTGTAACAACTGCATTAGGATTTTTCTCCACGGCATAAACTTTTAGTTTGCGTCCAGTCTCTTCAGCAGCCTATAAGCAAGCACAATGAAAGAGAAAGCAAGGCTATGGAAGAACCCAAGTTGGAACCTATGGGAAGGATAGGTAGGAACCTGCAATGATGCCCTCACAAGAGGTCCACGCCCAGCTCCTACAACCATCAGTACCTTGCCACATTGTACAAAAGCTCAATACCAAGCAACCAATTTGATGTAACAACATGGAATATAAACTGATTGACAATGGAGATATGTCAAGAAGGTAATGTGTATGCATAGCTTACAGTGGTCAAACTACTAGCTGCTTTATCTGGGACCCTGTCCAGCAAAGCTTTACAGATTGCTCTTTCATACTAGAAAAAAGAACAAGCACAAAATATCTTTCAATTGCCTTTGTTTAATTCTATTTTTTTTTTAATTAGTCAAAGGATATTGTACAATTACAAAAAAAGTTTAGTTTAACTGCATAAGGAAACCTCTAGGCAAAACAATAACCATATTAAAATTTATGTTAAATCACCAGTGGCCAAAAAGAAAGAAACAGTGAAAATGAGATGAAAAGAGACATAACAAACAACAAAATATAAAATTATCTTAAGTAAACATATTAAGATCTTAGCTTTGTCTACAGTGACCAACAATACAAATTTTCAACCTGCGTGAAACTATAAAGGTTTCATGCCTGTAATGCCACATGATTCACCGTGGCATAGGATACATGTCCATCCATGTCTGGAAATTTGTTAAACTTGTTTTTACCACAGGAAGTTCAAGCCAGCATATGCATGTAAATTTTTTTTGGGGGAGGGGGGGGGAGGGGCAAAGGAGATTTTCTACAACATTTTAGTCTCATAGAATTACACAGAGAAATGGTAATACCTGGATGTATTTCACCGAGTCTTTCTCAAATGTCTCATATGTTTGGGCCTCTAGGTTATCCATAAGAGGCTGTATTTGAAGAGCAAAAGAACCAGACTTAGGATGACTCAAGCCAATGTGAAAAGTTAACATAGGCTAAGATAACTTCATCAACAAAAGATTGACATTGAGAAAGAAAAGAAAATAATAGGCAACAGTAACACAAGAATGCTAAAATGAATTGGTGGTACAAAGATAACTTACTTGCAACGGTGACTGTAGGAAATCTCTGTAGCCAAGCTGGAATAAGATGCTAAGAGTTTAAAATGGATACTAGTAATGCAAAATTGAAAAGGAAGAAGAAAGCAACAATCCTTGGTCATAATCCCAACAGAGAGCATAATTTCCTCACTCTCTTCCCCTGTCGTCTTTTCTATTTTTTGTGATGGGAAGAGAGAGAAAAAGCAATCTACCTCAAAACGTTCTTGCTCAGGTAAGGGATCCATCCTTTGGAAGATATAAGCGATGTAGTCCAAATATGGCCTGAGGGGATGCCTTTGCATGTCTATGAAAACAAGAATGTATTCAGTACTATAATCTACATAAGGAATGTATGTTATTACACACACACATATGTATGTGTACGTGGCTGAGTGTTGTGCTCACACTCATAGCCAATGCAAATACAGAAATATATCTTAACATAGATCAAATACTCACACAGGTACTGATAGAAACTTACTTTCAATATTATCATGATTAGCAGATAAATCTGAAACTGCCCTGGGACTGCTGTGCACAGATTTTCCAGAGATAACAATCTGTTGTGTTTATACCCAAGAAGCATAATTAATCAATTGGCATCTTTGCAGTAAACAATGTGGAAAGTTAAACAAGAAGAAGAAGAAGAAACATGTTAGCTACAATTCTCTAGGAAGTTCAAAGAAAAAAACTTCTCCAATGCAGCCGCCAATGGTGCACAAAAAAATCCATCAGCAATAACCTTTCTATAAAAGGCCTACCACAGACTTTTATCATGGCCCAGCCTCACCACATATAAGTCAGTAACATAGAGGAAAAATCAAAAGACAGAAAAAATTATCCTTATTAGAACTATCAGAGTTTAGAGACATAGACACCACTTAAATACCTGCATTGAATGGTTAAAGAAGCCAGTAATCAGGCTCTGATGCCGCTTTGACAAGCATGGATAACCCCGTGCATTTGTTAGGAAAGACTGGTAAATTAACAATTGCACCATTTAAAGTCATGCAATCGCGGAACCAACATTTGATAAATAAAAACTAAAGATAGTCATACCTCAGTATTTATTATGGCTGCTCTAACTGGTTCTCCAAACCAACGGCCAAGTGAGTTTGCCGACGGTAGTGAACTTCTATAAAAGAAGTAATTTTAGTAAACTAAGAGCAATTGATAATGTTTGTTCATATAGAAAAGTACAAGAGATCAAAGATTTCAACTCACAGAATGTCTAGAGCAACTGACAGTTGATTGTGATGCTCACAAAGAAGGCGAAATGAATTCCATAGTTCCCAGGAATCAATCTGCACAACAAAAAGAACAGAATAGGTGTACAAATCAAAGGCTGCACTAACGTGTTCTCATGGAAATTAATCTCCTACAGCAGCATGGTACTCCATCCAAATGCAACTCAATAAATCCCAACACATAAACACAGGTTGAGAAAACTGTGACACAAAGTGCAAAGTGACAAAGAATAACCAATAACAGCACCAATCATAAACCAATAAAGGTAGCTTTCATTTTAAAAGTGCGTGCACACTTAAGCAACAGAGAGAGAGAGAGAGAACTAAATTTTTTTATAACTATGCTTGTGATAAATGTTCCAAGCCCTACAGGAAAGGATTTCATCAAAATTGGAAGGGACTTTGACTCACCAATTTATTAGACTTCAAAGCCATAGAAGCTTCATCAAATTTTTCCAGTGGAATCCTAAGCCACAACTTTAACAGAGGAATGTTAAAAGAAGAGATGATAATAAGGAAATGGAAAGCAAATCACTATTAAGCAGAACAATGTCTGGAAACTAGGGTTAAGACAGGCACCTGCATATTGTTTAGGCCCTGTAAAATCTGAATCACACACCTCGCATAATTAGCACATGAAGTACCCTTAGGAGGAGGAAGAAGGCATGCCTGCAGCAGATAACCAGAAATGACAGCATAAGCTCTGAAACATGATTTCTCACAAGAACACCAATGAAAGGCATCAAAGATCATCACTACACTGCAACCATAAAGATAAATTCCATTGACAACTTGTGACTGGTGAGCTTGCAGGTGCAAACTTTTGCCAATGCTTTTCTGTAGGACAGGTAAAGTTGGTGAAAAAAATTTCACAAAATATATGGAATGGAAAAGTCATGATCCTTTCAACAACTTGGTTTTGCTCGATGACTAAAATGATGAACGTCCTTCACTATGGATGACAACAAATATGGAATGGTCCAGGCCATTCATATTAATTTCATATTAAGTAATTGTTGTATAAACAAGAAAATTAGGTTTTTGAATCATTGCTGCTAAAGAAGAAGAGAGAAAATACTTTCCCCATATTTTTATTCTCTGTTGTGGCTCCCTGTCCTACCAAATTGAATTCTCCAGTGCGAAGAAGAGAGTAACAAAGTGGTACCTAGTGCAAATCTATGGTCACTGTACTACTCCTAGCCACTACCCTATTATCTTGATGAATGGTGTGGCAAAAGCATGGACAGGCAAGCAACTCAGATTACAGGGGAAAATTTTGATTCAACAATTGTTTTAGTAAGGAGACCTGTAAGGATAGATGATTGGCCCATGCTATTTCTTGCTTCAAAGTTGTTTCAGAATCCAACCGAACTGTGTCATCTTCTGAATCCAAATCAATCCATGAACTGATTTTTCCTGATTAAAAAATAACTTAGTAATAAGTTAGGGACTTGCATGGGAGGTTTGTGGACAAGTAAAACTGAGGATGAAATGCCAGTAAAGAATTATTAACCACAAGTTAAATGCACATATGTAAGCATAATTGCATGAAACAGCACTAAGGGTATAACATCAAGCCAACATCTCAGAAGTCCTGATTACAACTGACTTTGCACAATAAGAATTAGTTCACAAAAATTTCCTTCTTTTACTAAATGTTTTCCTTTGGAAGTAATAGAAATGGCAGACAAATAAAGAACTTACCCAGTATTTAGAAATCATTTTCTTTATTCTGTACAATCTTTCCTACAGCAAGTTCAAAATCCAATTTGGTAAAAACAGCCAGCAGTGGAAAATAAGGAACAGTTTGGAGCTCAAATCCCAGATAATTCAGAAATATTTCATAATTAGAATGCTTTTCATTCTCCACAAGAGACATTAAGTTGGTGGATAAGAGGCCTGCAGCATGCCTCTCATAAATCAACCATAAAAGTCATCATGTAGAGCATCCAGAGCGAAGCAAATGAAAGAATCAACAAAACAGACTGAACATATTTATCAATCTCTTCTATTTGCATCTCAAAAGGTAAAATAATTACTCCAAATACATAATGGAACAGAATCACATCAAGGTCAGCTAGATGATGAAGGCTCGCCTGATAAAGTAAATTAGGCAGTTATCTGTATGAATACCAAAACCAGGGCACCATTTGCCTTCCAAAAACCATCAGAATTATTGCTCACAAACCAAATGATGAAATCAGAATATAAGCAGTGACTAGGGCTAATTTGACGAACTGTGAAGATGCAAGTAAAATAAAATAAGTGCATCCAAGTCTGACATCAGAAATGCCAATTTGATCGTTCACATAACATATTGGGAGTTACAAACGTAGTCTACAAAAACTCATACCCACAACATGGCTACTCCACTGGGAAGGACTCAAGACAAGGTCTGACCCAACAAATGGCAGAACACATGATCCACTACTGTCTTGGTGCATCAAGCTTGGCCTGTAAGTGGGATTCATCTGAATCATGAAGAACGCAAGCATTAAAGTAGAGGTAAGGATCCAAATGGGAAAAAGTCACATTGACCGTTACAGATGAAACTTCAAAAGCAGTAATGCTACAGAGAGCACTTAAATGCACAACAAAAAAAAAAATAGAAGAATGCATGGATGGTCAATGGTAGGCTGACAGGCAAAAAAGGGTGCCAAGAAAGAAAATCCATTTCACAGACTAGGTTTCAATAACATTGGCCGCATGAATAAAGCAACAATATGAATTGAAATAAAAGACTACAGAAGGCAATTACAGATTTCTAAAGATAAACAATTAATCAATAAAGCGTGAAAAAACGAAAATGGTCGTTGGCAGACTAAAGGTAAGCATTCCTTTGAAAGGAAAACAAACCCACATTGCAAAAGGCCACCAAATAAAAAACATCATTATAGGTGCAGCTACTACCAATCACACAAAAGAGCTTGCTTGATACGTGAGTGGCTAACTAGCACCAAAGGCCCAAAAAGAGAAAACAGAATATATATATATATATATAAAACTGGAAAAACCCATACGAGAGGGGAGAGGACGAAATCGAAGGCAGCCGTGGAGGAGAGATGGAAAGAGAGGAGGCGAGGCATGTCGTCGAAGAACTCAGTCTCCACTCCACAATATCTCGATTCGCTCTTTTCCCATCCTAACTTTTCTCCTAGCGGCATTCTCCGGCTTCCTTCTCTCTGCAATGAAATCACCCGATTACTTTTGTCTCGGCCTCTGCTCTTGCCAGTGAGAGGAAGCAAAGCTAGAAGAGTCGAAACGCAAGGTTTTTGTAGGGTTTTACCCCCCCCCCCCCCCCGCCCCAAAACCCCCCAGTTTTTTTTTATTATTATTATTTTTCCCTCTCTCTCTCTCTCTCTCTCTCTCTCTCTCTCTCACACACGACTCTCACCATGTGTCGTCTTTGGTGGGAAGGATCGGGTTGGGCTGGAGACAAACCCAATTTTGGCAGATAGGCCTAGCCCATTCTCCCCTCCGGCCCCCAGTCCCGCTCGAGCAAAACGAAAAACGAAAAATAAAAATAAAAAAGATTAAAAGAAAAAAAAATCCCACTGTAATAAAATGAAAGCCAAACGTGATGATCGGTAATGCGGAAATTTGCGTCGATTTTCGCAAACATAAAATATATATGTATGTTTTGTTTTTTTTTTTTTTGACACTAAAAAAATATTATGTAAAACGTGCAAACCCCTCCCAAAGTTCCTTGGGTTAATCTTGTTATATTCTAGTTAGTATTAGAGCCCATCTCCTCTAAATGGAAGTACATTACATCACATTTGCATTATACATGCAAGTTTCAATCAATCAATCAATCAAACAAACAAACAAAAAACAAAGAAGAAGAAGAAGAAGAAGGGGTAAATGCTTTTGTTGCATTGCATTACTCTACGGAGTACTTTCTTATTTTCATTTTCTTTTTTAACTCTTGTGCTCATACCACTCCATTGACATATATCTGGATAATATATATATATATATATATTACGAATACAATAAGGGGTTAAATCCTAAATTGGTTTACATTTTGTCAATTTATGTCGTCAGCTCTCAATTCGATCGATTAAATTGTAAACTAGTAAATCACATTCATTAATTTAGCTTGTTCCTCCCTTTTATGTGTCCCCCGTACCATTGAAAATATGTTACATACATGTAACGTGTATCTCTACATCTCTGTTAAAAAAAAAAAAAAAAACCCCCCCCCCCCACGACCCGATTTCTTCTTTCCTTACCTCAATATTTTATTTAGCTAAATAAAAAACCAATCCTTCCCTAAATTATCTCCGTGTCTCTCTCCCTCTCTCTTTAATCCCCTCCAATTCGTGCTCTCCGGTTTATTTTGCCCTTGTTAATAATAATAATAATAATAATAAGGCTTAACGGTGCTTGCTCTGAGTGGATTGTTTCACAGCCCAAACTTATCTTTAATCCAACGCCACCTCAAACCAATAGACATTTGTTTTCATATCGGAACTAAATAAGGAAAACCAATGTGGTCGTAGCGAGAAAATCCCATCGCATACAAACATGATTCAGAAAACCGTTTTGAAGAAGAGATGGTTAATCGTCCAGGGAAGATGAGAAAATGTGCTAACGTTAAACAAATGTTCAACAGGCGATAGATATCTATAAGAAGGCCACAGTTGATGACACAACAGAAAATCAGACCATTTCAAGCAATTATTTACAATAAGAAGTTCCAATTCATATGTTTGTTTCCAGATGCTACCATTCAAATTACTTATTGGAAAACTCAGATCAATGTTGCTGATACGGCAGGCTTCAACTCTGGTCACCATCAGATGTGCACCTCACCAATTTCCCCCTTGACATCCTTTTCCGCTTCATCAAAGTAGTCCTCTCGGGCATTGTCTGCTAGCATCAGTGAAACTAACCAGAAGAGAGCAGAATCAAGAGAAACCAAAGCACCACCACCAAGAAGACCAGTCTTAGCAGTAGGGCAATTATACTTGAGATTGCGATGAACATTGTGGGACAAGTGAAGTTGCTCTGTAATTGTCGGCCATAACAGCAATGTTGCTGCTAATCCCCCAGTGAACCTGCAATGAGTTCAAATGCAGAAAGCATATTGTGAGAAGGACAGAGAGACAGACAGCATATTGTGAGAAGGAGAGAGAGACACAGAGAGAGAGCCCATGGGTATGATCAACAAGAACAAAGGATTGAATCAGTGAGCAAAGCACGAGGCACCTTCAACTTTGATATTACCCAAAAAAAAGAGAAAAGCTAATCGAGAAAAGGAATGGTTTGTGATTACAAGAAATCATGCATGCTGAAATTTTGGATAAAGCACACGGGCACAATTGTTTAATTGCAAATGCAATGAAATGCGTTGAAAAGTTTTCAGCTTCATCACTTCAGATAACAGCAGATTACACACAAAGGAATTGTGCTTGTCTAACTGCAAGGCCAGGTAATGATTTGTGAAAATTCATACTTCTTGTTTGGTAATTCTTCTAGACATGCAAATAACTACTCTTAAACAAGGACAACTTGTTCAATAAAACATGGCATCTAGAACACTATGGCTTGGCTTGAAATTTTTTTTTTTTTTTTTTACAGAGAGGGGCCAAATGTTTAGCACGCAAACGACACAACAGCAACGCATTTAGGCAAAGCAAAGCAGTGAATCGTAAGAACTAAACATAAGGGAGGGAAGAAAAAGGAGTGCTTACAAAGCAATGTTGAAGAACACGACGAAACTGGTGCTCCTGAACAGAGTAGACTGCGGGACGGACTTCCCTTTGTAAGGATAGAAAAGGGAGAGATAGCCAGCAATGGTAGAGGCGATAAGAAACGCAAAAGAAAGATAACCCAATGGAACGGTTGGAGCGGGTGGATACTTGCAGATGACAGTATCTTTTCCTTGTATGGGATTTCCCATAGCAGGCTATAAAATCCCCAAAAATACAACCGAAATCCAAACAGAGAGAGAAATAATCCAAGTAAATAACAATTTTTTTTTTCAAAAAAAAAAAAAAAAAAAAAAACGAGATCTAAAGAGTGGCAGCGTGAATGTTACAGTTTCAATATGAAATTTCAGGACTTGGCCGCTACCAATCATGTTATGTTAGGGTCATGAAGGGGTGGGTGGGAGTGGGGAATACCTTCTTGTTTTCAGCAACGATGCCGAAGATGAAGGAGAGGACTCCGAGAGTCGCCACAATTATTGCCATTTGCCTCACTGTAATCGCCATTTTTTTTTTCTTCCCTCCCAAATTTCTGTACTTTAACCAATAATACTCAATTATCAATGATCAAAAACCAATCTTCCGCCGAACAAATCAACAATTCACGCACACAAATTCATACATACATTCACACACACACACACACACACACACACACAACCCTATATATATCAGCAAACAAAGCAGAAAAAATGAAAAAAAGAAAGAAAGAAAGAAACGACTTTTACCTGAAGAAGAACGGAGGAGAGAGAAAGAGAAAGAAGGGAGAGGGCGGGGGGATTTGATTCAGACAAAAAGAAAGAACAAACGTGAAATATTCTCTTCTCACTTACTTATAAAATCAAACGAAAATCGATTCGAAGGGATCACCAGAGCACTGCTATGTCTTCGGATGTCAACCCAACCCCCCCCCCCACCTCTCTCCCTGCCTCTCTATATATATCTCTCTCTCTCTCACCCTGCCTTTCTTTCCCTCTCCGGGTGTGTCTCAAATTGCCATCCAGTAATTAATTCTATTTATTTATGATCATCATTTTATGAATTGGAAAGAAAAGGGACCCCCGCCTCATATTCATCCCTAGTCAATTCCAGCCTTGCATTCCTGGCCCTCCCCATCCTTTTAAAACCGTATGTATACATTTATTATCTGTATATATCTCTCTGCCCGGGTGGCTGATTCTATTTTCCCTTTTTATTCCTTTTTACTAAATTTCCCCGGGGGGCGGGGCCCCCCAAAAAAAAAAAAAAAGATTTACAGCTACGTTTTTTGTTTTTTTTTTTTTATTTAACTAAATTGGACTTTAGATATTCGAGTCTGAACGAGATGAAATGTACTTAACCTTTGTGGACGGCAACGTACAGACAGAGTGTAACGTTACCTTTACCAGCACGGCTGTCTGTTTTCGTTACCGTCCCCCTCTCGTGACAAAAAAAGTCAAAGTCGACAATTGGCTAAAAGATGAACGGACAAAAATTGAAAAAGTAATACCAGGGAAGGGAAGGGAGTCTTTAATTTGGAGGGGTGGATGTACGTCTTTGTCTGTCTGTCCGTCTGTCCATCCCTCCGTCGATCTATCTATCTGTCTGTCTATCTTGACTTAGACGCGTATATTCGGTTGGGTATCCCAGCTCAGAGACTGTGCAACCGTGCGATTCTTTGGAGATTGGCCGAAAATGGGAATCCGTGGACTTATTGTGTTGACTCTTTGTTGGCCATTCATTCTCCCAAGCTCCAAGCTTGTTGATCTTTTGGAAGACTTTCAACACTTCTAGTCCCCCCCCACCAACCAACAAAAAAAAAAAAGAACTTAAAATGTTTTGTATTATATAAATAAAAATTTTATAATAATATACACGAAAAACTTCTTTTTATATTGTATAAATATTATTTGCGTAGGATAAAAACTTTCTGCAGACGCAATATAAGATTTTTTAGGCGTTCAGCGTCTATTCCCGCAATAGTTTCCTGTCTACTCAAACCCCCCCCCCCGCCCGGGACCATTCCTATTCCAAACAAAGCAGACGCTAAACACATGGCCAACAAGTCCCCCAAACGAGTTTTATAGAGGGGTTGGTTGGAGGGCGTAGTGCGGATTTTGCGGTTCAAATCTCCCACCTTTCCTACAAACCATAAAAAGAAACAAATCACTTGTCTGGAAAAATAACAAAGGCCCTCCTCCACTAAACAAAGTGGGCGAAGAAGATTATTTGACTGATTACTCGCAGGTGTTCCGGGGGGAAAGGGGGGGGGGGTTTGATACCCGCTGGTAACTACATTGACAACATCGAACAAATTACCGTTCTTCATATAAATTGCTCAACGGTCGTATAAGGCAAGCATTTCTCCGCTGGGGGTTGGGGCAGGGACACTATAAAGAACCATTAAGAGAAGCAATAAAAACGAAAAACAAACAGCCTCCATGTAAATGACTGGTTTGCATGTTTTACACCAATTGACGCCATCCTCTGCTAGAACCGGGAAACCACCACCTTCAGCATTACTAATTCAGTACAATTGACGCCAAAACCAAAAACAGCAATCTTTAATTGTTAACTTCTTCCTATCTGGGATAATAATAATACTATGTATAAAGAAAAAACTTGTAGATAAAATACACAACCATATAAGGTAAGTTCACACAGCTGTCAGGGCATAGTTTTCAGTTTTCTTTTGTATATTTTTACCGTCTCACTTTGCAGCCTTGCGTTCTCGATCAGTCAACTGTCATAGGTTGAATGCAACACCTGAATCGCGCCTTGCGCACGGTAGTCAGGATCTCAGTTTCAGCATTCTCAAGCATCCTGACAATCTCATTAAAGGGAGGACGGACTTCGGGGTTGGCATCCCAGCAACGAGTCATGATCTCACTAAGCACAGGCAGGCAATCATTTGGGATAACAGGCCTCACACCCTTGTTCACAACAGCAAATGCAGCCTGGACTGCAGTCATGTTCTGGAAGGGAAGCAAGCCAGTAATAAGCTCCCAAAGAACAATTCCAAAGCTGTACACATCCACCTTTTGTGTATAGGGCCTATGCTGAATCATCTCTCTGCATCAATAGACAAAAGAAACACACAAGAGAGTAGTTACTAATGCAATCCATTGTCACAAAACAAAAGTTGTATGCAAATTCATGTATTAGAGAAGAATTCTCATTGATAATTTTAACTCAGGTTTGACTGCTGTAAGAACATCAATGAATGTTACCATACAGCTAGAATGAGAACCAAAGTGGAAACTGACAACTAAGAAAAACAAAACAATGTCCACACATAAAATATATGATTGTTTTTAACATGTCAACGTTGGACAGAGACAGAAGGCATTAGTAGCCTACTCATGGAGTTGGAGGTAACAAAGCAATGAACTTACATAAAATGGGTGTATTAAAATGCAGTATGACCGACTATTTTATCCGCTGAAATAATTTGATACACAACAGAATGCATAGGATCACGCCAACCCCTCAAAATTAAGCTTTTAATGAAAATATGTTGAAGGAAGCAAAATTGTGGTCAGAAGATTCACCATATGCAAAATTCTCAAGATGCAAATGCCAGTTAGTGCAAATAGATGTGTTTGTAGAGCAGTGATGTCACAATAAGATGACTATAGTGGAGTGGATTTTCAAATGGTTATTGGTGCCAACAAAAAACATTTGTTTCAGCATCCCAAAAGCACCACACAGTATCTTTTAGAAACCATGGTTCCAGTTGGCCTATCCTGACGAAACGACATTTATATACAGATGCCGGGGTGTACTTCGTCCACCAGAACATTAAAGATAGAGAATGCATGAAATTTAGGCATAGCCACAAAGGAGCGTGCAAAAATATGCAATCCAAGTGGCATTATATGTCATTTGAGAAACAAACCAATTGTAGGATTACTTGGACAGAATATGATCAGAGCATTGCTCTAAGGCAACATCATTTGCCTAGAATAGTAATCAAATGTATGTGACTGAAAAAGACCCTCTAATGAAAACAGCAAAGCTCAACTTGGTGATTACACTAGAACATTTCTGCACGTGCGTGCATGTGTGTGTGTGTGTGTGTGTGCGTGTGAGAGAGAGAGAGAGAGAGAGTGTTCTCCCCGGGCAAACAATAAAATAAAATAAAAACCCAAAAAGAGGAAAGGGAGCAGAAAGAAACAGATTACCATTCTAAAGAATTCAAATGAGGTTGAAGGCTTGACTTTCCAAAATTCTCTCCCCCCCTCCCTCCCCACAACAAAAAGCTATGCAAATTTCATTAATATGAATAAAATCATCAGCTGTGGACAATAATGCACACAACCATAACTACCATAAAAATCCATAACAATATCTTCTCTCTAATTATACCAGAAAAATCTGTAACTATTCCTAAATGTGACAATAAAATGGAATGATGGATGTAGTACTAGCTAATCATATGAAAACAAATTAGAAACACAATGAAAAAGCAAGAAATGGAACCACAAATGCCAGTTAGTACAAAACAAGAGAGTCTAAAAAACCTAAACATGTAAAAGGTCTAAAGACTTACGGCGCCATCCAACGGTATGTTCCTGTTTCTGGAGTCATACCCTCAGTCTGCACCTCAATCCGCGCAACACCAAAATCAGCAATCTTTATTGATTTATCTGCAGAAATCAGAAGGTTATCTGATTTCAAATCCCGGTGTATGAACCCAAGCCAATGAACATAAGCCATTCCCCTTGCAACATCCAAGGCCTGCTTAACAGCCAGCTTCAATGGCACTGCCCGATTCAGCCTCTTCATCAGAAATTGCCGAACAGAGCCTCCTTTTGCATACTCCGTTACAATACACCAAACCATGGGTTTACGGCATGCACCAATAAACCGTACAATGTTTGGATGCTTTAGTGTTGCAAGCATCATGACTTCCTGCTGAAACTGTTGCTCCATCACTTGTGCCTTCTCTGGGCTATTCTCTGGCCTCTCCAATATCTTAATTGCAACATTCTCCCCATTATATGTTCCTCTGTACAACTTCCCAAAGGCTCCTTGAGCAAATGCTGTACCCATATTGAGTTTTCTCAAATCAATTGTCCACTCATCATAATTGGCTAATCCCTCAGTTGGATAACTATTATCCATCAAAGCCTGTGCCAGCGAATCATCATTTAGCTCATGTGTGACCTTCCCTGGGCGAAACACACTCTGCCCCACTGAGAAATTGTAGTTGTGGCTGACAGGTTTTAAACCTGGGTGGCTTAAAATGTGGGTCAGAGAATCATTGGAACCCACACTGCTGTTGTCCACCGACATTGAGACGGAGCCACCAGCATTGCTTGTTTGCAAACTATCAATGGACATGTTTGTGCCATCACCAAGTTTTTGGTAAAATTCTGGCGTGAAATCGATGTTTCCTCCCATAAGTCCAGTAAAAATTGCCCCCTCCACCATTTTTCCAATCATGAATGGAAGTCCTCAAACAAAAATTACAAGTGCACAGTTCTTCTTATCCAAAACTCCTCAAACTCATTTGATGGCGAAATGTCTCTTGTGCATGTGTCCTAAAAACCAACAAATACAAAGTTGTTTACGCGATAATCACAAATAAATGAAAACAAATACCTGATAATGATCCTTTAGTGGTTACTACATCCTGCCATTCACTCATTCTGTTGGCACTAGTCCTTATACTAAGAATGAGAGACAACCTTGGGATTAACAAGCAAGATCTTCTACAATTGTGTAACATGTACAACATGTCACAAATCATAGAGTTGGGAATGCTCAGCTATCCAGGGAACATGGTTAATTAGCACAACGTGGCATAAAAGTTAGAGCTAGAACCTCAGCCCTCAACGGAAAATAGCTGATTTGTGCAACATGGCACAAATGTTAAGAGGTGTAGGAATGATCAGCCATCTAGGGAAAATAGTTCATTTGTGCAACGTGGCAAAACCAAAGTGTGCAAAACATAATCAAATGCATAATTAGATTATGGTAGCCAAGTCTGCGGTTTTTGTTTTCTTTCTAGGGTTAAGGGAGCAGAACTAGAGCTATCAACCGAATAACAGAAACAGATTGCCAACCTATGATTTCCATCTCCATATGGCCTTAAAGGCAGTAAAAATCAAACAAAATCAGAAGCCAAAAACAGGAAACATAATAATAATACAATTATTAGGCCATGAAAGATTACTACCTTTAAAACAGATATCAAAATGAAAATCCCATACCGTTCGAACCACCCATCTCAGCAAATCCCAAATATGAAACTTGAGAGTCTCCCCTGCAATCAACAAAACCCACAAAAAACCCTCAAAAGGAAGTACAACCAGAAGCGTCATAAAACCCCTAAAAAATGAAAGCGCTAAATGCCAACATGACTCACTAGAGACACACACACAAAAATTTTTTAAAAAAAAAGGAAAAAAAAAGAAGAAAAAAAAAAACAAGTTGAAAGGCCAACAAAAGCCACAATCTTTACCACCCACCCCACCCAAAGGATTGAAAAAGAAAAAAGAAAGAAACAAATTTCCACCATTTTAGCACTCCAAGCTCATAATCAACGCTCGATTTCATAGAAATCTCAAACAAACACACAAGTCGCAGGAAATTAAAGACCCAAATTCAAGAAAGAAGCATAGATCAGGTAAAATTAGGAAGATAAGACAGCGCAGGAAGCAAAAAAGCGATTTCACGTAATAAATACAAAACCTTCCATACAATATTACAAAAATTTACAGTAATATATAGTAGCTGATCAAATCAAAGACAAGAATCAATTATTCAAAGACCGTTAGACAAAATTTTGCTTTATTTAAAAAAAATAAAAAAATAAAAATGGTTGCCTGACACTGATAATGTACAATTAACGGTCGAAACTGAACCAAGAAGAAGAAGAAGAAGAAGAAGAAATAAACAGGGAATAATAATGAAAATGAAGAAGAAAAGAAGAGTGCCCACCACCGCGACCCTCCGAAGACTTCTGAGTAAAACCAGGGGGG
>CM038609.1:8686577-8705509 GCA_021533255.1 Ceriops tagal | reverse complement strand
AAAAAAAAAATATTTATATATTACGTACTCAAGGATTATTAAGCTGTTGAGTAAAATCTTAAATAAAAAAAAAAAGCAAACAAATTATCTATCAAACTTGTATAATTATATGTAAAGAGATAACTGTGTTTCTTTTTCATTTTGAGTTTTACTTAATTCAGTTTTTCCGTATTTAGTATTTTGGATTCACAAAGTAAAAATGAGTCAGTCAGTCAACCCATCCCATCCCATGTCAAATGTCTAGGAATCTAACGTCGTGTGGCTGAAGCCTGGTGGCCATATTGCAAACGGAAGACAAAGGTGAATACACGGCACGGCATTTGACCGTTCTAGTCCTTCTTCCCTTATAATCATGCACCTAATTTCTCTTTTGATGTTCAATAGGCTAAGATCTTGTTTGATCGAAAAAAAAAATATATAAATATATATATATATATATATAATGAAATGGGTTTAATGAGGAGGACATGGACGTGAGCGGCGAGCTAAAAAGAAGAATGATTTAGTTGATTAGAGATAAAATTTGCGCTTACGCTGAGCCTCCAGGATCTGTTTTGGCAGAAATAAACAGGCTTACAGGCGTTGCTCAACAAAATAAAGAGTTATTATCAACTAGTGTCCTTGCCAATGAAATATCATCATGATTTATTGGGCTGACGATGGAGAGGCAAATGGGAATCGGGTACATATTGGCATATGGGAAGAAGGGACGAGGCAGTAGAGAGAAGGTTGGAGTTAAAAGGACAAGGTGAGAGGCGGCTGGCTGATGCAAGGAAAATTTCATCTAAAGCCAATCTTCCCTAATGGCGAGACTGAGATTGGAGTTTTAGCAGACGGCTTTAGGCTTCAATCTGATCGAGCACCTTTTGATCTTTCTTTTGGTACGCGCAACAGTTTTATTTGCTTTCGTAGTTTGGAGCATTTGGATGGTACGATGTTGGAGGGATGTATATTTACACACAACCGAGTCTCGGAGGATTTTGGCAAGTCAAAAAAACACCCCCAAGCCACGCCTGTTCTGTTCGTCCAATAACGTGTTTTGGAGTGGAATGATGAAATCCACCTGACTCAAGGCATTGGGTTAAATTTGAAGTAGTGGTAGTTCGATAAAATTTTTGGCAGTTCGAGTTACAAAACAAACTCCCTGATTCTCTTCTGATATATGAGATGCATGCCACATTCCAACCCTTTTGTAGGTACGGGTGACCTCTACAAATGACGTGACTCGAATTGCTCTCAAAGTCGGAATCAACCGACAACGACGGGGAAAATGGACATCCCTGCCTGTAGTTGCACTGGCAGCGCCTTGGTTTTGCCATGCAGCGGAGACGACTGAGGTTTCTTTGCAGTTTTTGGGGACGAATTCCGTAGCTCTTCTTCTTCCGTCTTAATTATACTATACATCCGCCTAATTACTGGAAGCTGGGCACAAGTCCCTTGAATCAATTATGCTTTTATTGATTGAAAGTATTGGGACTTGGTTTTGAGTTATTATTATTATTATTATTTTTTTCTTTCTTTCTTTCTTCTTCTTCTTCTTCTTCTTCTGTGGTTTTATTACACGTGGAGACATGACTTCGAGAGGTATAGTGATAGGTCATCATTATGCATTTATTCGGTCAATGATTATATTATATTCGGTAATCTTCACTTTATTTTACCTAAAAAGTACATCTCTCTATAGATATATATATATATATATATATATATTTAGGATTACATCACTATTTGTTACGCATTTGAAAAGGTATAAAAATTTATTATCACACTTTTAGGACTATCAGTTACACATTTATTAACCGTCAAATACAGGATCACGATTATCGAATAAATATTGTCATATCATTCGTGTCAAACAAATCTTTATGCATAACATTTCTTAATTATTGGTTCTTCGGTTAAAGCTTTGCAATATCAGTGCAGTTAAAGCAATTTTAGAAAGGCACTGTGGTGCCCCAAAAAAAAAAAAAAAAAAATTCCTTGAGCAGGCCTGATTTAACGCTGTGCGTTTAATTGGGGCCTCAAAAGGAACAACTAAAATTGTTTCCTAAGTTGCCCAATTGGCACGGTAATAACGTATTGGGGTGAAGGCGTAATGAAGACATCTAAGGATCATTATGTGCCAGCACCTCAATGCACAAAGTGACTCACGAGCAACTAATACTGAGCATGGCTTTAACCAATTACTGCTTAAATAGCATATGTATGACCATGTTGACAAGAAACCCATCAATTGCCATCCAAGTTGATCGCCGTCTGACCTGTTAACTGTTATGTCAAGCATTAGCCAACATATTTTGACTTAACAACGTAAGATATCAGCTCAGATTGCCTAACAAATTTTCATTGACCATGGCCATAAAAGTCCTAAACCCCCCCCCCCAAGGAGAACGATATTCTATCCGAATTCATGCATATATATATATATATATGACTTTATTTGTGGTGGTAGTTCACTTTTGTAGGTTCCACATGTAAAACCCACAAAATCAACGCCTTAAATACGGACCGAAATTGGGCCAAAGTAAACACCGCCCTACTTGAAATTGTTCATCGCTATTTGACGCAACGACCCATGACACCAGTCCTAGAGGTAAAAATTGTTGGGTTATTGTTTTGACCTAGACAATAGACGCGACTGAGACAACAATGACCCTTTTGTTATTAATGACAAAAATCGATTGATGACATCTTAACTGGACGTAACCAGGCAAAAACGACATTAAAAATGATCAAAAGGAAATGGAATCAATATGATTGAAAACCAACACTTTTTTAAGCTTGTAAGGCCCGCCTCCTCAAACAGATCAATCCTCCATATTAAGGACAAGCCAAAACCAAGCCCCCCCCCCCACCAAGTAAAATCAACTATTTGTCCCTTTTCTTCCTGATCGCTATCATTGATTTTCTAATTAATTAGTCTCTCCATCCCACATTTTGCTTCTTCAGCAACCTCAATTTTATTCCCTTTTCCGGCTTCTCTCTCTCTCTCTCCCTGTTTCTGTGTGTGGAGGGTTCATCTCTCATCATACCCTCTAAAAACTCAACCCCACGTCTTCGTTAATGGCGCATGATGATCATCATGAGATAATAGCTACGATGTTATTGCTTTTCATCACTTTCGATTTTGCAACATTTTCTGAGGCATTAACCGATGCAAAAATCCTAGCCAACTTCAGGAAGTCCTTGTATGACAGCACGGCCGCGCTAAGCAGTTGGAACGAAACACTGAATCCTAAACCGTGCATCGGCAGCACCCCAAAATGGAACGGTCTCCACTGTTACAACGACGGCACCATCGCCAAACTGCTGCTCGAGAGCATGGGGCTAACTGGTATCATCGACACAGACATGCTAACTCAGTTAAAATCATTGAGAACTTTGAGTTTGATGAACAACAGCTTCGAGGGTCCGATTCCTGAGGTGAACAAGCTGACGTCTTTGAGGAACCTGTCCCTGTCTCGTAACAGCTTTTCTGGGGAGATTCCTGAGGATGCTTTTGGTGGGATGAATTCCTTGAGGGAACTTTATTTGGCACAGAACCAGTTTAGGGGTGAGATTCCAGGATCACTTGTTGGATTGAAGAATCTGAGAAAGTTGAATCTTGAGGGAAATCGATTTCAAGGGAAGATACCAGATTTTCAGCATGAATTTTCAGAGTTCAATGTGGCAGGGAATCACTTGGAGGGCAGCATACCTCCCAGCCTTGCAATCATTAGTCCAAGCTCATTTAAAGGTATATAGGCATCCAATTCACTTCACTAGCTATACTCTAAATAATTATAAATAGACTAATTGATTTTAAGACTTATATTTCCATCCAAACGGTTATAGTATAGAAGGTTATTGTCACCAGTAAAATTAAATCTGAAACAATTCTTGATGAATCGCCTCAAAAACCATATATCAATTTTTTTTTGTAAGTATCATTTTGTTCATTTTGGAGTTAGAGAATATTTTTGGCGGAATTACTTGATTATTTATAATTTAATTTTGGATATACAGTTCTTTGATTATTTCTACACTACATGAACTGTTCAAAACGTTATAACAACTTAAAGCTATGAACTGGTTAATTAACCATCATTGCTGCTCACGAGCGGCTAATCTTTTTTTATGCTTAAAACCTCCATATGATGATGGAGATTACAAGGCAGACGAAGCTACCAAAAAACTTTACATATGTGAGTTTTAGAACTTCATGATATTATTCTTTTCGTTAACCTATTAGTTTGTTTTTTTTTTTTGTCTCATTTATTATATTTCCAGTGTTTCTTTTTTTTTTTTCAATGAATGTATGGGATTCTTAATGATCAAAGATATATATATATTCGGCTTTTATCCTTTTGGTCCTAGCTAATTATATATGTCGTAGAAAACATAGTTCCCTTTGTTTTTCTTAAACACCTCATCCCACAATTAATCAAAGACGTTAATTTCTAGAAGTTCAAAATGTTTTTTCTTGGTCCCTTTTGTTGGATCACCTGAGACCGAAAGGTACTATGCAACCACGATTATTTGGTTGCAACCACTCGTGAGTACAAAATTGTCACATAAACTAATAACTCAGTACACTTGTTCATTTTTTTAATATACTTTTTTACTAATTTATTATATTTATCAGACGGTAGTTGCCTTCATGGCTAGGTAGAAGCCCAAATTGCTGGAAATATTTTTATGTCTTCTAAAATTTTGAAATTTCTAATTCTACCTCTAGTTTCCTTTAATTCTCTATTTTGTACAAACTCTATCTTTCACGAGTGACTAAGATTGTGTTACTTAAACAACGTGGAAATCCCAGATGTTGGTTTGGGGTAGCTAGGCTTACAAAATCGAAAGATTAAATATTTTTTGACCTAAATGAGATAGGGAGGGAGGCATTGTATTTGAGTGAGATATAAGGTATGAATCTCAGGTTTACTCCAGGTAAATAGCTTATTGGTCACTCTAACGTGTCAATTGGTCGAAAAATTAACTTAAGAAATGTGTACATATTGATATGCAATATAACTTCAATAAAAAAGAATTAGCATAATCATATGCTTCCCCCCCAGCCCCCACCCACCCTTTTGTTTTTTTGGTTTAATTTCCTGTTATAATTTGAAGGGGTTAATTGTATTCCAATCAAGAGAAAAAAAAATAAAAAATAAAAAATGGTTAGCGCTCAATGTAACTGGTTGCTTTTGATTTAAGCAGGAAACGAGGGGCCATGTGGAAAGCCACTGAAGTCGTGCGGGTCGTCCAAAGAAAAAGTCATAGTCATGGTGTGCGTAGCTGCTGGAATCGTGATTGCATTAACAGCTGTCCTCGCGTGTGCGTATTCCCGTGGCTATGCCTTCAAGAAGTCCAAACTCAAGGCCGTAGAGAGGAAAGCCCAAAAGAAGAAATTTTCTTTACAGGGAGAGGCCAACAATACGGACCAGCCCGCCAACCCAAACTACAGCAATGCCAATGCCAATGCCATTGCCAAAAGAAGGGGTGAAAGTGAAACTGGGAAGTTACATTTTGTGAGGAACGACATGGAGAGGTTTGAGCTGCATGACCTGCTCAAGGCCTCAGCTGAGGTCTTGGGGAGTGGCACATTCGGGTCATCTTATAAGGCTGTTCTTTTGAATGGGCCTGCCCTGGTGGTGAAAAGGTTTAGGCACATGAACAATGCTGGGAAAGAAGAGTTCTACGAGCACATGAGAAGGCTTGGCACATTGTTATGCCCGAACCTGCTCCCTCTTCTGGCATTCTACTACAGAAGAGAAGAGAAGCTTTTGATTTGTAACTATGCCGAAAATGGCAGCTTGGCAAGTCATCTTCATGGTAAAATTTCTCTCTCAACTTTGTCTAGAACACGGCTTTAAATATCACAAAATTTAAATATAAAATTGGACTAAATTCACATCACACTTGATTTTAGTTATTAATTATATATGTATGTCTCCATTTATTATTGTGATGGTGCATTGAAAGACGCAAAGAGTACAACTAATTGTTAATATTATGCATGCGTGAAATCGCAAAAAGTGTAACCAGTAATTATAGTTGTGCATACACAAACTGGCATTTAATTTCTGCGTGTAACAAACCCTACTTCCGCAACTGTTTTCTTTTTATCTAACCATGATTTCATGCTCGTATCTCTTGGTCTGAACTATACATTGATCACGTGTTCTGGCTTCCTACATATATGTGCAAGCTAATCGTTCCGCGGGAGGACAAGGACTAGGCTGGCCAACCCGGCTAAAGATCGTCAAAGGAGTAGCCAGGGCCTTGGCATATCTGTACAAAGAATTGCCCAACCTAACTCTCCCTCACGGTCACCTCAAGTCGTCCAATGTGCTTCTCAACCAAAGATTTGAGCCATTGTTGACAGACTATGCACTGGTTCCCATGGTAAACCAAGATGAGGCAGAGCAAGTCATGGTGGCCTTCAAGTCTCCAGAGTTTACCCAAGGTGGACTCATCACACGGAAGACAGACGTGTGGAGTCTTGGCATACTAATTCTAGAAATCCTGACAGGTATTTAACCCATTTTGCTTCTTTTTTTCTTTTTTTTTTTGTTTAAAAAAAAAATGAAAGGCAGGACTATGAACTTACAGTAAAGATTCCAAATTGCAAGCTATGGGGAAACTACAGTTGTGGTCATTGTAACTATGGTTCACTCCACGGAACTGCCGCCCTGTGTGGAATGTGGGGGAAGAGTTAGATGTCTGCAAACTCGACCTGGATCTCACAGAGAGGCACCGCAATATTATGACCATAATTGCAATCTTAAAAAACCTGTTAAGAACCTCTTGACCCACCCCAAAGCCATTATCTCAGTTTTGATGATTAAAGCTATATTTGAACTATGGCTTGTTCGCCAAATTTTCCCAGGTAAGTCTCCAGCGAACTATCAGCAGCAAGAAGAGAGAAATGGTGTAGATTTGGCAACTTGGGTTAACTCGGTGGTCAGAGAAGAGTGGACAGGAGAGGTGTTCGATATGGACATGAGGGGCACTAAAAATGGGGAGGGTGAGATGCTCAAGTTACTGAAGATTGGGATGTGCTGCTGCGAATGGAACGTGGAGAGGAGATGGGACCTGAGGGATGCTGTGGAGAAGATAGAGGAGTTGAAGGACAGAGAAATGGTGACCGACGACGACTACAGCTCCGGTGCAAGTCAAGGAGGAGAACTCTACTCCTCTAGAGCCATGACGGACGATGATTTCTCTTTCTCAGTCACTGCTTGAAGTCTTAGCCTTATTGGGCGACAATTGCCATGCATCATTGTAACTGTCATATCCTCAACTCAACACAACAGACCTAACATTTTTAATTAAAAAAAAAAAAAGAGGATGCTGCTTGCTGCATTGCGTAATATAAATGTGATGAGGACCTTGCGGTTGCTTAAAGAAAGGTCGGAAAAGAATACCTACTAGCTAGCTGGGGGAAGGGGAAGTGGGCTGATTCTTCATGCACATATTGGTTGAGGTTATGGTTTTGTTTTTTAACTTTTTGTATATTAATTCGGTTTTCATTTTTGTTTCTACGTACATCTTCCTTCCATCCTACCTACCTATCTACCCACGCACACAATACAAACCTCCATGCATGTTCCTGATTCTGTATGTATACATGAAGACGCTTTCCAATTATAATAGGCAAAGCACAACAACTTGGCTCAAACAAAAAATAATTAAAAAAAAAAAAAAACGAATCCATTCTCCTCTTATTGTAAATGACTGCCAATCTAAAATCTTGTCCTTTACGGTTTATTGAATAAGATCCTTAATTTTCTTGCATGTCCTTTTTCTTGTCTGCCATAAATTACGCACACGGTTCCTGATGGCTGGCATTTACCATTTAAGCTTATGCGAATTCTAATCCACTGCCAGATCTCGTCAAGATCCTATATTATTAGTCATGTTTCATAAAACTGGTGCAAAATCCACCTGCAAATTTGGCTAAGTTGTTTTATTATCTACAGAAGGGTTACTTTTTGCACCATAAGACCCAAATGCAAATATCACAAAAGCGGGGTGGTATGGAGTAATGATCCATCTTCAAAATAACAATGAGAAGGAAAGTTCTTGTTATCCACCATATATTTCCTCTTTCACACCTACAATCTGCCCCACCAGATAATTCTCAATGGAAAAGGATAAAACTTTAATTCTAACTTGTTAAGCATTCTCTTACAAGTTCATTGCATGAATGATTTGGGACTAGACCAAATGCTATGGACTCTTCCTTTTACACCCAGTTCCCGCACCACCCCAACCCCCGGGCCCCCTCTTCCCCATCATAAAAGGTAATTGACAACAACGAGAACAAATGTTACAGGAATGCATCTAATGACCATCGCTTGTTTCGTAATTTAGATATCGTCAGATCGGCCCCTCCAAATCCATCCATTATAGCTTTTGCTGAAGGGAATTCAGCTCTAGACGTCAAACTACACACAACACCGTAAATACAATTAGCCAAAGAAAAGCACAAACTTTCAGTTAAGAGACAATAAAGAGGCCAAAAGTGATGTAGGATGTCATGTTTTTCCTTGTTAGTAATGAGAAACTTTTAACTCCTTACACTGGCATTTTGTTTCATTGACATTTTTTTAAGACTCACGAGAAGATGACAACGAAGCAATGCTTCTAACTAATGGAGAATTTTCAACGTGAACGGCAGTAGGCCATCATGTAAATATAAAAAATTGTTGCTGCATGGGAGAAGAATAATTGGTGCCACCAATGTCATATCTCTAAATTTCTCTTTCCCTAATCCTTAAACTTCAGCAACCACTTCTAAATTTGATAAATCCAGATAAAATGTTCCAAACACTAGCGCAATGAAATTCATTAAACAAGCCTTCACCTGCTCCGAAGAACAACACATGGCATACCGATTATCTCAGCTCCAGCCACTCCAGATTTGCTTCCAGCAATAAGGATACAATTTTCAACAGATATGCCAGCATACTCAGCCCCTGCACGCAATGCAGCCACAATCTTCTCTTTGCTGGGTAATTTTTCCAATATTAGATTGAACTATGATTCCAACAGGCAAATAACTTGGCTTCTTAACAGTTGACAAGAAAAACATAAGCTCTTGCAAACAATTTGAACATGGTGGACATCAATGTTCAATACTTTGATGAGCAGACTTGTGAATCCACAGTTCAGAATTATGTTGACAAGCAAATTGTTGTCGTACTTAAGCTAAATCAATATAATAACTAGGGAACATAAAATCCCAGACAAGCACAATAAGATTCAGTCAGCATGCATTGCATCTCATACTTGCTAAGGACCGTTGACAAACCATTCAAAGAGTTGACTAAGTGCAAAACACACAAAGAAAGGAATGTATATAGACCAACCTTTCGGACAAGCTAGTGTCAAGTTCAACACTCAATTTCAGCATGGACGCAACCTCCTCTGCTATCCTTTGTCTTTCTGCAGAAGCTGAGGTAAAAAGCAAGATAGTCCTATTTGGTATCCAATAATTCACAGTGACACTGAACAAATGCATGCAAATCAACAAAGGTTTCATATTTACCTGCCTTTCTTGCTTCCTTAGCTAGCTGCTCGTTCAGACCAGAGGACAATCCTTCACTAAAAGCAAGTTGACCATAAAAACTTTGCTTAACTTCCTCATTCCCAATGATCTTTATCTTAGACATTCTTTCATGTCCAAGCTTGCTTACAATAGATCTATCAAATTCAACTCATCAAAGGAAGGCATCTCTCAGATCAAATTGTCAAGCATGCAGAATTGAATTAATTGTGGAAAAGTTCAAGAATACAGAACTTGTACACAAGTAATTTACCCAAAAGGAAATTTCCATCAAATTCAAGTTGTATAGATCAAGCATAACATGGAATGCTAAAATAAGCCACCCCTTTTAGACTGTTCTAAAGAATAGGTTTAAGCTGGTTAATGACCACAGGCAAGCCAAACATAACATGAAATGCTAAAATAAGCCAAGCATAGGTTTAAGCTAGTTAGAGACTTTGAACTGATTTATTGAGAAAGTCCACTTCTCCAACTAAATTAATAGAAATGCTTAGGCCTTATGTCCTACATCTGCTCATTTCCTTCATTGTACTTCATAAATCTGACACTTCCTCAATTACACTCATGTAAATATTATTTAGCTATCAAGACAGAACATTTAATGTGTAAAATGATGTTTAGCCATATTAGAAAGTAATGTGGGGGAAGGTCCAGAACTTAATGCCTTTATGAAACAACTCTGCACGTATATAATTCAGAATGTTCTCAAATCACAACATTATAATATTATTTAATAACAAGTGCGAGATATCCATGAACAACAGCATATTCAAGACAGCAAAATACCTAGCAATTTTTTCATCACTTTTACCATAAGCCGTTAAGATGATCACGGGTATTCCATCCTTCGAGGCATCATCGATAAAACTGCAAACAAACAAGTAAGCAAGTGTTCGCTTAAATTTTACATGTATAGATGGTTGAAACAGCCCACAAAATCATTCAACATGCATCATTAGCTTTGATACAAAATATTCTGCATTAACAACAAAATGTCCACAGTTGAAACACAAAATTCATGACAGTTGCCTGTGATGGCTATGATGTGCCTCATAGGTTCCCTTGTTTTATCCTTTTCCTTTATTTCTCAACAATTTTAAGAATTTGATAAGTATATTGTTTAGTGCAGTTCAATGAGTGAAAACAAAATATGTCAAAACTGAACTTGCCACAAGGACAAAAATTTTGAACAGTTAAGGGGCGAAGAGTTTGTGGTATGCCCTTAATCCCCTGAACTAATCTTTCATTTTGAGTGGATTGTAATGCCTTACTGCCTCAGTTGCTTGCTAACACTATTGACAAAAATTTCTGAATTAAAGCTATGGTCATTAAGACTTTGATAACGTGTTAAGGAATTAGGCTGAAAGCTTAAGCTGGTTGAATCCCCAAGGTTGGTTCATCTATGAAGCTCTAACATACTAGAATTAAAGAATGTGCAATAACAACCATGGCTTAAGAGGATCTACAACAAAAAGTTGCATGCACAAGTATTAAGCTTTTAGGAACTAAATATACAGCTGAGGCTGCTCAACAAATATTTGGGACATTCACCACATGCATTAAGTTCAATGAACAACAGAATTCCCAGCATATTTCATGTTGTTTATCACATGAACTTTATTGAGTTACCTAAAGGATCCAACTAGTTATATCTCAATAAGTTGGAATGTGTGATAGGCCACCAAAATGACCATTAGCCTAGAAGAATAACCAATAGACAATTAGCTATGCATAGAAAGCAACTGGAGGCATCAGAGTTATAGAGAGAGCTGAATGAAGAGAATAGGAATGGCACAACAGAATTACTTCTAGCTAGACAGGATCAAATAACTTACTCTTCAACTCCAGGTCTCAAAGCTGAACTTTGTGATACCATAAACTCATCCAGTGCATTTTTCTGCCAACGGCTAGTAAATAGTTTAGTAGAAAAAACATGAAGTTTCAGCACCCATCCATAGTAAGGAAGAAATAAAAATTTTCTAACATTTATGCTTATAAGTTGGGTGTAGAAGGGCATCCGACTTAAACATCCCAAAACAAAAACCTAATGATCCTTTAGATCCTATGTCAAATAACTGTTCTGTTTTGCTGTTTGAGAAGAGCTCAAATGGTAAATCATTGAGTGTAAAATGTCATTGAAATGCCCATCAATAAACTCAAGGGTAACAAAACAATCTTCTGCAACTTCTAAAGCCCACCTAATAATTGCCATAAAAAATATATATAAAAAAGTCCCCAATGAAATATCAAACCTGTGTGTATATACCATGAAACAGGCCAATATCCCATACATAGACAACGTGGATGTTATACTCATAACACAGCTTGTTGACACATACTAGGTGCTATTAGCACATGAAACATTTAGCTTATATCACTTAAAGGGCCATAACAGGGTGTTATAGCACCAAGGTAAACTGAAATGAAGTAGTGAAAACAAGGCTGAACCACCATATAGGTCTCAGTAGTATGTTGCTAAAATGTATATATCATCAACCAGGCCATGTGTTGTACCCTTTTTTTTTGGGTACACCAGAAAAATAGGCCTTTGTGTAGGAAAACGTGATTAGTGGCTTATATTGTGCATAGTTAGCTATTTTTAGAATATATCTTTAGAAATAAACAAATTTAGGTAAGTTTTTTAAGGTCCCATAAGTTATGGGATTGGATATATTTTTTCCTTTTTATTAATTTCCTTTTTTACAAGGTCTAGCATCTATATAAAGCTATTGTCTAATGTATTATTAAGAATAAGAAGAATTATTACTCTTCCAATCTCTAACATGGTATCAGAGCTATTGTTCTTTGTAGTCTTCTTCCTTTTGTTTTATTTTTCCTTTGACATCAAAACAGAGTATTTTTGCTAGCCTTTATTGCTGATGATCTCTACTTCACGTGAAGGCCTTGATTGCCTAGAATTGTTATTTTTCCATAAAAGATGTCTGCAGTACAACTAAGTGAAGAGATAAGCAGTCCTAACCAAGAAGTGATCGAGAGGATAGGATCACTTATCAACAACCTTGAAAAACCCTCAGGTACCTGTTCTTTGGCATATTCAGGTAAGTTTCCATTCTCCATTGGGTTAAATGTTTCGGGTACAACCTTTGCCAACTCTTGGGTCATGGACTCAGGAGCTACTGACCATATGACTCATTTATCAAATATTTTTTCCACGTATTCCCCATGTCCAAGTAGTAGGAAAATAGCTACAGCAGACGGTTCGGTGACCACTGTAGTAGGTGTAGGGAATGTTAAAATAGGTCCATCACTGATATTAAAAAACGTCCTCTATGTCCCTAAATTGTCCACAAATTTGATTTCCATACGAAAACTTACTCAAGATTTATATTGCAATGTGGTTTTTCATCATGACTATTGTGAATTTCAGGACAAGGATTCGGGGAAAATGATTGGACATGCTAAAGAACGGTATGGTCTCTACTACCTTGAAGCACCAAGTCAGTTAAACATTACTAAGGGCAGATTATCCCATTCTTTTATGTCAGAAAATCTTTCATCCAATAAAAAGAAAGTTTGGCTTCATCATCGCCGACTTGGACATCCATCTTTTAGAGTTATTAAAATTCTATTTCCTTCTTTGTTTAAAAATCTAGATGTTGAAAACTTCCATTGTGAGGTATGTGAACTTGCTAAACACAAGCGTATACCAATTCCAGCCAGTAACAAAAAGAGTTATGTTCCTTTCTATCTCGTTCACAGTGATATTTGGGGTCCTACATCTATTCCTAATATTTCTGGGGCAAGATGATTTGTTTCATTTATTGATGACTGTACTCGTGTTACATTTTTTTACTCAAGCATAAATCAGATGTTATTACTGTTCTCCCAAACTTTTGCTCCATGGTTAAAAATCAATTTGGAGTCAATATCAAAAGGTTTAAGTCAGATAATGCTAGGGAATATTTCAATCAAACCCTAACTCCATATTTTCAAAAGGAAGGGATAGTACATGAATCATCTTGTGTCAATACCCCACAACAAAATGGAGTAGCAGAAAGGAAAAATGGTCACCTTCTTGAAAAAACCCGAGCCTTTATGTTCCAAAACAATGTGCCTAAAAATTTTTTGGGGGAAGTAGTTCTTACTACTACCCATCTCATAAATCGTTTGCCATCTAGAGTTTTGGGATTTAAAATTCCTATGGAAATACTCTCCACATTCTACCCTGACTTACAAACTACAAATAACCTTGTTCTTAGGATATTTGGGTGTGTATCATTTGTTCATGTTCACTGTCCAACTAAGGGGAAATTAGATCCAAGGGCAATAAAATGTGTTTTTGTGGGGTATTCCTCAACTCAAAAAGGGTATAAGTGTTACCATCCTCCATCAAGGAAGTTCTATGTCTCAATAGATGTCACTTTTAATGAACATGAGTCTTACTTCACCCATCCTTATTTTCAGGGGGAGAATTTAATAATAGAAAATAAGGATGATGATGTTTTACTTGATCTATCGCCACTATCCATGTGTAAACCATCCAGTTCATCTTGTCCCATTATAGCAAACCGTGTGCTTGAAAATCTTCCTAAACATATAGTTGAAAATGAACCAAACCATATGCCAGAAAATTCTCTTAAATCCATGTCTAAACCTGAACTTATGTCTGAAAATCCTCAAGAAAAAACAGATTCTGCACTTGAGAATGTAAGATTTGGCAAGGGCAAGGTGTTCACAAGGAAGAAGATGACCTGAATTTATGCAGGTCCAAGAGTCCAAACCCAAGTCCTGAGAATGAGGTAACAATATCTAATCCTACATTGCAAAATGAAACTGAATTTCATATGAGTAAGGATAACCAGGATCTTCCCATTGCCATTAGGAAAACAACAAGAGAGTGCACAAAACGACCTTTATATCCTCTTGCACACTTTATGTCTTTTAAGAAATTTTCACCATCTCATCGATCCTTCCTTGTTAGCTTAAACACCATTGCCATTCCTACCACCTTATCCGAGGCGTTGTCCAATGAGAAATGGAAACAAGCTATGAATGTGGAAATGGAGGCATTGGAGAAAAATAAAACTTGGGAGTTGGTAAAGTTACCAGTGGGAAAGAAACCTGTAGGGTGTAAATGGGTGTATACAATGAAGTATAGAGCAGATGGATCAATAGAAAGATACAAAGCAAGGTTAGTAGCCAAAGGATATACTCAAAGCTATGGAATTGATTATCTAGAAACCTTTGCGCCAGTTGCGAAAATGAATACTGTTAAAGTTTTGTTGTTGTTGGCAGCTAACTATGGTTGGGAATTACAGCAGTTTGATGTAAAAAATGCATTCTTGCATGGAGAACTAAAGGAAGAAATTTATATGGAGGTCCCACCAGGTTATGGGAAAAACTTAAATTCTCAAACTGTGTGTAAATTGAAGAAAGCCTTATATGGTCTAAAACAATCACCACGAGCATGGTTCGGACGATTTGCTAGAGTTATGATAGCTATGAGATATAAACAAAGCCGAGGGGATCATACATTGTTCATTAAACACTCAAGTTCAGGGGGAGTCACAGCTCTCTTGGTTTATGTTGATGACATAATAGTGACAGGAGATGATGATAAAGAAAAACAAATCCTGAGTCATTGTTTGGGCAAGGAATTTGAGATCAAGGCGTTAGGAAGGCTCAAATATTTTCTTGGGATTGAGGTTGCTCACTCTAAGCAGGGCATTTTTATCTCCCAACAAAAGTATGTCACGGATCTCCTCAAGGAAACAGGCATGACAGCATGCAAACCAGCAAGTACTCCAATAAATCAGAATGTCAAACTTGGAAAAGCAGAGGAGGATGTTGCGGTAGACAGGACAACATATCAACGCCTTGTAGGAAGACTCCTTTATTTGTCTCACACACGACCAGATATAACATATGCAGTTAGTGTGATTAGCCAATTCATGCATAACCCAAAGAAAGTTCATCTACAAGTAGCTTACTGAGTATTACAGTACCTTAAGGGAGTACCAAGGAAAGGTATTTTATTCAAAAGGAACGGAGGTTTAGTACTTGAGACATATACAGATGCTGATTATGCTGGGTCAATTGTTGACAGAAAGTCAACTACCGGATATTGCACCTTTCTTGGTGGAAACCTTGTGACATGGAGGAGTAAAAAACAGAATGTCGTAGCTAGGTCTAGTGCAGAAGCAGAATTTCGAGCAATGGTTCAAGGTGTGTGTGAAGCACTTTGGTTAAAGATCATTCTATAAGACTTGAAGATTAAGTGGGATGGCTCAATAAAACTCTATTGTGACAACAAGTCTGCAATTAGCATAGCTCACAACCCAGTACAACATGATCGAACGAAGCACGTCGAAGTCGACAGACACTTTATCAAAGAACACTTGGAGAGCGGGTTGATTTGTACCCCTTACATGCCTACACACAGCTAGCTTGCTGATGTAGTTACCAAAGGGTTAAACAATTCAATGTTTCAAAATATAATATCCAAGCTGGGAATGGAGAATGCCTATTCACCAGCTTGAGGGGGAGTGTAGGAAAACGTGATTAGTGGCTTATATTGTGCATAGTTAGCTATTTTTAGAATATATCTTTAGAAATAAACGAATTTAGGTAAGTTTTTTAAGGTCCCATAAGTTATGGGATTGGATATATTTTTTTCCTTTTTATTAATTTCCTTTTTTACTAGGTCTAGCATCTATATAAAGCTATTGTCTAATGTATTATTAAGAATAAGAAGAATTATTACTCTTCCAATCTCTAACACTTTGTACTCTTAAAACAGCCTATTCAAATTTGCTATGTGCTGCTGGCACATGAAACATTTAGCCTAAATTGACTAAAGGACCATACCGAGGCCTTACTAGCAACTAGGTAAACTGAATGAAGTATTTAAAGAGGCTGGACTGCTATGAAGGCCTCTGTAGCATGCCACTGAAGTTTAAACAACCTAAACAAAGGCAGTGTACTAAGCTATGTAACCTTCCCTCCAACTCAAGCCTTCAGGTTATTATAAATCGGATCATTACATTATTAACAGTTATCAGACCTTGTACTCTTAAAACACTATATTTGCATAGCATAAGGCTTATTGAACTAAAACCAGCCAATGGGCCAACGAATCAGACATTTCTAGTGCCTAACTAAACTACATCGAGGACTTATTTGAATCACCAAATTAACAATCCCTCATGTGTAGCTAAACCAAACAGAAAAATCATTGGATCTAATGTACTAGACCCTGCTAAAGTATGAATAAATCAAATCAAACCACAAAGAGGTCAAACCAATGTACTAAGCCTTTTAAAAGGTGGGTAAATTTGACAGACTGATCAACTCACAATATAGTAAAGTTAAAAAGTTCAAAACAGTGATGTGATATCAAATCAACTATGCCCTAACTACCTTGTTGGTCACCAGATATGCTAGAACAGGTACTCAGCATCAACAAGAAGTTAGCAAATGAATCTTGATGCCTAAAAGAATACCTTTTCTTGCAGAACACTTTTCACGAGTGCTCCCTTTTCACTTGTGGGCAATGAAGTAGGCCAACCAATCTACAAGAATGTTAGGGAGCGTACATACTAACCAAAAAATAAAACAACAAAACCAGCAAAATTCCTGCAGACAATAGACGAGAAGCTGACCTGATTAAAAAACAACATCAGCATCCTTTCCTCATCACCAGCACTCTTCCTGGAAATGGTGAAAAGAACCTTAGAATAGAGGAAATATCCAAGTTAATCATAAAACATTTCTAATTAAACAGATGAAACAAGTCCCAAATTGTACAAATAAAATGATAACTTGAAGGCAAACTTGCCATTATCATCCTAATATCGCAACAAGCAAGTCAATTGACAGTTAGGAATAGAACAAAAACAAACAAAAACATTATCGGATGGAAATCAACTGACTTAAAAGAACTAAAAAGTTTACTTAAAGGAAATTCCACATCAAATATGAGCAACCGCAAATGAAAGAATATTAAATGGCTTTTCACCTTACAAGGTCGAGATAAATAGGCTTGGTCCAATTTGCACAGTCAAGTCCAAGCTTCCGAAATGCTGATGGCAAAACAAAAGGGAAGATAATAATAATAATAATAATAATAATAATAAAGTTAAAACCTTTTTGACACGGTTAAGAGACATGTGAAGACCAGCATACGCTGATTTTGTTGAATAATTTGATGCAATAAGCATGAATTGGCGCACCTACATTAAAGGCTTGGCGGTTACCCGAGCGATAGGCATCCATAAGGACCCTGAATTGAAAGAAAGAATGCATAAAACAAGCAATCAGCAATGCAAGGACACATATGACAATCAAGACACGACACTCTTCACTCCCGGAGTTATCTAGCTCAATAAAATAACATCTAGTAGACACCTTAAAAGCTCGTCAATTAGACCACAAGTAAAGGGTTCTGCGAGGAAAAAAAAATTAAAAAACAGCCACAGTATTGAGGCAAAAGAAGCTAACAAAGATATATTGGGGAAATAAACAAAAAGGAGAGAGGGAAATGGGACAGAGGCAATACCCATCAACTTCAAGAAGAACAGCAAGTTCTGGAGATGGGTTTTGGACGACTGAACTGGAGGATGAGGTGAATGCAGTAAACCCATTCGACAGCAGAGACTTTCCCGGAAAATCGAAGATTCTCGAGAAAGTATAGAAAAAAGCTTTGCAGCCCAGACGGGGACTATGGTCGTAGCAGCTGTTCCTGGAAGGAGTTTCGTGGTAGCATTTAGTACTACTAGTAAAAGAAGAAGAGGAGGAGGCAGAGTTGTTTACAGTGGGAAAGCTAAAAAGAATTGAACTTGAAGCTGCTTCCATTGGCAAATGGCAAGATGGCTGTGTTTTTATTTACAGCTCCCAATGTCATTTGATCGACACACAGCGAAGCCGCCAAGTAGGCCGCATATCTATCTGCCGTATCATCTCCAAATTGGACTCCAATGCCCAAAAAGACAGGGAAAAAAATGGAAATTTGGACGCTAATGAACACACGGGTCCGTCCCTCTTGACTTGCAATTTGCAATTGACAATCTTTAAGGCAATTTGTATTTTAGAAGGGCTCTGAAGTATAGTTAAAAAAAGCAGCTTTTTTTTTGGAGACTTAAAATGCGTGCACAACTAATTTACTTACATAATTGCTAAACAATATTGATTTTCTTCTATTACCTTGAAGTTTTTTTTAATTTATTTTTTACTTTTTTTAAAAAAATAAATCACATTCAAGAAATTTAGAGCGTTAAATTTCTAATTTAGATATTCAAATCTTAACAATTTGACTGTGTCCTAGGAGAGATTTGAGTTTTTGTTTCCCCTCCCTCCTCCTTTTTTCACCATCTTCGACACGGAACTGGCTTTGCTAAAAGGGAACTTCAAAGCAGTGGGAGAG
>CM038609.1:8635925-8677621 GCA_021533255.1 Ceriops tagal | reverse complement strand
CTCTCTCTCTCTCTCTCTCTCTCTCTCTCTCTCTCTCTGTGCAGCCACCCTTCCTCACCAAAATGCATTTATTGAAGGTGCATAATTTCTAACAATTTGTTCCTCTTGACACCTTCATTGGACTCTCTAGATCCTATTTGAGCATCATTTGAGGCTATGAACAGCTTTCATATAGCTTATAAATCTTACTTTGAAATGTTGTAAGCTGTTGAATTCTTTCTTGTCTTCTTGTTTCTGTTCTGAAGAAAGGGTGACAATTTAACCAAAGATCATAAAATAGAACATATTCATGACAATTTCTTTTGAAAAATGCAAGCTTTCAGGAAATGGTGTTCCCAGCATTTTATTTGCTTTCTGTTTATTGGCTTCACAATAGTTGCTGATATTCTTAAGTTGTATAGGATTTACCTTTTTGCTATGTCTTTCTTAGGAGATCTACTGATTAGTCTTCTCTTGGACGTTGTGCCTGTGTGCAACAGTATCTAACCAGGTGGCACAGGTCAACTGTGGAAATTGCCGGACAACACTAATGTACCCTAATGGAGCACCGTCTGTAAAGTGTGCCCTTTGTCACTATATTACCAATGTAAGATCTTCTCTATTGATCATGCAAATACACTTTATAACACTTTTCTCTGTATTACTCTTATCTCAAGTGGCTGCCAAAGCTTTGAATCATTTTCAACATCAGATTAGGTTTCAACCGAGTACCTTTGTAGTAAATATTTATCTGCTATCATATGAACCTCTCTTTCTCTGATGCAAAAACTAAATTTATTTGGATGTTTCTTTCCAAGTGAATGAGTGTTGACATTGTGCTTCTGCGCATTTCCTTGTTCACAGATGATTTCACATGGAAATTGTCTTATGGGTGCTTCAGGCACCTGCGTGATTATGAAGATGTTTAGCTTATTCATAATCTGTTGCATTTCTTTGGTGGCTTGTGTCATTGGGATAATTGGATAAAGTTTTCAATTGACAACTCAGAATCTTTTGGCAATCATGATTGGAAAATGTCAGCCACATTTTCTAAGTGAAGCTGCCGTCTTTTGGGCAGGATTGAATAAAATTTATACTGTGTGCCAAATTTGGGTAAAGTTGTGAAGCCAGGGATCATTTTAGATAGTTCTGGGACAGCTAGTTACACCCACACCCACCTATATACATAAATTTCTCACACAAATTGGTTCCCCTAGAGTTTTGTCAGCTACAATTCTTAGAAATAAATGACTTTTTTCAAAGAGAACCCAAGGATTTTTATCCCGATGAAACTAGGCAAAATGTTGAGTGATTGCCAGATAGCTGCTTATTTCTTTTTGTGGCCACGAATGCTTCTGAGTTCCTCTATTATGAGTTTGTATCATGTTGGCAACATGACTGCGCATGCACATGTCCTGTTTGTGCTTTTTTGACTGCTTTCTTTCTCTTAACAAAATCTACTATTTATCTTTTGCAGCTTTGCTAAAAGCTATTGGCCAGTAGTGATTGCCTGTTTGATTCCTCTTGCTATTTTATGTGCAGGTTGCTAGTGCACGGGTTCCACTTCCAGCAAGTAGACCCAGTGGAACAGGTGGAACGATGCCATCTACTTCAACAGTAAGTAATCAGGGGACTTAAATCATATTAACCGCCCAATGCTTACTGAATCCATTAATTTACTGTTTCATGAGTACTCTGAAGTCATCTTCTCATTTGCAGACTCAAACTGTTGTCGTAGAAAACCCTATGTCTGTTGATGAAAGTGGAAAGCTGGTAAGATTTGGACTTGATCAATTCTTTTGTCCCTATTCTCTAGCTATCCCTTCCAGATTTTTTATGTTCTCTGCGTGCTGTCTCAAGGAAAAATGCTAAAAGAAAAATGAAATTATCTCAACATTTCAGGTGAGCAATGTAGTTGTTGGTGTCACAACAGATAAAAAATAATCCGGCTGGGATATCGCAACCTGCTGCATGATTTGTTTCACAGTTTGAATTCTTAGTACAAATGGAAGATATGGTTTGCGAACCGATTGTGTGTATTCTGTTGGGACAGATATCGTTAATATCAAGTTGAAAGAAGCGCTGCTACGTGAACTGGGGAGAAATTTGTGTGTGTGAATATCCATTTTGGGGACGAGAATTAGAATTCCATTGTTCCAGTCCATGTTTAAAGCTGAACTGTTGTTTTCAGCAGCGGAGTGAATTATCCTCCCGTGACTTTGGCACGGCGCCCATTTGTATCTTATTAGTTTCCTTCCAATTGCCACCACAGGCTGTCCTCCCCAATCCTGGTTCCTTTCATCCTGTTTTTATAGTTCATTAATTGTGAGGGCACTGCCGAGCCAGGGCTTTTCATTATTCCACTCGGAACGTGAGAACATAATTTGTTGTTCTGGTTGGCGTGCTGAAGATTAAATCTTGTTTATTATTCCGTGCTCTACTCGTTGGGTCCGGTTAATTTGGCCGAGGGTGATTCTTGGCTGATGGGGCGTCAGCCTTGTTTAACCATAGTTGAGATAACATTGGTACACCTCACACCTTCAAACGAAAACGTAGGATGATGATATGATTTGTTGGCCACAAGATGCATTTCATCTTGAGCCGTGGTAGCAACTCATCCCAACCAATTCAGGGATATCTTAGCAACAAAAGGACCGCAGAATCGAATGCGAGAAAACACGGGCTGAGGCATGCGAGCCACTTGGTAACGGCCAAAGTTTCACAAATACTCTCTCGGAATTTCCACTTGGGGGACTAATCACACAACCGAAAATAGGGGGTAGAAATGATGGAATTAAATGGTTGACCCATGTGATTATGTTAAATCTTTAGCAAGGGGAGTTGGCTGCCGGATCAGGCTCTTGTTTTAGGAGATTTAGAATGGAAATCCCTGATATGACTAGATGGAGAAGGAGCCCAGCAGAGGAAGCAATGAGAGCCCCACCCCCGCGGTCACAAAAGCTATCAAATTTGTCACATATCTTATTCCACCTCGCACGTGAATTGCCGTTCTTCCCCAGCACTGCCATGAACAGTGCACCATTGACCCCTCCTGAAACCAGAGCTACCGTCATCTGCTCCCACAAAGACAATTTGGAAATGAGAAACGAATTTTCGCTATGGTCATGATAATTAATGCAACTGATATTCCCTTCCTTTTTTCTATTTTCCAGGGGAGGGAGGGGTGTTGGTCTATTTAGAGGCCAATTGTATAGTGTTCAATGCAACAGAATTTTGATCTCTTTTGTGAAAGCCAAAAAACCAAAAAAAAAAAAAAAAAAAGAAAAAAGGAGGAATTTTTTTTTAAAAAAATAGTTTGAAAACAATAAATATTTAAAGCAGTTAATGATTTCCTAACATATATATATATATATATCGCGAGAGAGAGAGAGAGAGTAGAACCATGAAAGTACATCTTATATACCATATCCAAAATGGCAATTATGGGGAGGCGAAATCCTTTGTAGTCGGACTTGTATCCCAAAATATCCGCCACAATCATCGTTAAGCCATGAAGACTAGCCACAGCATTTGCTACCACGAAGAACCTGCATATGCAATAACCCCACAATTCATATTTTCCCCCTTAAAGTCTCCCAGCCATATATATATATATATATATATAGATATATGACTCGATCGATCAATATCTAAACTAAAGTGTTTCACTGCACAAGACTCCAATAATCTGAGGGTCTAAGAAAAGGTCATTAGGCTCTATAATTACAAATATCACTCACAAAACCGATATCCGAAGACGGCCACTGTCGGCATAACTTAACAGATCACCGCACGTAGGAAGGAAGGGATAAGGTCATCTACACATATAAATGCTTACACAAAAGCAGGGCTATGCTGAAACTTGGCAATGAGAGTGGCCTTGATTGGTGTTGTCCCAATCGTGGCAACCACAATGGTCTTGGTCTCTTTGTTAAGTGCCATCACGGTTGTTGCAGACACGGTAGCCAAAAATGCAGCTATCCTTAAAATCAAAAGAAGCCATTTCTTTGGTGGCGAGCTAAGGTGCTCAACTTGAACTTGTTCACTATTTTCTAGAGCCATGCATATATATGCATATATATGTTGAAGTTGGGATTAGTAAGAAAAGAAAGAAAGAAAGATATGAATAGATATCAAAGCATCGCAATGCTTACAAATAAGGCCACACACACACACACACACACACACATATATATATGCATGTTTGAGAATTGAGAGAGATAAATGAGGGCGTTGAGTTGGGTATAATAAGCCATGCCTAATGCGCATAAAAGTTTCTCCGGGTTGTCTAACCATCCACTTGACTGGCCAATGCGTTTCATTTTGGTTGTTGGGAATTCTCCTTATTTTTCTTTTCCTTGTTCCTTTTTCTTACACATAGTAAAGAATATTTCTATTGCTTGCGTAGTCTACAAGTTAAAAGTTGAGCGCCTTTACAACTAATCAAGAACCTGTTTTACAACTAAAAAACAGGCAAAAAGATTGCAATGGTCGGGAAGCCCTTCTACGTTTATTAATTTTGAAAGGAAGAACATGTCATGTCTCCCTCAGAAACAATTTTTTTTTTTTTGGTGGGGTTTATGGTAATAGTTGCTGTAACCTTGAAAGAGCGAATGAAAATTCTACCATGCATTACGAGTTATTATCTCCAGCTTTCTCTAATCTGTTTCTGTTTCTTTCCAGCTTTGATTTTTATGGGACTAATTGACATGACCCTTAAAATCCTAACATGGGTTGGTAATTGATGATAACCTAGGTTTTATAACAAAGAATTTGAAATAAAGATTGAGAAGTAGGATTAAAAATAAGGATTTTACATAAATAAAAGAGACACTCCAATAAGTTAAATGCTTTGGTAATATTATTACTTAGTTAAATTCAAAAATCGCAGGTAATACACTTATATAGACTTGATAGATTACTCTTGCTAATTCAGAAATAATAAAAGACAATCTCACCTGTTAGAGATATAATCTTGCCTACTAATTCAGAAATAATAAAAGTCAATTCCGCATATAATCCCACATACTAATTTGGGAATAGTAAAAGATAATTCTGCCTATTAGGGATATAATCTCACTTACTAATTCGGGAATAATAAAATACAATTCCACTTGTTAGGGATCGCATCATTCCGTTATCCTTCAAAATAGTCTTGTCCTCAAGGCTGACTAGCAATAAAGTCTGAAATCGATCTACAAAAGAATGATAAAACTCCCAGATAGCATCCTCAACAAGGAGGTTAGTCCATTGAACTAGGATTTGGACAACAGCTCAATTTTCCTGTTTGATAATACATCGGTCTAGGATGGCTTGCAGCTGAAGGTTGACCTCTCCTATGCAAGTAATGTCAGGCAGTTGACTTTGCATCACCATACCATCCCCTACCTTCTTTTTCAAGCAAGTGACATGGAAGACAGGATGTATTTTTGATCCTGTTGGTAAGTTAAGACGGTAAGTAACAGGACCAATGCGCTTCAGAATTTGGTATGACCCAAAAAAACAATGAGATAATTTCATTGAGGAGTGGACAGTGATGGATAACTGCCGATATGATTGGAGTCTAAGATAGACTCAATTTCCCACTAAAAACTCTCGCTCCATATGATGTCTATTCACTTGTTGTTTCATACGGGTTTGGGCTGTAATAAGGTTGTCTTTCAGGAGTTGGAGCAACCTATCTCTGTCTTGTAAGTCCTTATCGATTTGATCCACGTGAGATAATCCCGCTATATACCTTATAAGAGTAAGTAGAACTCGCCCATAAACTGCTTGAAATGAGGACATCTTTGTAGAGGAATGGTAAGTGGTATTATACCACCATTCAACCCAAGGAAGCCATGTTACCCAATTCTTTAGCTTGTCACTTGCAAAGCAACGAAGGTAGTTTTCCAAACATTAATTGACTACCTCAATTTGTCCGTCCGTCTGTGGGTGATAAGCAGCGATCATATTCAGCTGTGTCCCTTGCAAGCGAAATAGTTCCTTCCAAAAATTATTGATGAAGATCTTATCTCGGTCACTGACAATTGATTTAGGAATACTGTGGAGCCTTACAATATTGTCCACAAAAACCTGAGCAATACTAGCAGCAGTATAAGAGTGACTAACTGCACAAAAATGAGCATATTTGGTGAAGCGATCGACAACAACAAAAATATTCTTGCATGATTGTGTCCTTATAGTAAGAATGAAGAACAAGTACCAATCTCCCTTTATAACGTAAATCTTGAGAATTCCAAGTGTAATGAGCAATTGAATTAGGATCTGTCTGTAGTTTCTCAATGACCTCTTGAGTTTCATGATCCTCCCACCACTCTGTTTTAATTTGCACAATTGTAGTGCAGGTAGGGATAGAGAGTGCCACCACTTTCGCTTGCTTTGGAATACGAGATAATTCGTCGGCTACCAAATTCTCACTCCCCTTTTTATAAATAATCTCGTAATCGTAGCCCAACAATTTAGAAATCCATTTTTGTTGTTCCATAGAAAAGATTCGTTGCTCCAATAAATATTTCAGACTTTTATGGTCGGTTCAAATTTGAAAACGCCTCCCAATGAGATACGGATGCCATTTCGAGACTGCATGAACAATAGCTAACTTCTCCTTATCATAGACAGACATACTGAGATGTTTTGGTGATAATGCCTTACTGGTAAAGGTAATAGGGCGACCTTCCTGCATTAATACTGCACCAATTCCAATTTAAGAAGCATCAGATTCAATAATAAATACCTTACTAAAGTTTAGTAAGGCAAGAACTGGGGTGGTGGTCATGGCTTGCTTGAGTCCAGCAAACGCCTCCTCGACTTTGTCGTTCCAGTTAAATGAATCCTTCTTCAAAAGAGTCGTCAATTTAGCGCTGATTTTTCCATAATCACGAACAAACTTGTGATAATAACCAGTTAATTCCAAAAAGCCTCTGGAAAGACTCTTACATGAGAAATAATGATTCTTCAATTTGAAATATTTGGACATCAGAATTAGAAGAGTTGTGTGAAGACGTATTGTAAGATTGCATATTGGTGATATCCAAATTTTTCTTTTGCTGTCGGGTGAGGGGTATAAACACCTTTTTTTTTTTTGAATGGAATAGAAACAGAATCCCTAAGAACGTCGCTCTGATATCAAATGATGAGAACCTAGGGTTTTAGAACAAGGAATTTAGAATAAGGATTGAAAAATGGGTATAAAAAATAAGGGTTTTGCAGAAATAAAAGAGATAGGATTGATCGCTTCGAGGGGATCAGCCTCCAATGATCACTTCGAGGGAATCGACTTCCAATAAGTTAAATGATTTGATAATATTATTGTTTAGTTGAATTCAAAAGTCACAGATAATACACTTATATAGACTTGACAGACCACTCCTACTAATTCAAAAATAACAAAAGACAATCTCATATAATCTCGCCTACTAATTTAAAAATAATAAAAGACAATTCTGCTTATATATAATCTCACCTGTTAATTCAAGAATAATAAAATATAATTCTAGATATAATCTCACTTATTAATTTAGAAATAATAAAATATAATTTTACCTATTTAGTAATTTATTATTATTTATTTTAATTTACGGTTAATTGACTACAATTAAGACCTGAACTCAGAGACATTGAACGATACTGATGGTGGGTTGGTAAATTGCCGTGCCACAACCATGGCCGTGAAAATCTACGACAGGACGTTATGGGGTTCAAGTCCCATTTTCACCAATGACCAAAAATAATGTTTTGGATGGGGGGGTGGGGGGGGGAGACATGGAGCCAGGAAGGATAATGTTTTTGGATGGGATTACGTAGAAAACTGCCAAAATCTCGAACAGAGCTGCAACCCCTCTATTAATTTAATATAAGGAAGGAAACGTGGTCGTAGCAGCTGCTGCCACTCTTATATATATATATATATATATAGAGAGAGAGAGAGAGAGAGAGAGAGAGAGAGAGAACGTAACGCACCAAACATTGAAGATGTCTAACCCCCACCCCCAACAACAAATCATCACATTGCGTTGGCGTTACATTCACAGTAGTAATCGGAAAATCCCGCCGTGATTTGGTCTCCCTTTATTTTATTTTACTCAGCTGTGCCTAGTCTGTCTTTATTAACGTAATGGATGTAAATTCAAACGAGGGAGCAACCCCCCCCCCACCCCACCCCCCATCCTCCTGCAATGTTTTTGGCTGCATGCAATCACTTGGAGCTGTCTTTTGCAGGGTTGGCGTGTGGAACCAGCACAGAAGCGTACAATAAGAAAGATGATTATTACGTCAGTGTAAAGTTAGCAAGATAAATAATAAGAAAAATTTCCCAACATTTATAATTAATTATCTTTTAAAAATATATAATAAAAAAAAATCGAGTGATTATTTTATATACTTTTTGACCATCCCCACCCCCAACCCACACACACACCAAAAAAATTAAAAAATTAAAAAATTTTTAAAAAAAAAATTTAGAAAGACAAGGGCATTCTCTATAATCTAGAGAAAGTCAAATATTGGCAAATTTAGTCGAGATTGTTTAGGCTAGACGAACGCCGATTCCTCAAATCTAATAATATTTATGGAACAAATATATTAAACAAATAGTTTTAATCTCAACTTACATATGCATAATATTTAAGATATTTCATAATATTTTTTTTTTTCAACAAAGTAAAAATCAATAACTAACGTAATAATGGCACAACTAAATCTTACGCAATGCTGTAGTGTGGACCGACCGCCGGCCGCCGCAAGTAAACAAAGAGTCAGTCTCCGTTTTTTATTAATTAATTAATTTATTTATTTATTTATTTATTATTAGTTTTTAATGCAATAGATAATTAGGAGACAGTGGCTATTACCCCTCAGGTTGGAGGGCTGGTGGAGGAGAATCCCACAGCACAAAATCCCGAACTTAAGCTGGAAAATCCGCACAATAATTTTCTTTTTGGCAACGATGTGTTGCAATTTGCAGTTTCCAGGCAAATCCTGAGAGACGATGCACTCAGCTAACACTAAGACAAGGCGTGTTTCGATCAGATTTAATAATTTTTACATATATATACAGCAAATAAAGGATCAGTTTTTATCACAAAATTCCAAATGCCTATCCTTTTCACTGGTTGCAAAGTCCTCAGAGTCGCAAAATTTCTTTCACGCCAAAGCACGGTTTTTATGTGGCGCCAGTCAATTTCGGAATTCTTCATTTCTAATTTCGAAGTAGATAAGACTCTCACTCTCGTCAACGTCCCAAAATCTCCAAAGCCCCCAGAACCGTATTATCCCGTGGCGCCTGCAACTTTAATTACAGTGATGGGGGACAAGAGGTGTTCCAAGAATAACAGGCCAAAAGCAATGATTGACTTGCATCCTCTGCTACTTTTCTTCTTCTTCTTCTTCTTCTCTGCGTCGTCATCACTGTCTCGTGGAAATGGGAATGGGAATGAAATTGTTGGGTATGGATACACCACCACATCTATTTCAGCTGATGGAAGCACTTTGACCGCTGATCTTACCCTCATCAACAGCTCCTCAGTTTTTGGAGCTGATATCCAAAACCTCAAACTTTTTGCCAGGTACATTTACATACATGTCTGTATAATATAATCCATAACCATACATATTTATTGTGACCTTTAAATTATCTCAAGCTTTAGTTCTAAGGAGAAGAGAGACGCCACCATTATGCAAAGGCAAGCGAACTGGGAAATGGTTTGGAAAATAATGGAGTTGGGTTTTCGTGTCTAGGCAGAACCAGCTAGTCGTCTTAAGAAAGCCTGTATTCTTTTTCTTCCTCTGTCGGTGGTTTTTACCAAGGGCACTCCTTGTCTCAGGAACACCCTATGGATAATGTGCATAGGCACACACGTGGATGTGTGTGTGACGGGCAAATTAGCAAGCCTGCAATTTTTGTTAAATACATTTAAGGTTCTGACAGTGAAATAGAAAGGATATGTTGATATGTGTACCATGCAGGATAAAATGGGAGGAAGAAAAGAAAAAAGCCTGCAACAACAAAACGATGAATCAATTGTGAATACGAAAGTACTGATAAATGTGTCAGAAGATAATTACATTCAAACAAATGGCACTAACATGTACTGCCCTCATTGCTCGGGAGCATTCTCCTTATAAAAACATGGACAAGGCTGTTCACACACACACTTTTTTAGACCCCACGGTGTGGGAACCTCGTGCACTAGGAATGCCCTTTTTGCTGCTCCGGCTGTAAAAGTCATTAAGGTCACCCATAGTTGTAGCATTTGCAAAGAAATTTGCTTTGTGTTATTAGCTGCTAAACCCATTTGGCATGTACGTTGATTCAGCTTTGAAACAAAGGATCGTTTGAGAATCAGAATAATAGATCCCAACAACCAAAGATGGGAGATCCCAGAAGACATCATTTCCCGCCAAGGACACTCACCTCCAACTCCACACAAAAACAGTCACGAGAAAAGGCCTCTACTAAACTACCATCACCACGGGCACCCTGACTCTGACCTCATTTTCTCCCTCCACAACACCTCGACCTTTGGCTTCTCCATCTGCCGCAACTCCTCCGGGGATGTCCTCTTCGACACCTCCCCCAACCCCTCAGACCCCACCACCTTCCTGATCTTCAAGGACCAATACATTCAGCTCTCATCCTCCCTTCCTCAACAGAGGTCTTCTCTCTATGGACTTGGGGAGCACGTCAAGAAGTCCTTCAAGCTGGCCCCCAATCAGACATTGACACTGTGGAATGCTGACATTTCCAGCTCAACTGTTGATGTTAACCTCTATGGCTCCCACCCCTTCTACATTGATGTCCGGTCACCCTCACCTGATGGCAAAGTAGCGGCAGGAACCACACATGGAGTTTTGCTACTCAATAGTAATGGGATGGATGTAGTGTATGGTGGTGACAGGATAACTTACAAGCTCATTGGAGGTGTCATTGATCTCTATTTTTTTGCTGGCCCATCACCGGATATGGTTATACAACAGTACACAGAGCTCATCGGACGGCCTGCTCCTATGCCATATTGGTCCTTTGGTAGGCTGCTCTGCTCTCTTGCTGTATTCTTTGCCCTATTATATTATTTAATTCTGCTTTGAAATATGCGTTCTTTAAAAAGTTAGTGGTAGGACCTGCACTTAGAACCTCTTAGTTTAGGGGAATTCAAATCTTTTGAGATGACAATTGTTGATAATTGGGAAATTCACAATTTGGAGTTCAATTTTCATCTGCATTTTGGGTGAACATAGGCTAGACAGGACAGAACTGTTTTGGACTTTGGATACCTTTTTCCTGCTTAATATAATAAGCTCATGAAATCACTTGGTTATGCACATAATTCTGAGTTTGTTGATTTCATTGATTTGAATGTAAAAACTGAAACTTTTATTTTTCTTCCTTGTGAAGGATTTCATCAATGTAAATATGGTTACAAGAATGTTTCTGATCTTGAGGGTGTGGTTGCTGGATATGCAAATGCTGGTATCCCTCTTGAAGTTATGTGGACAGATATTGATTACATGGATGCATTTAAGGATTTCACTCTCGATCCCATCAACTTTCCAGTGGACCAAATGAATTTATTTGTTGACAAACTTCACAAAAATGGTCAGAAATATGTAGTTATCCTGGATCCTGGTAAGTGATCACAAACATAATAGTATACTGGATTCTGTTGAATTTCATTTCTGTCATCTCGATTGAAGCATAATGGGTTTCTTCTGCCTTTTCTGCAGGCATTAGTATCAATGAGACCTATGGAACATATAGAAGAGGAATGCTTGCTGATATCTTCCTTAAACGCGATGGGGTTCCTTATTTGGGAGAAGTTTGGCCTGGATCTGTCAACTTCCCCGACTTTTTGAACCCAAAAATTGCAGCATTCTGGGGCAATGAAATCAGATTATTTCGAGATATACTTCATTTTGATGGCCTTTGGCTTGACATGAATGAGATTTCCAATTTCATAACAGCCCCAGCTACACCAATGTCGACACTTGATGATCCTCCCTACAAAATTAACAATGCAGGAAACCAGCGACCAATAAATAACAAAACAGTTCCAGCAACATGCCAACATTATGGTTACATTTCAGAATATGATGCTCATAATTTGTTTGGATTACTGGAATGCAAAACAACTCACGAGGCCTTAATTAATTTGACTGGTAAAAGGCCATTTGTACTCAGTAGATCTACCTTTGTAAGTTCTGGCAAGTACACAGCACACTGGACTGGAGACATTGCCTCCAGATGGGACGATTTGGCCAACTCAATTCCAAGTATTATGAATTTTGGACTCTTTGGAATTCCAATGGTTGGAGCCGATATATGTGGCTTTATAGGAAATACTACGGAAGAACTTTGTAGGCGTTGGATTCAGGTAAATGCATGCCTCTATCTGGTTTAAACTGGTTTGGCATATAAAGAAAAACAATGATAATAAAACTTCTTTGATTTAGGTACAAAGATGGCTTTTGTTGCCTATCCTTTGGAAGGGTCGTTTGGTTTAGTGGTTTTATCGGCTATAAAAGCTATAAACTTTTAGTGAATAAGATGCTAGTCATTGCTGCATCAAACTGAACCAAAGTCAAGGCATTTCATGGAAATCCCAATTTTATTCTATGTTTACTCTTTAGCTGTGCATTCCTTTGAAGTGCAATTGATTATAGAACATTGTCAAAATGCAGTTGGGGGCCTTTTATCCCTTTTCAAGGGATCACTCTGAAAATATGAGTATTCGTCAAGAGCTATATGTTTGGGATTCAGTTGCAGCAACAGCCAGGAAGGTGCTCGGGCTGCGCTACCGACTACTTCCATATTTGTACACGTTGATGTTTGAGGCGCACACAAAAGGGACTCCCATAGCAAGACCCCTTTTCTTTTCACATCCTGAGGACACCAGGACTTATGACATCAATGGACAGTTTTTAATTGGTAGAGGAGTAATGGTGTCACCAGTAGTAACACCAGGAGCTGTTTCAGTGGATGCATACTTTCCTGCTGGAAACTGGTTCAGCCTCTTTAATTACTCCCATTCCATCAGCTCAGAGTCAGGGAAGTACGTGACTCTCGATGCACCTGCTGATCATATAAATGTGCATGTTAAGGATGGTAACATTTTGGCAGTGCAAAGGGAAGCAATGACAACAAAAGCAGCCCGGGAAACACCTTTCCAGCTCTTGGTGGTGGCCAGCAACAATGGAAACAGCACTGGTGAAGTGTTCTTGGATGATGGAGAGCACATAGAGATGGGAGGAAGTGGAGAAGGGGAATGGAGTTCAGTTAGATTTTATGGTGGAAAATCAGAGGACAGACTATTTGTTAGGTCAGAAGTTGTGCATGGAAGCTTTGCTTTGAGGCAGAAATGGGTCATAGATAAGGTGACTTTCATTGGGTTGGAAAAAGCTGACGGTGCAAAAGCATACAACGTAAACATCAGCAAGGGGCCAATTCTAAAAGCAAACAGGGCTATGAAGGCTAGGCTGAATACCGATTCTCAGTTCCTTACCATTGAAATTTCAGAACTCTCGCTCCTTCTAGGAAAGGAGTTCAGCTTGGACCTAACTCAAAAAGAACACAAACGTTCAGGTACATGCCCCAATCGACTTTGCCCTGAATAAAAAAAATCATGCAATTGAATTGAAAAAGATAAAAAAAAGGATGCAGCTCTTGTTGTTAGGTCTTTTCGCCTGTTTTGATTTTTGCAGCTTGAATCACCAAGTATCGTTGAACGTTCTCCAATGCATCCCCCCTGCGTCTCTTGTTCACATGTAACAAATTTTGAGTTTGTCTGTTCCAAGGAGGAGCTTAATAAAAGGTTGAAGCGGGAGGGGACGGCAAGACGCTTGGATTGGAACAACACCCCCCCCCCCCGACATTTAAAATGAGTTGGCAGTGTGGAAGTAGCTCACAAAGCCATCCGAGGGCCTGATCATGATTACCAGTAACTCGTCGAGTTAGTTCTGCTCGTCCTTCCTTTCAACTTCTTTTTTTCTTTTTTCATTTTTTGTTCCCCAGCTTTGCTCGAAGACTAGCTATGCTACAAGTATAATCTATCTATCGTCTGCAACCACGCACAGATTCCAAAGTCATCAACAGAAAAAATAAAATAATAATAATAATAATAATAATAGTTCATCCCATCCATGGTACGAAAATATAAATATCTGGACATTAAACAATTGAGTCCGGGAAAATGATACATGTCATAACAAAGTTTCGGACTGCTCTTCCCCATGTCACAAAAAAAATAATAAAAATAATACTAAAAGTAAAAATAATAATAATAATAATAATAATAATGCATTCTCAAATAGACAGCAATAACAGCTAACAAAACTCTTTTTCCGAGACACTTCCCGCCGGGACGTTGGGACGTGAAACAATAATGCATCTTCCCTAAAAGCAATCAAACAACCTGCAACAATTTGAAATCATTAGAAGCCACAATTTTTTTGGAAACAAGGTAACATATAAATAAATAAATAAATAAAATTTACCCTAGGAGAACAATAATTAAGAGGAAAAGGATAAAAAATTATTGCATGTCTATATCAACAGACGTAAATCAAATAATTTGTATATCATCATTAGATCAGCCCATTACAAACCTAAAGTTCACATGTCCCCAAAATCATCAAAAGAAAACAATAAGAAAAAAGGAAATTCATGATTAAGTCCCATCCAAGCCTGTTAAGCTCCTGATTTTCTTCAATGACAACTCATTCATTTCAGTTCGCAGCCTTATTTTTTTATCATAATATCAAACTACACGAATGATCCACACAAAATTTAAAATATCAGATTTAGCGGAATAACAAGGAAGTCAAAGTCCACAACCTCATTACCTCAATCTAGTCTACAAAGTGTATGGACTGAGAAATGATTCTAGGCCCCCATGTTCTCTATCAAATCTTGTTACAGCCACTTCAGAAGGCCAAATCAATTTGCCCTGTAAATAACATGTCATCAACCAGCTTCAGCTCGTGCCAAGAATTCATCAAGCTGTCCCCAGTTAGGTGTACCAGATTCATCTGAGTTATCAGAGGGTAACGACCTAATGCACACAAGAATGTGCTTAATGTCCCGATGTAGCCTGATGCACAAAATTGAAAAAAAAAAAAAAAGTTACTTTAACTTCTGAAATCATATAAACCACAAGCAACACAGTTGAAATTCGAATAGCAAAAATAAATTAATATGCACGTCTATAATGAAGAAAAACAAGTACCTGTCCTTGGCTTGTGGAGTGCTGATCTCTAACCGGGAAAAAATTTCTGAAATTTGTGAGTGAAAGATTACAACCACTTGCCTGTGAAAAGCATGGCCCAGATATCATTTAGATGAAGATATATGTTAAAATTTGTAATTTCAACCTGATCAGTTTGAAAGGAAAACGGAAAGTTGGGGGAAGGGGAAGGACCAGATATACAAGAAATTGCTCTCATTTGCATTGTTCAGCATGCCTAAAGCATTGACTCCAATGAGATCCATAAAGAAATCATGTAGGATTTGATATCACACAAAACACAAAACATAACTGGCTTTTAAATGATATTTGCCTAGTATATTTTTGGAATATCAGCATCAAACTTGAGTCCTCAAAACGGAAATGAATGAAATTCAGGTTCCCTGTTTCTAAAATTTGCCCTTCGGCACTTTGGGAAAGGGTGGCAAACCAACAGTCCATGGAAGGAAGAAAGGAACACCAAGACAGGCTCACAATTGGTGGGCCATCAATCAAGATCCATTAACCACCTCACAGATAACATTGGTATGTGGGAAATTTTTATAAAAATGTGCAAGTTTATCTAACCTAAGAAGGCAGTAGATATAGCAGAGATTTCTGGGCAACGTGGTGATGTTACATGTCAATAAGTGCATCTAGTGGCAGATGCTGGCATAGGAAGTGACAGTGTTACAATGTTGACTCTTGCCATCCAAAGTTAATCAGGAAGGAGGCATTAGCATCGGATAAAATTATTAAGTTTCTCTTTGTAGTGTTTGTGAGGCAAGTAAACTTTTACATTCCCACCCCCAGATCTTGAATCTACATAGACAATCCTTTTGATTGCTACGCCATTTTAATGTTTTTCTTATTTATGAAACCAAGTGAACATGAAACTTGATTTCAACCTATGGCATAGCTTATTAAGGATTACATTGAAATATTCTAACAATGAACAATGAGAAAGAGAAGAATAAAGAAACAGTGGAAAAGATAAGATCAATAATTTAATTACCAGAATGAACTGGTCATCAATTGTTTTAATCTTTTTCTTTGGTAAATTAGGAGATTGTTGACCTGGAGCTACACAACAATAGCTCCTCTCTTTCCAATAAATTCCACAAACCCTACCCCAGAGATCCCAACTTGAAGCCTCTAAAGATGGATGTCAAGCTATTAACTAATAGGGTGTACCCCTAGGGAACATTATTTTTTCAACTTTTTGTGAATTTCTGTCTCAGAGTGTTAGAAAATAAAGCTTACAGAAGTGCTAATTTAAGAACATTTAACCACATGGATATCAGTGCAAAAATGTATACAAAATCTCTCTTTCATATCTAAATAGCAAAATGCAAATAAGTTTGATTGTCCAAAGGAAAAAATTTTAAACAAGGGAAACATGCATGAGCATTAAAAAGAGAAATCCACTAATATATCATGTTAAAAATGCACACACACGCACCCACGAACACACACACACCTCCCAATCAACTAATAGTACAGTACAAAGAATCAAATTACTTGACATACAAATCCTAACACATGTCCATGCATACCAATCAATCAACAGTACTGTACCAAGAATCAGATTACTTAACATCCAAACCAAAAACATGACATTAGTATTATTTCTAATATCGAAAAGAAAGATAAGCTTAAATTATTGTCATATATACACAATTAAGAAAAGACAATAATCGATAAGGGTAGAAGCACTTTCATATCTTACTAATCCTGGAATATAATTTTTTGGAAATATTGACCTATTATGTGTAATTATAACTATTCCTCAAGGACCTTCACATAATTTATCCAATATAAATTTTAAAAAGATTGTCCCAATCGAATACCAAACTCAAAACGAGCCTCACCTGAAAATTGCTTGAACATCTGCCTCATGCAAAGTTCGAGATAGTACACGCTGAAGAAAGCCAACTTCCTACAAACACATTAAACACAGGAGTGATTGATTGAAGGACAATGCTGACTAAACAAATTTGGAAGAATTCTGTTATTGAATACTAATTTTACACCAAATTATCAATCAAGCACAACCATTTGAGCTCAGACTTTTCAATTACATACTGCACATATAATTTTACCTCATGTTAAAATCTACACAACTGCAGCCTAACACCATTTTAGCAGTTACAGGTTCAAGGCAGATAATTACTGAAATTTTGAGAGACATGGGCAAAAAGGTTTGGCTTAATATTTTGAGGAGGAAGGCACACAGAAATCCTCTCACAAGTTGTGTGCCTGAACCAGACAAATGATTCAACCATAGCAGTTACCTAGAATTAATTACCTTTGTAAGGGATCGTGCAAACTGACTGGGCTGTGAGTCAGCATCTTCAGGTCTGTTCCAGCTCTCAACAATTTGAGGCAACCCACGTAGATGAAACAACAATCTTTCTCTCATTATCTGAACCAGCTTTGTATGTATTTCATCCCGATGAACCTTGTAATCCTACAATTGAGTGGTCAAAAAACAATAAAGTATGATTGAAGCATTAAAACATAAAAATCTCCATAAGGTGCCCCAGTGGATGAGACTCCCATATTGTTGAGTTTGGAGAAGAGTCTAATGTAGAAAATGAATACAAAGCTACATGTATCACAAAACCCAACATTTCTCCTAGGTGCAGAGCTCATTATGAAACATTAAAAAACTGTATTAACTAGAAAATTTCACATCTTCGCAGGTATGGCGCTGTGGATCTATGGATGAGTTACAATTTTTTGTAAGAACAAGCATACCATGAAAATCAATTCAAAAGACACATCTTTGGCATACAAATTGATGCATGAAGTGGCAAAGAAACAGCAATAAGACCAACTAAAATGTCTATTGTTATTGTTACACTCATTGAAACCTGCATACACCTTTCAGTTTTAACATTACAACCAAAATTTTTGTGTCAAACCAGTTAGTGCAGTAAATCAGTATACCAAAGATTTACAGAAAGAGAATATACGTTTTATAGTAAGAGTTGACCATGAATGACAAACCAAGGTAGCCTGGGCCTCCACAACTTCCACCAGGAAAGAGAACATACATACAAGAAAAAGAAACTTGACATGAAAGAGAAGAAAAGAAAACAAAAGTTACAAACCTGAGCTACTCGATCAATCTCTAGCAGCAGTAATGCTTTCCGCGTCTCAGGTACTTTCAGGAAAAGTACTTTTCTGATTTCTTAGTCAACAAAAATAACAAGAAAACACTCATTAAGAAAATTTCAAGAATGTTTTAAATTCTTTCTATTTGTTAGCTATTTCTAAAGGCAAAAAAAGAAAAAAAAAAAAACAAAGCAAGTATATACTGGAACCTAAGGGACAAAGCGCATGTTTAAAAACTGGCAAAGAAGAACAAGCCCGCTAGTAGCAGTGACCCTCAAAAAAACAACCAATAATATTAAAAGATTTGAGGCTTTGCTGTTGTTGTTGTTGGTGTTTTATGGCACACCAATGTGAATTATTACTTTGAAGTCATTGGGTTATCAAACTTGTGCAAGTAAGGTACATTGATGACCATACTTTTGCACCAATATTTCTATAGAGGCTATAGTATTGTGCTAAAGGTTACTAAACGTGACATTAAATAAATGCATTTATTTAACTAAACATGAGATGCACCTCTTTTTACACTTTCAAAGTACTTGAAACCTTGAGGAAACAGTTAATAATTTCATGGCATTGGAGTATCAACTTACCAGGAATAATAGAATACACGAAACTAATAACTTGACTTGCAAGGGCCAAGTGCTTAGAAGTGATAGACTTCAATCCGGACACCTGCAATATGAATAAAACCTGATTTATGGCAACAAAGAGGCAATTGTCTTCAGTTTGTTGTTGGACAGACAGAACATGGACAGCAAATGGATGAAAATGCAGAACCAGAATAAGGAAGGAAAAACAATAATTTGATGGTGGAACAGAATCCTCAACAATGGTGAATCATGGAAGGAGGTGGGGAGAAGGAAAAATGACAGATGCATCCCAGAAAGAGCAGCAGGTCCCTCACAGTACCATTTATTCTGGGATACTTCTGAGCTTTTCCTTGTTACCAATTTGTATTAAAAACATTTACCTGCATGGCACCAGCTCCAAGAACAAGTTGACATGTCCTTGTGTTGAAGAATTTTAAAATTTCCACAACACGGTGAACGACTTCTGAAGACAGTGCTGGCAGAAAATTACTCATATCAACATACTCTGACAACATCTTCAGCAATATCAAACCACTGGAGAAAAAATGAAAATTAAATCAATTCATGAATTGCACCCTTCAAAATTTTCATTTAAAAAACAAAATCGAAGCAACAATACAAAAATATGAATTACATAACAAGAAGCTAATATTAATGATAATACAAGTCATACTGACTGCAAACAGAAGAAATTTTAAGCCAATGGCCAAGTAGCAGAAAGGGGGTGGGGATTGGCAGACCAGCGGACTATAAACAGATAATAATAAAAATGTAGTAAAAGGTAACTAACCAGTTTACCATGCGATAGCCAACACCTCCACAAAAAAGTGTTTGGGAAGCTGGTCTTCCACGTTCCCTCACATGATCACTGTTACTTTGAACTAAAGGTACTGAGACATCAGCTCTATTGGTTTGAGTTGCCTTAAGTGAAGGAGTTGATCTACCTTGCACAGAACTTTGCAAAGATATCTCCGCAGAGCCCATTCTTGCAAGTTGTTGACCATTTGGTGCTTCGGTGTCTAATACACGTGAACCATTGTTGCTTGTGACTACTTCGACATGGCTTGTCATGTTACCTTGAGAATCATCCAAGTCCCTATATGTCATTCCTTCAGAAGAGACCAATGAAGCAACAATAGCCTGAAATTCTTCAGGAACATCTACTTCCACCCATGTCTCTTGATCTAGCACTGCCTTAATTTTGTTCATCTATGATAGCCAATGTAAGGTTTAATCTAACAGCAGAAGTGTGTTGTTCTATGATTAGCATAAGAAAAAAAATGTGACCGAAAACTAACTCGCATTTCGTGCTGGAAATCAACAAAAGCTTTTGCTTGTGACTGCACTGTTCCACGAATACTATAACCCAACCTTCCCCCAACCTGTACGTAGGCATAATAAATAGCATCACAACCACAAACAGATGAATTCATTCACTCCAAAAGAAGATAAAGAGACAAATGCCTTCTCAGTGGTAGTTATAAACTCTTGGGTGATGTTGTATATGCTTAAAAACTCCTGCAATCTCAACTTAGGATGAAGAAGAGCACGGACTCCAAGAAGCTTTGCCCATCTTCCATGAGCAGCATCACAAGCTGCAAACACAGCTTCTGCATTCTCACGTAGTATATCGGCTCTGTCAAAGATCACAACTTTCACTAATGTTATAAAAAATGGGCAAAAAATTTAAACAAGAAATGTGGAAAGGGAAAAAAAAAAAAAAAGCCTATGGTTTGAGAGAAGGAAAAGGGAAAGCAACAACTCAAGCAATGCTGAGAGTTGTACTCTCTGCAAGTATCACTTTAACCAGGTTATTATGTGGCATCAAAACACCCAAGGCCCTGTTAGGGCCTCATTAATGGCTGATACCACTGAGTAACAAAGCCTACTTAAAGAGCTTGACATCATACCCAGTCCTTTGGTGTGTGCCTTTAAACAAGGCACAAATGGTAATGTTATCAAGCAATGTCCCAAGCATTAACACAAAATCCAGATGATGTTCATTTATTCTATAATTTGTGAAATCCACATCAGAAAAGTTATTCCTATTTAGTAGCAGTCCAAGATCTGAAATTTAATGTATAGACCATTATTTAGTGGCAATCCATAACCAACAAGAAACACAACCTGAATTGTTTTCATCATTTTTTCACAATTTCGACTGTTTTGAAAGGGGCACAGTATTAGCTTTACATGATTATAGTAGCAATATTGAGTAGAGGGGGTGAAGTGGGTGGAGGGATAGCAAATAATAGAGCACATACCCTGGAGTAGTTTTTAAAATTTATGACCTTTATGTTTATTTTTATTTTACATGGAAGAGGGATGATATTCTTGTACTTTCTTGATCAAAATTTAGTTAAAAGTTAAAATGGGCAGAAACGTTGGCTACACAATGAGAATAAAGAAAATCTTTTCAAATTAAAAATAATATTGCCAATTTATTGGGTCAAGCTTTCACTTTGATTTCTATTTTTTATCTGGAAAACAGCTAAGATTCTTGAAGGTTCTTTTTTTTTTTAGAAGTGAATGTAATTGAAAAGTTAACTAAAGTCCATGTTAGAAATGGAAAATACAAAATTTTTATGCCCACCAGAAAACATATGTATTAACATTTTTACACGAAAATGCCACATCATCAAATGTCACCATGTGTCATGTCATGTCATGTCAACATCCAACGGAAATTTAGATGGTTCATGATGGCATGCTATTATTAAAAAAAATATGACAAAAGTTGATACAGCCAATAGCAACGTTTGCACTATAATTGAGAAATCACATTAAATTTCATGAAGTTTTGTCATTAACTCTAAAGTTAAACTCGATGCATACAAAGAAAACCAACACAACAAGTGGGTATAAGCTCACCTGAAATTTCTTGACATATTTGAGGCAATTGCTGCATTATATGCTTTTCCCAGAGATGAAGGAACTTTGGAAGCATCTCTTTGAGATGAAACTAGTATACCTTGAATATTGCTCTCCTGAGCTGTTTCAGCAGCCGCAGCACCAATGGCATGTGCAGAAGCAACTGAATCTGCATCATAGCATCCATTGAAGTTGCACATAATCCACTCAATTGCCTTTTTTGCTTCAGCAGCCCGCACCAAATGTGCCTGCATTCACTAAAAGAAAATGGATCATATTACATAGTCTTTAAAAGGTACACTATGATAAGTGTAAGAATGCTAGAACAAATCAAGGAAACAATCAAGGGTGTCAAGGATAAAAAATTTGCAACATGGAAATTATGTCACAACCTTTCTGGTACTTTCAGTACATGGCAGAGAACACCAACTCTGCCTAGGTTGGATTCAACTACTTGTTGAGTTTGGTAGAGCAAGTCTCAAGCCAGATAGAGGAGGAGAATTACAGTAAGATGATGGTTGTCATTAAATTGGCCAAATATCTTATGACATGGATGCCTTCAGTAAAGAGGTGCAGAATACTTTTCCTAAATAGTTCACAAAAAATACAGTCATACAGACCACTTTTATTTGATCAATAGAACAAAAATGATATGTGATATAAAGCAGAGTCAAAGTATGGGAACAAACTGCATGCATGTAAGAGGCAACCAACTTCAGCATGTTATAGAGACTTCACAGGACTTGCATAGGCTGCAAGTAGTTTAAAACTATCCTCAAACAAGGTCTACTTCAGGTACAAAGCAGTCTACACCCACAAATACTGTAGCAACAGATTCTCCTTCGTGTCAGTCCATCCCTCCACCTAAATTGGACCATTCAACCATAAGGAGTGGGGACAATGGCTATTTCTTAAGGCAAGTGAAGACCTGCATGATCCAAGCCATCTATGTATGCTCAATATCTTCTATTCATAGTTTTCCATGGCCATTGACAAATTGCTAACTGCGTTAGTTGGGGGCATGCAACAGGTCATGGGCAGTTTCTGACAGAGAGTTTAAGCCAACTTAGGTACACTACTTTGAGTTCATGGAATGAACCTCAAAGTGGTAAGACTTGGCAATGAAGTCTTCTATAACTCTCGTTCCTTCTTGTCCCAGTTTACTCCCTCCCCACCCACCCACCTAAAAAAAAAAAACTTTCCCCTCTCTCTCAATCCTATTTTCTTCCTCTATTCTTTAATTACTCAACATCAGTAGGAGCTCATTCCATGTCCTATTCATGATTTATAAGCCTCAAAAGCTACACACCACAGAAATGCAAGTAAAGCATACATTACCTGTACAATCATGAAAACAGCACTTAAAAGTTGAACAAAGCTCTCCGTTGACAAGCTCCTCAATTTGCTTGCAAGAGATAAGCCCCCACCTGAATCACCCATAAAAATTTAAAGTGAAAACCGGAACAGATGCACACAACAATGTACCAATCTGAATGGGTTTAGATAATGGAAAACTAAATGCTTGTGGGGCTATTTCCAGAGCCTACCATCCGGATGCACTACATAAATCATATACAGGGGTCCCAATACTTTGACTTTTACTGTTCCTTCTATGTCTTTTTTGCCTTTTCCAGTTTCCTACAGAAGCCCTTTTTCCCTCATGACTTCATCTATACTTCTTAAGTCCTCTCTCTTTGCTTTTCATCACTGTAACTTTCATTGGCCTTGTTCATTGAATTTCAGTAAATCACATGAAGACAGCTCTTAGCATTTGCAATGAATAGAGGCCAAGCACAGCCATAATTTGCCAAAAAGCAGTTTCCCCCACACCTATCATCTTTATCGTCAAGATACCAACCATCATTTGACTCAAAAATATAAAATCTTTCAGCTGCAGATCAGTTCACCCTAATTTTCCCAAAAAAGACATGAAATATGATTAGAATGTTATTGCCAATATTATTTTTATTCTGCCCCTCCTAATGCAGCACATCCATTACCGAAATAGGAGGGCTACTCTAAGGAATCTCAATGTTATCATGAACAGAAAGGCAGACTATTGATTGGGTTAGATTTTATTGGTGATATTGTGCTGCCATTGCAGGACTTTGGAGTTTTTAAGCAGTGAGCTGTTTTGGCAGGTGGATCAAACAAAGAAGATCTTTCAACAACTGGCATTCAATTGTGGAGATGACTGGTGATCCAGATTTTTATTCATGGAAATTATACCATCCAACTAGATGACCAATTTCTTCAAAAACAGGAAATAAGAAATTGCAACATCTAAAATTACCACAACGTTATCCACTCTTACCATCAGCATCTGCTGTTCGATCTCCAGGACTGAAATCTGAATCCAGAGGTCGAACAACAAGGATAGGAAGAAGCTCTGCAACTGCAGTCTTAATGGCATTTTTCATATCAGCAGTCAGTGTGTCACGATATGTCCTCAAGACAGCAGGAAGTTTTGCCTGAAACATCATACAAAAAACTTATCGATACTAAATCTAAGCCTAAGTTAAGTTGACCAGCTTAAACTAATTTAGGATGATAACAGAACAATTGAATAAGACAGAACTTAAAGATGTAAACATCAGGTCAGGTCTGGATAGTTGAAACAACTTCTGCGGTTGTATTTTAAATTATTTGTCTTTCCAACAACTAGCATAGAAAATGTCAGTGCACATAATAATAAGCCAGAGGTCAAAATTGCAACTTGTTATTTCAAAAAGTTTTAGGGAGCTAGAAAATATGAGAAAACAGACAGATGAATAATTTTCAATAAAAGCCTCTCTGTGTTGCACAATGGACAAGTCCTCCCCCCACAGCAGAGATTCCCCTCCTCCCACAATACAAAATTCATAAGATTTTTTTGCAAACTCTTACAAGCAGCTCACCTTGTATGAATGACACAGAGGATATTTGAAGTTCCAGAATCCAGCACTTTGATAATAGTCTATCTAAAGTATGGCTTCCATGTTAAAAATATGCTACAACTTTAAATTCCAACACTGAAAGTTACAAGAAACAGACAATTTTGGCATGTCCAAGACTATCTTTAGCAACTTCATACAAAAAGTCAAAGGGTGGGACTCCCTCCAGAGTTCCTTCCAAAGACCATGCTTTGATGGCACCAAATGTAGGCAACCACCTAAAAGGGAACCAATCAAGTCAAATGTTCTATGGCCCAACTTTGTAAAAGTTAAATCTGGAGTGGCTAAACTTGTCTTCCAACAAGTTATTTGTTATAAATTTTCACTTGAGTCAAAATTTTCAATTGACCCAAATGACTTCAAGCCTTCCATCTGTTCCATACACAACTACGTAAATTTAGCATCAAATTTATACAACATCAGAAATTAGAGTCAGGGACATTAAACAGCTTTATACAATCATAAGTACTGTAACAAAACACAAGTTAGAATTACAGACATCACACCAAGAAGACTTATTACAACTATACCCACTAGTAACAGAGGCATATCTCAACTTTCAAGGCCAGACACACTGCAATCCTAAGTTGAATGAAGAGATACATTCTGAGGTGCAAAATTCAACTTTGCAAACGACGATCTCATCCAAAAATAGCCAGGTACAGTACTTACCGTTCTAAGCAAACCAACAACAAGGGGAAGAAGATGATCTTGGAAGCTAGAAGACTCTTCATCGTCCAATGTCACCTGTTAAAATGATGAGTTTGCACATCAGAAACATTACACATGAGAATCGTATCAAGGAGAACCTCTTTCATTTCTTTAAAATCATATTATTATAGGGTTTTACACCTAGCTGCTCCTTATAAGCCTCACTCTTAGGCGAACATTTAACAACACTGGGTCCTTCCACAACAAACTAGTCCTGATTGCCAGTTAAAGATAAAATATGGAGCTTTTAAGTGCACTGGGAAGCTAAAAGAAACAATTCTACTGTGAAGATGGAGGACAATGGTGATGCTGCTCCTAATATTAGAATCTATCATCTTATACTCAATTCTAGCACTCCATTTTAGATTAGGCAACAATACAAACACATGCATGCTCATACACATTTCAGCAATGATACCACATATTATCCCAAAAGAGAGAGAGAGAGAGAGAGAGAGAGAGAGAGAGAGAAAGAGAGATTTCATTAATGGGAAGGCATTAAATTATCTACTCCACTTAGGTAAATGTGAGACCCTAGCGATAAGTTAATTATAAGTTGACCATTACAAAATTAAGTGCTCCGGAACAAAAGCAATGCCATTCAATCAAAAAATGACTTTGGGCAAAAGAACTTGAGCTTACTTCATCTTCTTTTCCATTTGTGGGAATGGAAGCCCTTGCTTTTGCTTTGGATAAGATAACTACGTCTCTATCTCCACCATCACATATTGAAGAACGCAAAAATTCTGCTGAAAGAATGCTACAAAAAGAAATTCAAGTAAGTTATAACAAAAATAGCTCGCTGGCTGCTCTTTCATGCTATTTAATTAGTTACTAAAATAAAGAAATTTCGTATTGATCATGTTAATTGCATCAGGGAACTTAATCATTACTACTTTTAAATGCAGAAAGTTCAATTTTTGTACATTATCCTCTCATTTTTCATTTTAATTCAATGCATTCCCATTATTTTTCATCCTATATTTATTTATTTATTTATTTACACAGAATTAATTTGGATATGAAAATGTAAGCATAGAGGAATTCCAGAGAAAATATGATGAGGAAATGAGGTCTAGTTTAAGGGGACTTTCTACATTTTTGACAAAATGGAGCAAATGAAACCATTGAATGTGGACATAATCTGAATTTGGTTAAGTTCCTATTCCATCCATGCATATCCAAAGACATATAAGGAGATTTTGCATTCAATATTAGCATCAAATATCTCCACAACACTTCTCATCCTAAATAAATACCATGGCATCTGTTCCAAATTGACTTCCACTCTATTAGTCAAACTTACATTGTTGTTGTCAACAAACAGGCACCTAGGAAAAACTTAGTCCACACCTTGGTAGAAGAACTCATTCAAAAAATTTGTACCATACAAGCATAATGCATTACCCATATGAACAACTATTTTCGAACAACACAGCTACACAAAAACTATAACAAGTATACAAAATTGCTCAATGCACTCTGAAACAGTAGAGATGGTCATATAAATTTTCAAAGAGAAAAAGAAGAAAAAGGGGAAACAAACCTGTTTACTGAATCTATTGAGACTGCTACATGATCCCGAAGGTGACGAAAGCAATGTAGACCAGTCAACTCATCTCCCTCCTATCAAAGCAGGTGACAAGTAAGATTTAAGCCAGAAAAATGTGGACAAATAGACGGTGCTTGCCCATACCCCTTAAAACAAAAAACACAAACGAAGAACCAAGAATTTCCTCAAAGATCCAGATTTTGTATTTTCTCCCATTAATACAAGATTTATTAAGATGAAAAAAAAAATGAAATTATCTAAAGTATGAACAGGAACTCTTACGCTACTCTTTCCTTTCATGTTAACAACTTGAAAAAAAAAAACAGCACAAAAGAAAGTCAGAGCAAATGATGAAAGAGTACATGCATAAACTTTTCGCCCAAAGAGTCATGTTTTCTAGCTTATCAACTTAACCGATCTAGTCCTTTGTGTCAAAGCTCTTAGCATCTGCAGTGATGATATTTTATAAATAGTGGTCTGTCACTAAACCAAAAGAAGGTGTATAACTGGGCAGGAAAAAACATAAAACAATTAAATGCCTCAAAATCTTACATAAGAATATTGCAATCCAGTGATTCAATTCTAGGAAGTAACCTATCAAAAACTGTCTGAACAAAGAATAAAAAGGTTGTCCATTCACTTCAATCCAAATTTCCCCTAACAGCAATGAAAGAAATTGGAAAAACTTCAGATTCTGCTATTCCCCTCTACCCGAACAACACATAAATACTCTGTCACTGGCGATTCATTATTCAAGGCCACAAAATGCTCTTTCACCTCAAAATCATATCAAAATTAATCCCTATTCATGAAGAAGCCCTATACTCATTGCCATTTCTCTAGTATTGCCAGCTACCACTAACATTGCCATACACTTCGCCGCTCATTTAAAAATGCCCAGCAATAAGTGCATCCAATGGACCTTTAAGACATCATAAAGGTATGCAAATTCGGTACAAAAAATTTTTCGGAACAATAATTTATTACATTACATGATAGTTACCAGAAAATAAAATTGATCGAATATCAGTATGAAATCAAAAGCTTGCATAATCTAGGCTCCCATCCCATTGGGCCAAGGGAACACAAGCATAAAAACTATCTTCTAGCTAAGGCTGTTTCAGAGAAATTCTTACCAACAAATTCTTTTGTACATCAAAAAATTTTAAACACTCACCCCCAAATGATAACAGCTTGCAAATACTTAACTATGCACCAAGTAAGATCTGCAGTGATTTTGATTTGAAAACCACAACAAAAAGGAGGGTTAAATAAGCATCAATTCCATCATTGCAAGACAATCTGCAGTTTTTGTGTTCACTAGGGCTGGCTGTTTAGATAATCCAATAAATTTTGGGAAAGGAAAATCTTGACCAAGTGTAAAGTTGTTATAATATAAGGCACACAACGTGGGTTACCCAGGAACCCTAGAATCAATCATATCCTTTCAGGAGATTCTTCATATTTGATGCTATACCTAGTTTTCTTTTTCTTCTCTTTGGATGGTTTCACATGAATCATTTTATCTAAGAATAACCAGAAGACAGGAAAATGAGTGGAAACAATAGTTTTTCAAGGGCTAGAATATCATTCATTTAAATGATATCAATATATAAATGCAGACTTACCAACAAGTGCTGTAAATCATCGGTGACATCCAAAGCTCCAGCACAATCTGCAGATGCAACAAGCTGCAAGACGATAAGAGAAGAACAACTTACATTATCAATTTCAACAAACAACAAAACAAAATCATAGAAAACATGTAAGATAACTAAGTTACAGAAAAGTAAGCAAACAACTAGAACACATCTTTAACAGACTTATGGCCCCTAGATTTGTAATTTCTCCAGCTGTTCAAAGATTTCAGCACGGTAAGATCTACTTGTCATATTGGGTAAGCATCCTCGACATTATGAGGAATTTCACGTGCACGAGGACCACAGTTAAAGTACAGAAACAAATGAACAATGATCAATGAACGAGAAGGAAAGAAGCTTTACCAATTTAAGAGTGGAAAGAGCTTGGCTGACATATAGTATAAGGCTCAATTTATGTTGCATAGCAAAAAGATTGCTCCTAGTAGCATTTAGCTCCTGAATTTGCCTAGCAGACTCCACCAAATCCTTATCCAAGAGTCTTATAGTCTCCTTCAACTCTCGAATCTGACCGCAACCCTCCACAATCTTGCCGTTGAGATCCTGCAATTGCCCTTGAGCCTCGAAGAACGAATTAGAACGCAAAGAAATCTCTTTCACCAAATGCAACTCAACCACGTCTAGATAGTGGGAGAGCTTCTCTTGGAGCATCAGATTCTCGGACACGTTGGAGAACGGGCAGGCCGCGCGGAACGTGGGCCCGTCTTCCAAAGCAAAATCCTCCTTGAAATAGAGCGCGGGGACCTCCCGCAAGCAGGCGACCAGCGCCTCCCCTTGGCGGCCGATGCTCTCCAAATCCAGAGTCTCCTCCTTGGTGGCGTGCTTCCTAATGTCCTCGAACCGATGGTAGGGTTCGGAGACGGAGGAGAGATAGGCCTGGAAGTGAGATCTGGAGACGTCGGAGGCGGCCTTGGAGGAGATCAAGGGAGCGAACTCGGGGAGGGGGACGGAGGTGGAGGAGGACCACCAGCCAACCCAAGATCCGTCGGAGCCATAGACGCCGGACTTGCCGACGTGAGGGTTGTTGAGGATGGAGGACAGGCTTTGACTGGCTGCATCGGAGATCGATTTCGTCAAGGTAGAATTGCTCCGGCTACTAATGGCGGCGGCTGAGGTGGAGGAGGTGGGAGAGTCGGCAGTGGCAGACCTTCCCCGGAAGGAAGGCAGCGAATCCATTCTCTCTCCTATCAGGACCAAGATCTAATAACCCATAAATGTTACTGGATCTCTCTCTCTCTCTCTCTCTCTCTCTCTGTCACACACACACACACACACACAAAAAGTCTTGCGGTTCTTTTTCTTCAAATTCGGATCTCCCTCCCTCCCTCCCTCTTGTTTTCCCTCTTCCTCCTCCTCCTTCTGCTTCTCTTCTTCTAGTTGCTGTCTATTATTATTTTGATTGAGTTGACTCTGTTTTCTTTCATTCTTTCCTTTTATTATAAAAAAAAAAAAAAAGAAAGATAGGAATTAAGTTGTGATTAGTTAAATTTAAGGGCCACAAATATAAATTTGAAAACAATTTGTTGCAATCTGATAATTTCAATTCGAAAGGAACGCAATTGCTTGGGTGCGATGTTTACGGTATTTGTAAAAGTTACGAGGCATCATCATGCATGCAATGGTATCGCAAATTGTGCCACACAATCTGAAAATTGTGCATAAAAACATATGGGTGAGGAGGTGTGGTGGTGTGATTCGGTTAAAAATGATGTGATGTATCATTTCTTTTCTTTAACGTGCCCAACAAAATGATTGAATTTCAGTTTGAATCGCTAGAAACACGATGCTCCAATTTGGATGGAACATTTTGCATTAAAGCTTAACCACTTTGGGATGGCCTTTTAGATTGGAAAGCATCCAATTGATCATCTTCTGCGTTGGAGGGCACATATAATCAATCTTTTTTCATTAAATTTCGAGCTGTTAATACGATACTCTACCATCATCATTTTATCATTTGAAATATAGAATTTAGGTAATCAATTTTATTTTATTTTAAAAAAAATAAAAATAAAAAAATAAAATTCTATTCCTATTGTTTTGGGTTGTAAGGATTGTGATTTGAATGATCTCTTGATCCAATGACTGACAAGTTTTTAGTTAAATGAAAGCATGCATTGCTGCTTTTACTCATCTTATAAAAGGTTCGTACGTTTTTAGTTAAATGACTGACAAGTTTAGCACTCCGAATAATTAATTGATCAGTTCTAGCCAGCAGGTTTGATTTACCTCCCTCTGTTCAGGAAGTATAGATAAAGATGCACACCCAATAGAGGAAATGATGTTCACAAAACTCAGTTGGCTTGGCGTGAGATGATTACTTGATATCTTATGCATCCATCCCGAGACTAGGAAGGAAAAACTAGCTCAAATTTTGAATCCAATGGAGAGGTTTTTCTTTTTCTTTTTCTTTTTCTTTTTCTTCTTTGGCTTGGACCGGCTGATGAACTTTTTTCTCCCCTTAAACTTTGCTGCTCCTCAAATGGGGTGCACAAAACCTACAGCGAATTTGCAAGACAAGTTAGCCTTTTGATGCTGCTGAACCTGCAAATTCTTCTAAGAGACGCTCAATTTTCCTTCTTGATGTAGCTTTGTCCACCTCGAATGCCCTCATCTCCTTCTTCAGGCCTGCACGGACAACAAAGCATGCATTCACAGAACAGCCTAATGGGAAGGCGACTGCAGCTTCGGTGTCCTTCCCACACCCCCTTAGTTGTATGAATTTGAGACCTCTAAAATGCAAGTTCAGGCTCTCAACCACACTGGGATGTGTGCACTCGGGGACCCCCCCCCCCAGGCTGGACTCAATACTTAAACCCCCCAGGACGGACCACATAATTAACCCAGCCGAGGATATCCGTGATTGTTAAATGCCAATTAGTCCTTGAACGTGCGATAGACAATAGACATTCCTGAGGACACAGGAAGACGGACACCAAAAATAAAAAAAAAAAAGGCGGAGGACAAAGACCGCTGATAGAATTGACAATGCTTATACAAAGAAGACGGACACAAAACACACCGAAGTGCCACATTCTTAGAAGGTGAAAAATAACATGATGTGGGAAACTGACCAGGTAGATGGAGAACATTTAGTGGCAGTGCAGAGTCTCTTGAGGAGAAGAACGATAGCAGATTCTTCACAAGTTCCGCAGAATCAGCAGTGACCAGTATCTCCCTCTGAATTAGACCATAACATGCACAGATAGCAAGCAAGCACTTTTAATTTTCTTCATTATGCAAGACTGAGAACCCCAAACGAAATAAGTTTCTTCCTAATGGTTAGCCGGACAGTCTATATTAGTCTGTCCCTTAAGTTTCTTCGTTTCTCTCTATTGTCCTGTCCTGTCAACACACTGCTGCTCTTTGCACTGGGAATAAAACTAGGATAAATGATGTATTTCCGTGTTATGCTCTCCAGGTGGGTTTTGAAAATTTCCTCAACGTGCAGTTCTTTGTTTTCAACATTTGCTAGTTTCCTCTCTTCAAGTGCCTATGCCCTCCAGCGCCACCCCCCCCCCCCCAAAAAAAAAACCATGGTTCAAGTACAAGGAGTTGCAAAGAAATGGTCGACCAATGTACTAAGCTTCTTCCGTAGCTTTGCATTCAGAACCCATTAGTAAGAATGCAGCCATTTACAACCTAGGTCCATCAATAGGCAACTGACTAAATAAATGACAAGGCAACGGTTTCTCCAAACCTTGAAGTTCTTCATTGAATCATAGTAGCCAGACACAATTGTGAGTAGCCCAAGTTTCTCCAGCCCTGACATTTTAGCAACAAAGTGTTGTGAGAAATAATCACATCACATTAGTAAGATAGACACATAATAAACTCTTATAACTGGAACTTATCGGAAGAGCAGGAGGATGCATTGTGTGTACATGTGTCTGTTTTTAATCATAAAGGGAAGAAAAAAAAAAAAAGAGAGAGTGAGAACTTTATGTCAACTTGCAGAAGCTTCTATTTTCGTCGTGAGCTGGAAGGGAAGGACGTACAACTCATAGTTAGAATCAAAGCACTAAACCCCCATTCCCACACGAAATATCTCCTTAGTTGTCACCTCAGAGCAGAAAATATATATATATTATTGCATTATAAAAACACTGCTTTACTCATTTGTTAGTCAATGATTGTACAGAAGAAGAAATCAGATTTCATTAGGTAATGAAGACTCAAGTACTTACGCTGAAAACTCTTCATTTCTTGGGCTGGCATTTCTCCATGAGCAATAAGCTGTCCGATCGATATGCCAATAGTACTCATCCCAATGTGAGTTGCCATCAATCTTGAACCATCACTATCTGGTTTACACGGGACAATGATTTCCTCATTACAGAAATGAAATATATTAAAAGTGCATATACATCCTATATGTCTTGTTTTATCTTAAGCCATTGGGCCTCAATGTCGAGGAATCATACTATCATACAACAAACTTGGAACCCCTGTTGGTGCCAAGCCAACACACTTGGATTGGATTTTTATAAATTCCCCTGCTTTTCAATATTTCTTGTTTTTCCCGGCAATTCTCTCTTTGCCATTGAAAACATTGCAAGTACACAAATGATGCCAAAGTATTCCAATGCCCACAGATGCAACGCATGTGCTGGGTTTTCGAGCATGGAAAGCGGTAAAATTATCTCATAGCATCAGTATGGTGTATGTTAAATAGCAAGCTTGATATTAGAGTAAGTTCAGACCTGCTCTCCTCCACTTCTTCAAATCTCTGCGCAGTATATCGACTACTTTGGGATCAGAGGCGTCATACAATTTGTACTTCACTGCAAACAAATATTTTAGCTCCACAAGTCAGAACAATAAAGAAGAAAAAGGCCAGGCATGCACAAGGGTTTGTGAGAGGGGCACAGGCTTTTATTGTGGGGAAGTGGGGGGGGGGGGAGAACAGACGCACTTACGTATCTGGTAAAGACCGTTACATCCAAACCGACCAGCCCCGTTGATCAGCAGTGTAGCTATGTAGTTGTCTTTGGCAGTGCAACGTGGGCTTGCAAGGTTTCCAGTATCCATGAGGATGCCAGCTAACTGTACGAAAAAAAAGAGCCAAGACAAATAAGAAGGGAAATAGCTGTAAGATGGAGAGGTTGAGTAGCAAAGCTGGAGAAACTCAGTCCAAAGTTCATAAGAAAAATTTTCAATATTATTCCAGCATATCGCGTCTTCCACCAAAAAGTAAACTAACGTAAATGAAAACGAGGAGATTAGAAGTGGAAGGTACCAAAAGTCGACAGAACCCTCGTCCGGACAAAATCTCTGGTAAAGTAAGGAAAAATTTTTCAGCAACAAGGGAACAACATGAATCTGACTCCTGCAAATATACCATGGATGATTGTGTAATGGTTTATTGGATGAACAGGAGAGTTAAATATAAATACGAAGCTGCTACATGATATTTGCACATAGAAAAATATCAGAAACTTCACTCGTCAAATCCTACACTTGTGTAGTTTCTTAACTGCTTATGGACAGAATATTGCTCCTTACCATCCTCCCATAATGCGTTGCAGGTAATCAGGCTGACAGCTTTCTGTCCTCGATACTAAAATTGGAAGCACACTCAATAAGATGGAGGAGTAACTCAACTGATGAGGTGACTATTGGACTTTGATTAGCCCGGGTCAGAATTTCAAATGAATGTCAAAGCGTGAGATATCATTTGCCAATTTTGGTTGCTCTGAGAAACTTAAGTCTCGCCATATTTACTTCTTTTTTTTTTTTTTTTGGATCCAGTTGCCAAATTTACTCACAGAAGAGAGAACGGCAGTTTCGAGACTAGCAAGTAAACAGCAACGGTTCTCAGACGTTAAATAAGCAAGTAGACAAAACTAACAAAGGTTGGCAGTTTGCAGTTCTATGTACCTGTGATCTGGTAATGGTCTCAACCCAAGGATACGCAGATTCACCCTGTAAAGCCAACAGACAGGTGATAGGCCTTTTAAGTAGCGAGAGAACAAAATAGAGCGGAAAGGCAGACGGAAGTAGTGAAACACACCTCTCTGCAGTTAAATATTTCAACTACCGCATCCTTTAATGCCTGTTCCATCAAACAAAGACACTACAAGCATGAAGCATGTATATTGGTTGTAATCTAAACATCGGTCAGTTATTTTAATTAATTATTACCTCCTGTTTGGCTGGGAGCTTATGTCCATTTAGTAGAACTAGATTAAGACTCCCATACAGATTGTAATATGATAAGTCGATCTGCGCAGAACTTTGCAAGTTACAACTTCGCATAACAAGCTGTGGTCAAACTTGGTTTGAGTGTACTCACATAATCTTAGGAACAGGAAAAGCGTAAGATCTATATACTTAGCTTACAGTTTAAGATGGAGCGCAATTAGATCAAGGATCATACCGGTCTACCAAAGCATACCTCGTCTACAAAAATTAGCATTGACTTGTCGATTTGACAAGAATCTAGTAACCATGTAACTTCTGCATGAGTGCTTAATTCTGTCCTCTTCATATTTATGACTGGTACGGTGCAGAGCTGGTCGTTTTCAAGCGTTTCATTCAAGTAGAAGGCATACATAATGGTTGCAACGATAGATCCAATATCTGCAAACGGTCAGAATATGATTATAGCCACTCATCTATGCTTGTATCTGACATAGAATGCAACAATTTAATGAAACCTACCATACAGTCAAGTCCAAGGTATCCCCTAAAGTTTCAACTACGCGACTCAATCTCCCTTATTTTATCAGAATTTAATAAGTTAAATTCCTGTGATTAATCCTTCCCCCATAGCATGTTTACATTAACGCTGATAACTTTCCTTTTTGTTCGTGTATGTCATTACTAAATAGATATCAATATTAAATTTTTAATGTGTTTTGTAAAAGTAAAGCAGGGGACATACCATAGACATCTTTTCCAATTACGGCATGCAAGAATCTTCCCGGAGCACCAGAATTCACATCATCCCTCCTGGCTTTCAAGTATGAATTTAGCCTCTTAATACTTTCACATGATTCCACAATCTCAAATTGTGGCGAGGCTCCATTGTAAAATAAGGCTGCACTCTGAGGGAGTGAAATCTTTAACAGTTCCAGCCTCATCTTGTTGACAACATATGACTTTTCAATTACAGGTCTTGGTAGGACTCCTTTGGTTACTCCAGAGACCTCAGAGCTGGGGGGCTTTATTGGTTCATACATATTGCCCGAATCAAAGGTTAAATCAGCTTCAGGACTTCCGAGAACAAAGGGGATTTCTTTTTCAGTCTTAGACAGCCTCCCTAATGAAGACTGCCAGAAGGGTTCAATGATAATTCCTGAAAAGGAGTCTTCATATTGTGAGTCCATGGACATTTCGGATGTATCAAAACTAGACTGCTGTTGTTTGCCTGAACTTCGTCGAAGGTTAAGGGGTAAACTCAGAGCACTCGAGGTATCATCATCTCTTAAGAGGCCGTCCAAGGGTGGATTATCTTGGTTGCGGAAGTAATGATCCTGCAGACCAAGGCAAAAGCAGTTTCTGTGATTCAGAACAAAGAAGCACCGGAATTTTATGTATAGGAAAATGTGCCTATCTTCTAATAATCAAAAGGAATAGTGAGAAAAGAATGAAATATTTTGATTCTTTTCATATTTTCATTAGTTTCATACGTGCCAGAAACAATCAACTGCATTAGTCATGAAATATTATAAAAAAAAAAAAGAAAAGAAAAGAAAAGGAGGGTAGAATTTTGCTTCCCTAAATACCCCAGAGTATTGCAACAAAGTAGAAGCATCATTAAGGATCATTGTTTCATTGAACATCAGCCACTTCACATGTTGACAAGTAAAATAGTTGAATAGCTACAATACAACCAACTACTCTGAACGAGAAAATATGAAACTTTCGCACAAGCCATAATCCATATGGGGGGTTTTGTTGCCTAAAAATCATATGCTTTCAAAACCAATTTCTTATAAGCCTTTTGTTTTTTTTTTTTTTTTTACTATGCACACACAGTATAACAACCATATAAAATCCACACCCACATCACTCCCATCCTTTTTTATTCCCTGTATTGAACAATTGCATACATAGCACTAAAATACCAAATCAAATAAAAAAAAAGGCAGAAAGTTATCAAAAAGGACTAAGGAAGCATAGAAAAGAGCGAGCAAACGCGTAAGACTAACCTGGGAATTTGTTGTGGGAGGCCTCAAGGTTGTGGAGATCGAGAGTTGGAATTGAAGGAATGAACTAGGGAGAACATGGTTAAATTCTCAGGGAGAGGAAAACAAAGAAGAGATGACTAAGACTAAGACCAAGACTAGGACAAAGACAAGAATATGGACCTCGAACAACATGCATGCACGTTGTGGACTCCGCCATTACATCTTACAAGAACTTGAATGCTACAAACAAAGTTACGAGGACTATCTATTCTGTGCTGTCTACTTTATCTAGAACAGAATCAAATCTCACGTTTTATGGATTTGAAGAGTTGGCCACTTTGTTCTTATAATCAAACAAGCTATGCATACTTTATTTTAATTAAATGGCTAAACAGATATGATACTTTGCAAGTTCTGACATAGAGAATTATGCCTAAACACCGCAGGGTGAACCATATAAAAATCAAGGTAAGGATCCACTCGATGAAATCTAATGAATGATCAAATGTATACAATTTTACTTATTTTTTCACAACAAGACTAGTTATACCATGTAATTTTTATTTTAATGTAAGATATGTCACGACAATTATTTTTTCTTTCATAAATTTTATTTTATAATTTATTTACTTAGTTTATAATACATTAGTTTAATTAGAAATTTCAATTAAATTATTTTAAAAAATATTAGAACTATTTAAAAATTCTTTTTTATTTTGATTTGTTTTAGAATATCTTTTTAATTAATCATTAGATATTTTATAATTTAGATTATAGTATTTTTTTAATTAATTTGTCATTTTTACTTATAAATATATATAAGTTCAAAGAGTTAAATTATTAAAGTGAATAAAATATTAACAAAGCATTGGTCTTTTTTAAATTTAATTAAAGTAACAGTTTTATTTTTACTAAATACTACTGTATCAAGTGATATCAGAGTTTAGACATACTTTACTTGATACATATTACATTTCCATACTTTTATCCAGTGTCAAGTGACATTAAAGTTTATATTTACTTTACTTGATATCGTCTGACATCTCTGCACTTTTGTCATATTGTTGTTTTACGAGGTTTGAGATAATTTCTATAACAACAAAGATTGCAAAAAGAAAATTTTGGTTAGAGTAATTTTACGTGATTACGAATATAATAAATTTTGTATTAAAAATGTCGCTTACTGTTAGTATGTTTGCACATATGTTTCTGATTTCAATGATATTTTTTTCTTTAAAAGAGATTTTTTCATCAAATGAGATGGTTAATGGAAATTCATACCTATTTTAAATATAATAATATTTATGAGAGGAAAAAAATAACTTTTGTGTATTTCAAACTTTAAAATGATGTAATTAAATAATGAAATGATATTCAATACTTTTAATTAAAATGTAATAAGTTTGAAATTCAATTATAGGAAAAGATGAAAAATTTATTAGTATTGAAATTTTATGATGATGATATATTTAACAAGATTTTAGAAAGAGTTAAAAAATAATTTAATTCTTATTTTTTACTTATTGAAATCACATATATAAATTCAATTTATGAAAATAGATTATCTTGTTCCTGTACCAAAATTTTTAGCAAAGTACTAGAAAAATTAAGAGGATGAATTAAAAAGAAAAAAAAAACTTTGGCTGATAATTACATTCTATTAAGTCAAATAATTTCTTTTGTATTAGTGAAAGTTTCAATGAGGACTAAATAATTATAGTATCATCAACAAATTTTATTAATTTAAAAGATGAACTTATAATCCATCGATATATAAGGATTTTTATCTTTTTATATTAATTTTTTTGCAATAAATTATCAAGCAAATGATGGTTAAGTATTACTATTAATTAATATCATTGCTTACATGATACTTCATAAAAAAAATTATTAGTCTATTTTAGAAATACTAATTTATTTTAAATATGTGTTCTTATAATATGAAAGATGTAAATTCCTTATAGTTTTTTTCAAATGAAGTAAGACACGGAATGAAAAATATTTTTTATTATTTTATAAATCATATTTTATAATTTATTTACTTATTGTATAGTCTTTTATTATAATTAAAAATTTTAATTAAATTATTTTAAAAAGTGAATTATTTAATTTTTTTATTTTAATTTGTTTTAAAATATATTTTTAATTATTAATTAGATATTTTTTGATTTAAGTTATAGCATTTTAATCAATCAATCAATCAATCAATTTTATTTATAAATATCAAGTCTAAAAGATTAAATTATTTAAGTGAATAAAATCTCTAACAAAACATTAGTCTTACCTCTAATTTTCTTTTTTATAAATATTATTTTTAAAAAATTAATTAAAATATTAATCCTTATTTATAATAAATATCATATCAAATAATATTAAAATTTAAATTTACTTTACTTAATAGCATCTTGTTTACACACCATGCAATTTGATAACGGAGGAAAGGGCATTGTCTCGGGGTTCCCAACTTTTATTCATCTAGTAAAATGAGACCTGTTCTATTTTTCTTTTCGTTTTTTTTTTTTTTGGGGGGTGGGGGGGGGGGGAATTGTTCATGGAAGCAAAGTCTTGAATATCAAACTAAGACTGATGCACATTTGTATCATTTAAATCCAATACCTCTTCTTTTTCTTTCTTTTTTTTTTTTTTTGCCCAACATTCAAGATTGGTTGTCGCCATAAGAGCTTGTGTGTGTGTGTGTGTGTGTGTGTGTGTGTATTAGTATCACAACTTGGTTTACTCGCCTTGCTTTCAGCTTAATTGAACCACACGTTGCTACTACGGCCTCAGCTTTAAATCTTGGAAACATTGGCGTTCTAATTATGTATAATTGTCTGAAGACTTACCCCCACCTTGGGGAGTAAAAAAAAAAAAAAAAAAAAATTCAACATTAAAGTTTTTAAAACATTTTTGTAGATGGTCAAAAACGTAGCAAAAGTCTTCTTAAGTTCCAGATAATTAATTTTCAAGTATTTATTTTTCCACTCCCGAGCTCCACGGCATTCATTATGCAAGAACTTGACGTCCGCATCATTTGGCTTTATTTGTTGTTGTTGTTGTTGTTGTTTTTGGGGGTTTTTTTTTTTGTTTTGTTTGATGGGTTTCATTTAATTATTATGAGTTGTTTTGAATCGTTGAATCGGCGGGTGATGCTGAACGATGAGAGCAATTTGACCCGATGTTTGACATGACGTTGAATGGATGACACCCAACTGTTCTTCCAATTGGGCTCTGTAAAGCCCAAAGTCAAATTCATCCAATGTCGTTTTGTCATCCCGTGAACAACTTTTTTTTTTTTTTTTTTTTTTTTTGTTTTTTGGAATGGAAAAAAGTGAAAGGATGTAAGACATAGCTTTTCAGGTGAAGATCACCTCACCTTATTCATCGATGTCTTAATTTATTTATTTTTTCTAAAATTAAGATTTAAATATTATTTAATTTTACAATTTTTTGCACATCTAAAATTCAGATGATACTCAATTTAAATTTCACTTACTGCTAATTCAGTTTTTTTTTTAATTATTATTTATAAAAGCTGAAGTTGATATCAATGCAAATATTCAAATCCTATTTTTGCTAGGTTTATGCTTCTCAGAATCTATTATTTGAAAAAGGAAGAAAAAAAAAAAAAAATCTCCACATGAAATTTTTAATTCACAGATGACCCCAATTTGCCCCCGGCGGCTTTGACACGATGATGTTCAGATAACGTGGATTAAGTCTTCCTCCCCCACTTTTCCTTCACAGTTATGACATATTATCGATGCAAGAAAGGGAATTATGATGTTTCTGAATTTGTGAACTAATCTCAATCATTATTGATCAAAAAAGAAGATGCCCTTTCGAAATTTTAACTTTTGACCAAAATCAAAAACCGGATTTGCTAGTTTGCTTTTTCGGATCAAAACTTGGAATCCTCCTCCATGGTCATCATGCGTCTCACCGCTTTAATTTTGTGCTTTTGGCTCAGGCAAAAAGTAGATACAGTATGGGAGGAGGGCCCCTGGAGTGTTGTTCTTTCCGGTTGATCGCCCGTGTTCCATCCTTAAATGTGTGGCGAAGACTCTGTACCAAAAAAAAAGAAGAAGAAAAAAAAAAACACTGGGGCAATTGAAAATCGTTATCTCTCAAAAAGAGAGAATAATTTCATTCATGTTTGTTTTTTTTTTTTTTTGATAACTAAATAAATTTGACTAGCATCACTCAACTTTTGAGTTTATAGTTTTATTTATAATAATTTTCTAACGCTGGGAAACATATGATTGATAAAGAAAGAAATGGAATTTAATATTGTGGGGGCTAAATATTCTTTCTAATATTTCAAAGTCTCTTAATGAATCTAAAATGATTTAAATTAACGGTAAAATTATTATTATTATTATTATTATTATTAAAAATATATATATATATATATATATATATAATAAAAAAAAGAATTTCGTAACGTATCTTATTACGTTATGACATGAAGTCACGAGGAGGAGGGAGAGAGTCGAGAGCGGGCAAAAGGGGTGGGGCGCGATGGTGGTAATCCTCTCAACCCTTAAAAAAGTGCCTTCTACAATGTAAAGTAGCCAAAAGTTCGCGTCACTTTCTGACTTTATATCACAAAGTCTATTTCGGTCAATAACAAAAAAGTTTTCAAGAATTTCCCACCAGACTCTGCAGCTTCACACTTTTTTTTTTTTTTTTAAAGATTTTAATCTTGACGTTATTTTGCTGATGGGGGACTATACCATTATTTTATTTTATTTTACCTCATTGGGGTGGGTGGGGGGTGGGGGGGGGGCATTTTCTACAGGTTAAGAGGGCATCCTTTGACGAGAATTCCTCCTCTTTGACAACGCAGGTCTTCTCTATATATAGAACCCCTCCTTGCATGGCCATTTCAATCGGCCTCCTCCCTCTCACACACACACACACACACAC
>CM038609.1:8618808-8630635 GCA_021533255.1 Ceriops tagal | reverse complement strand
TTGGATGTTGCAAGAGTAGGAGGATAGATGAGGCAACTAGATTTTTTGTTGAAATGTGTCATAAGTCAATGAAACCTAATATTGGTGCTTACAAAACTCTTTTTAGAGGCTTGTGCCAGGTGGGGAAGCCTCAGGCCGCCCATGACCTCTTCAAGAGGATGCGTTGATCTGATCAGTGTTAACATTTTTGTCGTTTTCAGCTTTCTGTGATATGAATCAGCAAAACTCTTATGCAAGTGGCAAGGTTCCATCACTGCTGTTCCATACCAACTCTGACGTTTCTTAGATCACTGCTAGTTTTTCAATTGCATCCAATCATGGTGAGGATTCTCAGGTCCTACCAAGCTACCACTGCTGCTCCTGTCCAGATTTCGGAGTCTAATATACTAAAATCCCCTGGGTTCTTGAAGCCGGGGGCATTGGTAAGATACCTAGGGAGAAGGGATTCCATCACACAGCTCCACGTACAAACTTATTGGGAAGGAAGACATGAAGTTGAGGCCTTTCCTCTTGCAAAGACACTCACTTTGTCACTTAATTGTCGACTTTTCATGGGCACGGATGATCCCGAGTGTATTTCCAGGCTTGTCAGGAATTTTGATGCTATAACTCTTGGCTTGCATTCGATTCCTGCCAGGTTTCCAGGGACCATTTTCTATAAAGCAAGCAAGGCTGCACCTGCAATCCGCAAGCATCTAATGAGAATAATCGATGAGAAGAAGGCTGCAATGGTGGCCAAGAGAGAGCCGACGCAGAATATACTTTCACGTATGATTGTTGCCACTGACCCTTCCTGTAAGAACGCACCGGAGGCTGAGATTGCCGACAAGATCATGGGTTTGCTAGTTGCTGGTTATGGTACAGTGGCCACTGCTATGACTTTCTTCATGAAATATGTTGGAGAGAGGCCAAATATTTATGCTAAGGTCCTAGCCGGTGAGACTTCTTTGCACATATCGCTCTCTCTCTCTCTCCCTTCTGTTTTTTGGGGTTTTCAAGTTCCTGAAGAGCCTACTAAATAATGACCACCAAGTGTAAAATTTGGGGGTGCGATATGAGGTGATCACCATGCTTTTCCGTTGTTTCTTTCGTTTTTCTGCCCTCCCCCCCCCCCCCCCCCCGAAAAAAAAAGGGAAAAAGAATATTCTCCATGCCCGTTTGATTTTGTCTTCTTTGTTGTTCTTTTCTGATTTTTTTTCTTTTTTTTAATTATTTTTGTGTGAAGATATGCTAAAGAAGTTTGTGATGTTATCGTGGCCAAATGCCTCACAGGTAGGCCGAAAACAGTGGAGAAGTCTCAGGCAGCGTTTATGCTTTGGGTCGAGTTGGAGGCTGTTGAAGCTTTTCTGGTATGTTGTTTTATTCTTTATTCTTGAAGTCTGCTGCTTTGTTTCCCTTTTCCTTCTTTCGTTTAAATTCCATTATTGTTCTTAATAGCTTTGTCATTTTTCTTGAATGTCACTTGCCTATGCCTTTTCCCTCTTCAGTCAAGTTAGTTGTGGTTGGGGTTTGGGGACATTCAACCTTTTTTTGTGTGTTTTTTTTTTTTTTGGGTTTCCGGCCTTTACTGTTTTCATTTCATCCTACTATAACTTTTATCCATTCATGATAACAAGTATCATGTTAAGTGGTTTAAATATGTAAAAACGATCAAGCAGCCAAAACTGGTGATATTTTCTAGCCAGTGGTTGGATCAACATGCTTTTGATTGAGAATGAAACAGTGGTTACACCTGGTATGACAAAAATTTCAGTGCTTGGTTCTTTGATCATAAATGCATGGCTTTGAGCACCATAACTATGTTTAGGTTGCAGCATCTGAAAGATGGAAGACATATGAGTTTGTCTGTTGGCGCTCCCTTACAATATGGGCATGCTTTAAAAAACAGTGCCCAAGCCTGAGTGTTGCCTTTCTTGTCTCGAGTTTTTAGTCTCACTTTTTGTTTGTGATTTTGTAACATACTGTCATGAATTGCTCCAAACATGGCCTGACAAACAGACGAGGGAATAAGTTACAATCTGCCCCCCACCAGTGGGTGACTGCATAGGTTATCAGCCCAAAGTTTTCCTTACTTCTAACCATTGGCTTCTTGTAATACAATCAACATTTTCTTTTTCCTTCTGAATTCTACATAGCTATTTGTTTCCTAAGTAATCTTAACGAAATGTTTTGGTTTTTTATAGCATTTATAGCAAGCTAGGAGAGGTATGAGGTTATTTTTGGAAATGAATATCACAGGAAGGTTTTGCAGAAATGTTACTTTTATACAGAACTTGCTTCCATCCATATCAGAGATGTTCTGGGGCTCTATTAAATCTAATCAAGTTTTTGAGCTTGCTCCAAAGTCCAACCTATGCTAGGAGTCCTTAGATGCCTTGTAAATGTTAGTCATTAGGCACATTAATAGATCACAAGGTCAGATTATAGCAGCTTGTAACATTACTAGACTTTGCCTTCTCAATTATGGTTATAAATTGTTTGTCATTGCAAGAGGTGCTGTGTTGAGAAGTAGTATGGTTCAAATCCTAGGGAACAATGAGACTTATGCCACATGCACCACATTTGTATTGTGTGCTGTTTTTATTAGTCTCTCAACTTAAGAGCATTTCTTGAATGCTTTGTGAGTGGAGCTTATTTACCACCACAAGAGGCAGGTTTATTGGAGACTAGGGTGGCTCAAACTTGGGAAACAGTGATCATGTTTTGGCAATCTGTCATAGTTTTTGCTTTCTAAACAACTGGAACTCTTATCTGGACTGCAGTAACCAGTGGGACGTTAGATGCAATTAGAGAAAGGATGAAGACCATGCAATTGGCCCCGGCTGCTGGGAGTTTAGATTCTGGAAGCAGGCCATTGATGTCCATGAATGATAACAAAAACAATGGAGACCTCTACCGGGCTCTTGTGTCAGACTCTGCTGTCATGGAGAATTCTGTACAGAGTGGAGTTCGTCCCGTGAATGAGAAGGCATTGTCCGGGCTTCAAGCACGGATGGGGAGACTTAAAGGTGGCTCTATTGAACGTCTATAGTCAACCAGAATTGAGGTGGGGTCGATATTTCTGTAGCATCTGTCAAATGTATGGCCACTGTACACAATGTTGTAACCAAAAAAATGGGAAGTGACATTGGAGTCAGGATTAGGGTTGCCGGCTTCACGGATGTCACCTGGTTACTCATATGTAAAATCAGGAGTCGGTGGGGAGTTAATTACTCACCTACTGATGTGAGTTGTCAAGAAGAAGCTGCAACGTTTAAAGGGATTTTCTTATTTTTAATAATTTAATTTATCAAGTCGCCTCCACAACAGTTATGCCTTTGAATATTGTAGGTTGTTTTTGGTAGGGTTGCACAATTCCTTACAATTCTGTACAACCGTACGCAACTGGAAATTGATCGCAGAAATTCTGCATTGGTGCGTGAAAATGTTAAAAAGCACCAGTTGAACCATTGGAAGGTGACATTGTAACCGGAGTTCAGTTTTGATTGGTTTATTAATAATAATAATAATATTATTATCATTATTATTATTATTGTTATTGATATTATGATCTTTTTCTGTTGGCAAATTTTCTCTCCGCTGGTTCTTGTGAGACAGATCAGTAAGGCGTATGTGCATAACTTTTCTGTTGCATCACTTGATCCTAATACATTAAAAGAGAAAAAAAAAATTCAAAATTTAGGGCTAAATTAAACATTGTTTTTATAAACAAAGGAATAAATGAAATTATCACCCAAGATATTTCTATTCTTTAACAGGTGAATCATGAGCCAAAACCCATGAGTTCATCTCTCAGTAATATTACTATTTAATTTCGATTTAAATCAAACTATTTTATTTCTTAGTTTGCTTTGTAACAACTCATTGATCTGATGACACCAAATTAGGTGAGATGGAATGTTATAAATTGTTTTTTTTTTTTTTTTTTTTTTAAAAAAAGAGGGAAAAAACGCAGTATTCATTATCCCGCCGAACGACTCATCGACCCTTTCTAGTTTCATCACGCTTTATTAGTTTCGTTTCCATACATCGTCATCCTCCCGCGGTATCCATTAATTATCTCTGGGTGCCCGGTGGGGGGGGGGTGAGTTTTGGAGACTCAGAAAAAAATTGTGAACAGAGAGAGAGAGAGAGAGAGGCGGGGGGGAAGGGGGGTTGTGAGTGAGTGGGTGGGTGGGTAAACTCAGATCAAGGGAAAAAGGCTTCAAATGAGAGCGCAGACGGAAACCCATTTCAGTTTGGGGGATGGAATCCTATACGCGACCCCAATTTCGACCTCCCTTAGGACAACCGAAGTGGGTCTGGTACGAGGTGTTCTTCAAATGATGCAAGGCTTTTCTGATTCCTTGTTTTACTGGAACCAGACCGACCAAAGCTTTTGTGTTGTCAGGAGTGGGGTCTACGTCACCCATCTTTCCCGCACAAGCCTCTCAAATCTTCTCCACCAGTTCCTTTACGCTGCTACTTGTTTGAAACTCGTGGAGGGTTTGGTCAGTAAAGTGGAAAAATCGGGGACTTGCGTGCCTACTTTGAGGGCATTTGCATCTCTTGTTTCTCAGTGGCTCAAGGTATGTGTAATGTTTCCCATTTTCATGATGGTACGTTGTTTCTTCCTTCGAGAGTCACGGATGCAGTCTCTCTTTGCTAAATGGACCCCAAGAATCGAAAAGTGAGCCGCCTTTTATGTTTTCTGCTTCGACCCTTTTTCACTTTTTGCCGTACTTCATTTTGTTCTGTGTTTGATTTATAATGTAGAGATTGCGGGATATTGCTTTAAAGGAAGAAATGAGAATGTGCAACTCCAACCATAGAGTCACTCCCACCCTACTGGGATTGTCAAGTTCTTTGTCAAGGTTCGCTTGGTTCGCTTGTTAATCTTTTTTTTTTTTTGATTGATTGTTTATAGTCATACTGTGATTCTAATTTTGTTTTGTTCTGCATATTTTCATCTTTCTTTCTATTGGCTTGAGGGTGGAAATGATGGGGGTAGTGGTTCGGACTCTAGGTTGCCTGCAGTCTATTGCGTTTGGTCAGCATTTGGCAATTGATTATGTTGTATTCTTTTGCGTGAACCATTGGCTAGACACTAGAGTTATTTAGTTCCAAGTTTGTTGACCTCATCGCTGGCAAAAGGGAACAATTTGGTCTTCTGGATGCACATCTTAATGTTCATTATATTGGATGGTACTGGTCTGCGTACACTTCTAAGTGAAATTTCACATAGAACAATTATTTATTTATTTATTTATTTATCATTTGATTCGGAGGTCTTCTTGCGTGGGTTAGTTTCTTCCTGTTATAATGTTTGCTGATGGAAATTTATTGATATTAGTCTTTGCTCAGGTGCTGAATTTCTATTGCAAATAGTGAACGAAGCCATTCCCCAGGCATATTTTGAGCCCAACTCATCTGTTCCGGCTGCTGAAATAGCTGTTCATGTCCTTGATTATCTTTACAAGAAACTGGATGAAGTGTGTCTTGTGCAAGGTGGTGAGGTTGTGAACATTTTCTTGGCATCTATTTTATCTGGAAATCTTCCTTTGTTCTTCATGTTTAGACAATAAATTGCTCTGTCATGTTCATTTCAGGAGGAAGCATATCAGATGGTGCTTCATATGCTTGTTGGCAGTTTGTTACCGTGTATTGAGGGGCTCGATATCTGGCTTTTCCAAGGAACACTTGATGATCCTTTTGATGAGGTAGTTTATGCATAACTTTTTGGACACGTTGCAAAGTATAAAGTGGCTTTTAAACATGGATATCTGATGCTCAAGTGTCCATTATATGTTGCTTGAACTGGGGATTTAGATTGTAAACCCCAGAATTTCTTCCAAAACTTTTTCTTAGCAGAAAAATGGTGTTGAAAGTTTGCACACCACCTTGCTGCATTGCATAAGTGTGTATGTGGATTTGTAACGCTTGGTCTTCTATTACTTTTCTCTGTTTTTTGCTAAAATTTTTGGTTGTTTTGATCTTATTTGGTGCAGTGCATTTAATCTGGACAGATAGTTATTTACCTTTCAATGAACCTCTTCAGATGAAAAACAAAATTGCTAAGAATAATGTTGAGTTGGTTTTCTTTCTTACCACTGCAGATGTTTTTCTATGCCAACAAAACAATCTCAAATGAAAGGTCAGAGTTTTGGGAACAGAGCTATCAATTGAGACAAGCACAGCAATGGAAGTCTGATGTTGATCATTCTGCTCTAACTTCTGCTTTGCCTTCAAAAAATAACATGAACGAAGTGGGGGAAAGAGACTCTGTTTCCTTGTCTGGTTCCATGAAAGTGTTGAAAGGAAAAGACAAGAATAATGCAGAGCCTCTTGTATGCCCCCTGTTTATAAAGGACATTGCAAATTCAATTGTTGCTGCTGGAAAGTCATTACAGCTGATCCGTCATATTCCTGTGTCATTCTCAGTTGTATCAGGCAAAAATAGGGCCAAGCAGACGCCTGGATTTGGATGCTTTGATAGTGATTATGATCTAAGTAATCGGCAACGGTGCGTAGCAGGGCTAACATTGTCTGAGATCTTTTGCATATCAGTTTCAGGTCTTATAGGCCATGCTGATCGTGTCTCTAGATTCTTTTTAGAAGATGACGTAAGTACATACAAGTATGCACCTTGTCTGGTATCTGACAGGATCAGGAAAAATGCGGGGAATGGGAACATTGAAAACCTGTCCCCTCAAGCGTTTCCAGAGAAAATCTGGTATAAGTTCTTGGCTCATGCATTGTCGAAGAAGAGAGTGTTTGGGTTGGAACTGGCACATGGCAGTGGGATTGAAATTTTAGATGATGAAGAAATGGACATGACTGCAGACATTGCACAGGAATTTCCTGTGCATAAATCATTCTGTGCAGAAAATCCGGTTATAACTGTGTCTCAAACTTTACTTGATAAGCATAGCGATTCTTGGAAAGCATTGAACTTATCCAGAAACTTCTGTCTACCCCCTTTGAACGATGAGGTCTTACGAGAGGCTGTATTTGGGGCAGAGAGTGGGCCTTTTTCTTCAGTCAGAGGAACAAACTATGCATTTGGGTTTCAGTTTGGTAAATCTGAATACCATTATTCTCAGAATGATGCAAAGCTGTTAGAAGTTGTGTTTCCATTTCCCACTCTTCTTCCTTCTTTTAAGGTATTGCTGGACTGGTAATTTTCTCACTTCTGATGATCTATCGAAGTGATTTCTAAATGTGCTCCTCATGCGGAAGCAGGATGACATACATATGTCAGAGCTTTTGCCTTTCCAAGAGAACAGCACCCTTACATCAAGATTTCTTAGCTGGATTCAGAGTGCTGAACCAAGGATTACTCCTCTTCCAGTGGTTATTATGCAGGAATGTTTAATTGTCTACATGAAGAAACAGGTAAGTTGCTTAAATTCATCCTATGGAACATCATGTATTTCAAACAATTTCCCTTGCCTTTTGTTCTAGGTGGATTTTATTGGAAGGTTTGTACTGTCAAAGTTAATGAATGACTGGAGACTGATGGATGAGCTTGCAGTTTTGCGTCTCATATACTTGCTAGGTTCAGGTACCTCTCTCTCTCTCTCTCTCTCTCTCTCTCTCTCTCTCTCTCAGGTTTGGCTCTTTTGGGAGGGGAAAAGGTAAGGTTTCTTTATCACCTGTTATTGTGAACAACTATTCTCTGTTCTAAGTGATTGGTAAACATTTAAGTGTTTGGCTGACATGCTTGTTGATGCCTTGCGATCCGCAGGTGATCTACTGCAGCACTTTTTAACTGTGCTTTTCAGTAAACTGGACAAGGGAGAAACCTTGGATGATGATTTTGAACTAAACACTATATTACAGGTACGGTACTGAATCAACAGCATATCATTCCTATGATGAGCTTGGATTTATAGATTCTTTTTTCATTTCTCTTCATCCACTCTAAAGAATTTGGACCTAATATGACTTTACAGGGAGGAATTTGACAGTAGAATTTTACTTGGCTAAGGGTTTTGGACTCCACTATTGGATGAATAAATCTACTGTTATTATGTGCTCAGTCAGTATATACTTAAATATGAAGTCTCTTGCCTTTCATGTCCTTCCATTTTTTTGTCTTTATTGGTTATAGGAATCCATTCGGAATTCTGCTGATGGCATGCTGCTAAGTGCTTCAGATTCATTGGTGGTCTCTATCACCAAGAACCATGGTGCGGACAGCGATCATCTACCTAAAACACCAACATTTTCCTCAACTCTGCATAAAATGCGCCAGCATGCCTTCGGAATAGATGGCCTTGCTTCACTGAAATTTACATATAAGGTATTTTTATATGTAAGCAGACTTGTTTTGTCTTCCATTTCATATCCTCGCCTGCAGAATAACTTCAAAATATGTGACAGGTTTCTTGGCCTCTTGAACTTATAGCTAATACAGAGGCAATTAAGAAATATAACCAGGTAATACACCTGACATTGCTTCTATTGAGGAGATGTCTTGCAATTTCATTTCCTTGTTCTTTTACTAGTGTGTTGGATGTAGGTTATGGGCTTTCTCTTGAAGGTCAAGCATGCAAAATATGTGCTCGATAAAGCTCGGCGGTGGATGTGGAAGGTTTTTTCTTATTTCTTATTTTTCATTTTTTCATATTCTAACAATTATGATTATTATTTTCTAGGGATGCTATTCTAGTTAATGGCTTTTAATCTAGGGGGCAGATGGGCAGGGTTTTAGATGATTTCTTTTTTGTACTCTAATAATTGATTACACACACACTTGAGATGCTATTCTAGGTAATAGCATATAATTTAACCCGTTGAAGATTTAAAATCTGTTTGGCCCTTCATTGCAGTGCTGTCTGAATTAAAACTTGAGAGTTTATTATTATTCCTTTCAGGGTAGAGGCACTGCAACCAACAGCCACAAGCATCACTGGTTGTTGGAGCAGAAACTCCTCCATTTTGTGGATGCTTTTCACCAATATGTAATGGACAGAGTGAGTTTTTCCTCAAAATTTAGTTCTAACATTACTTTCATGGAAAATGTCGTTATTCTGTGCATTTCATATGAACAGCAGTATAATTAGCAATAGAAATGTGTAGACCACAATTTGACTGCTAAACACAGAAGCCCTTGGGTTGTGGTACACTTCAAGAAGCATTTGCTTACCAACAGATGTTTTTTTTTTTTTTTTTACTTTTTCGCTTTGTATCACCAAAATGCTCAAGCAACACGTGTGTGCCTAGGCTCAACAGTAAGGTTCCCCTTCTTGGCCAGAAGGCCACAGTTTGTGTCATAGAAATAGCCTCTTTGCCAAAAGAGAAAAAAAAAAAAAAGAGAAAGGAAAATGCTGTGTGGGATAAATGACCCACCTCCAACCCCTGCAAAGCAGGTATCCTTGTGCACTTGGGAGGCATCCTTTAATTCTGATGGCAAAACCGTAGGTATAGACTGCAATTTGGTCTTTAGGGGCTTGATCACAATTGTTTAAGCAGGTATATCACAGTGCCTGGTCTGAACTCTGCCGAGGTATGGCAGCAGCGGGATCTCTGGATGAAGTCATTGAAGTGCATGAGGCCTATTTGTTATCAATTCAGCGGCAGTGTTTTGTGGTTCCAGATAAGCTGGTAGTTTGTTGTGTCTTTTACTTTGGATTGTGCATGCTATTAGAATGCTTGAATCTTACTTTCAGCTACTTAAAAGAAGGTCAAGTGGTTTACTGATTTCTTTGGCATTCAGTGGGCATTAATTGCAAGCCGAATCAATAGCATCCTTGGATTAGCTCTGGACTTCTACTCTGTACAGCAGACATTAGGTAGTGGAGGAGCAACTGCTGCAATGAAAGCAAGATGTGAAATGGAGGTGGATCGAATCATGAAACAGTTTGATGACTGTGTTGCTTTCCTGCTCAGAGTACTGTCTTATTGTAACCCTTCATTTTTTATTTTTTTTTTTCACGATTAACATTCAAGGTTGCATCTTATTCTATGTTGACATAGATATGATGGACGTACCAATGAGCTATGAGCTATAACTAACCGGTACTGAAGTTGTCTCCAGGACTGAAGGTCTCGAACTTGAGTCCTAGTCAGAGCCAATTGACTGAAAAAACAAAAGATATTATGGACGTAGCCATGTCACCACTCACCATATTTCCATGCCATGCTGCAATTTTACACCATCCAAAAATATTTAAATGAAGAACTGAAGGCCATATTGCAACATTATTTGAGATGTGTGTGCAGAAATAAATGGTTTTCCTGATCATGCAGGTGTTATCTTTCAAGCTCAACGTGGGGAACTTCCCTCATTTGGCTGATTTGGTCACTAGGATCAACTACAACCACTTCTACATGTCTGATAGTGGAAACTTGATGACCACCACTGGATCTGAAGCTGTTACTTCAAGACCAGGGAAGGTCTTTGGAGCTAGAGTGGACAGATAATATGAGGTCATTTCTATATGGGATTAACGCAGGTCCTCTAAAGCAGCTTATGTATGTCCATGGGCTCGTCCAAAGAACAGGAAGTCCAACACATGCTACTATTGACATGGCATGAGAAGTGTTTTGCAAGCTTTGGCAAGATTCTCTTTTGTTGCTGGAAGGAATAGTTTTCTTACACAGTTTCATTGATCCAAGTTGTGAGTGTTAGTAAATTTTTGTTCAAAATATCACCCAACCATGTAGATTGTGACATGATCTTCAGCTCTTGTATTAGGTGGCTATCGAAAAATGTTTTGGTATCGGGTTTGCCTGCCCAGATGTGGTTCCTGCTCATCTTCTGATGCCGTAATGGTTTCCACCTGAGACACGGAGGAACGTCAGCGTGCGTAGATGGTGCAAACATATGGTATAAATTTTAGGTTAATCACGAGCTCTTCATATGGTATAATAATGATAATAATAATAATAATAATATGAAGAAAATGTGTTTATCTGTAGGAACGTCCGGCCATCCTCCACGTTGTCCGTGTTCCTTAATGACTGACTGGTGACTGGCATTTTTTTCTTTTCTTTTCCTTTTTTTTTTTTGTCCAACGAAACAACTTGAATTGATATACGTGTGTTTCTATGTAAATGTATTAATAACCATACGAATGTTCTGCATGGAAAGGTCGACGACGCATTAATGGCCTCACTATGTAGACATGCACACACATATAAGCAAAGTATAATTTATACTGCATAAAACAATACTTGGTATCATATAAATTTTACATAAGAATTTATTTTATTTTCATATTTTTTTATTATACAATTTAAAATATCATTTATGTGATATTAATGTTATTTATAAGTTATAATCACATTGTGTTTAACTTTGTCTAATAATTAATGTGTATACGTAACATTCTATATATATAGAATAATAACATATCAGAATTAATTAATTAATTACTATTATGAAATAATAATTACTTAGCTTTCTAAATCATGTTAGAGCTGAAAAGTTGCCGAGGATCTGTCGTTCCCACTTCCATTTCCATCGTCTCCATTGAAAGCTTTCTTTAGTACCACTAAAATGGTTGATAACTTAAATGGAAAACTATCTACAACTGACCAAAGCAATCAAGGAAAGAGTTTAGATTTTTGTGTTGAGCCAATCAATTTTGGACGTTTCATGTTTGAAAAGCTTTGGTGCAGTTCACAGGCCACATTCCCGAAAGGTATGATTTTGTAACATCTTGCCTGGACTTTGCTTTCTTCAACACCCCCCCCCCGGAGGTCTTTTTTTTTTTTTTTGGTTACATGGCTTCACTTACGGTTGATTTTGTCAGGATTCAAAAGCCGGAGTTAAATTTCTTGGTGTGCTCAATCCAACAGCAATATGTAGCTATGTTTCAGAAGTACTGGATGCTGGGCT
>CM038609.1:8585311-8618708 GCA_021533255.1 Ceriops tagal | reverse complement strand
CGTCGACCCAGCTGTTAAAGTCTCCCGCGCCGACCAATGCATCAATGATGTTGTTTAGCTGTTCTTGGCGGTGGGGCATTTGGGTGTCTTGCTGCGGGGGTGGCAGTACGGTGGTGTTGGCGTGGGCCCCGAGGGGGCTGGGTGTCGGAGCAGGGCCGTAGGTGAGAGTCGGGCTAGAAACAGTGGGGGCAATGGTGGGGTGGCTTACGGCAGAGACGAGGACCAGGGGGAGGAGGAGGAGGAGGAGGAGGATGAGCAGACGGAGGGGGCAAGTAGCCATGAAAGGGAGGCAGAGAGAATCTTGTTTTCTTGAATGGATGGATAGCGGCGGTTGGGATTCTGAAGGAAAGTGATGTAACGACTGCCCAACTGTTCCCGCCAAAACAATTGGGCGCATCTTTCTTCTACAATGCCATCCAAGAATTGGTTCTTCATTCAAAACCTTCCCCACTTTTTAATTTCGATATTTTTTACGGTTTATTGGCATTAGAGGCTCTTAAACGAGAGATTATAATCTGATTTCAAAAGCATTCACCGAATGTCAGAGAGAGCCATGTTATGAAATACAAGCAAAAAATTTTTTTGAGAAGATCCTTGTAATGCCAAATGATTGAAAAACTAAGAATTAAAAATCAAAAATAAATTTTAAAAGGAAATAAAAAAATTAATCTCTTTTGTTTTTTTTTTTTTTTTTTGGGGAGAGCATCAATTCTTTAATAATCATCTTGGGAGAATTAACTTTGAATAAATTAAAAACTGTAAATTGCTTTAATTAAAAATTGTTAGGAAGGTTACATAAGATGCAAAATTGAATATATACAATTACAACCGACTGACTGCTATTATTGATTGATTGATTGATTGATTGCTACAGAATGCAAACCACAGTAGACACCATCTCGTTGAATGACCAAATATGGACCCAATCACCATTGCAGGACCCAAAAAAAAAAAAAAAAATGCAAGAGGTTGTTGTTGAGGGGAGTTTGTGACATATAGAATATATAAATGTGGTTGCTCTTACTGCCTTCCCGAGAGAAAGAGTCAGGGGAGTCTGAAAATTAACGATCTATTGCACTAGATCTTGGGCACATATGCGGACGAGAAGCAGGAATGCGTCTTCAGGGGGCGAAGAAAAGAAATGAGTGGGTTTATGACATAAAAGTGATTTACACACACACACACACAGAGTGGAAGTGCACCAGACCAGAATTTCTTTTACCAAAAAGTGATTGTTAAATGCTAATTAGGGTCTCTTGGAAGTAAGACCAATGGTTCGTATTTTGTCATTCTGTTTTGAACCCTCTTCTCAGCGTGTCCGATTAGATGGATTCGAACTACCACCAAGTAAAAGCCGCCGACTGCCAGCCTCACCGCAGATAGTTTGGTGGACATAGACTGGACCAAAGTGATTATAATTACTTTGACTTTTAAACTACTTTAGATTCATATGGAAGATTACAAAATATCGAAGCAGACAATTTTCGAACGTACTGATTAACACGATATTACTTGAGTAAGGATGATGGGAAGTCAACCAAATTACTTAACTAAAAACCCTTTGTTTTAAGTTACATAGTCTGGAACACGCACTCGCACAATATTTTTAAACACAAACACCAAATGAGCAATTATTGACCACAACACTTGGGCGGTGAAGAAAACAATCCACTCGGAAGTCAAACTCACTTGCCACCATGACACGCATGGTCACAACAAACTACAATTTGAAGCACCCAAAGGCTTACAGATTACAGCAAAGCTCCTGGAGTAGGAAGATTTAAGGAACAGGATTAATGGGAGGGAAACGGAAGGGAGGCAAAGGTAAGGCAGGAAATGGAGGGATGTTAGAAAAGTTGTATGGAGGTGGCAACGGAAATACTTGAGGGATTCCAGGAAACGGTGGTGCAAATGGAAAGTTCTTAATATCTCCCATGTATGAGCTTCTCCCGACTCTGCCATCATTATTATTTCCCAACTTCCCATTTCCTTCCCCTGGTTCACTCCTCTCGAGTTGGCGAGCATCAATCGCTGCAGGTGCAAGACCACAAACTACAATCAGGCATGCCAAAACTGCGAATTTGAAGAACACCCTTGAAGGAATTTGAGGAAAAAAGGCCATTGATCGAGTAAGAAAGACAACCCTTTTCGTAGTTCTTACGGTTCGAACTGGCTAGAGATGCATGTTTTGGTCTATATATATATATAGAGAGAGAGAGAGAGAAAGAGAGAGAGAGAGAGTTGCAGGTGACAATGTTGTAAGTAATGTAACGAGGGAAAAGGCTATTGGAACTCAAAGCCTCTTGACGGGCGTGCCAACCTCCAGTGAAAGACGCATTGGGGAAAGCAAAGGGCCTGGCTGGGATTCACATTGATTCCGGCCTGCCAGCTGGTTACTACCAAGGAAAGGGATTGAACGCTGCAATTGAAATGAGCGCCAGGCGCCTAGTTCTCAACGAAACTTTAAATGCGAAGAAACAAAAACAAATCTTGGGAAGGGACGGAACCTTAGAATTACAAGCAAGTGGCTTAGGGTTACCCAACAAATTTTGGTAACAATAGTGGGTCTATGAGTCCAAAGGCTATGATGATAAGGGGTGTGTGTAAGACTAATTAGGTGACATTTGACAAACTTGATCTATTGTAAGGTTCAATTCTAATTTTTATAGCATGTATATGTTTAATTATATTCATGCATTTTTCTTATCATAATTTCTTTTTTTAACAATTGATATGCCATGATTGTGTTTTTATCATGCATGTACGTGTGCATACATCATAGAATATTACGAGGTAAAAATCAATTCTAAAATTTAGAGACACTTCGTTTTAAGAACTATATGAAGAGTGATTCCATTCGTTATTATTACAGAATTTGGTGCTTATTGGACAACCAAAAAGAAAAAAGAAAAGAAAAGAAAAGAAAAAAGAAAAAAAAAAGTGTATATCCTAATTGATTATTATGATATCCGTAAACCAATATACCAAAAAGCTTCTTGACCTTTCATTGTATGGTTTTAAAGAGCCTGACTTATTGTCCCAATAATAACAAATAATAATAATTATCATCGTTTATAATATTCTTTTGATAATTTGTAACTTCACAATTGTAACTTTTTTTTTTTGGTGAAGGGGTTTTCATTTATTTATTTTTAATTAGATCTTATTTAATTTTCTTTTTTATACTTGAATTTGATATTGAGTTAATTTGATTGTCGAATTAAATTAGAAAATATCAGTAATTATATATGTGTATCCGTGAGTGCGCATATATAAAATCTAAGAATTATAGATTTGTATACATAATTTTTAATGATTATTTTCAAGGTGCTGAAAACTGATAACTCCGTTACAACATCAGATGATATCCAGTAAAATTGGAAAGAAACAAGAATGGCGTCCTCAATAACATCAACCCCAGCACTCCTGTCCACTCCAATCCACTTCGATGGCACTTCTTCTTCTTTTTCTTCTGCCACAACTCCAATCCCAAGAAGAAGAAGAATAAGAAGAAGCACAATTACTGTTTCTTCAACTGTCACTCGGGCAAACAATTTCTCTACCGGCTCTGCTCTTTTCCAAGCAGCCAAGCACACTGTACGCATCATTTCCCATTTATTATTTCTCATGCCCCTTGTTTCCTTTTCTTAATATCTGCTGAAAAGTTTGCAGCTTTTATCTTATTTTTGATTTTAGGAGTTGGGTTTGGCTACAATTTGTTTTTCAGTTAATGGGGGTTTCATTCCACAGTCTGACAGCATGAAATAAGAATTTATTAGAAAAATGTATAAAGGAAATTCTTAGGTTGTTCTTTTGAAAACCTCATGTTGAAGATTCTCCACTGATCCTCTGTGCAGATTTTTTTTGTTAATTATCTTTTTTTGAGGTAAATGTGACCGTAGATGCAGTCACTTCACTATTAGATGTATCATGTATGTATATAAGACTCCACCCACATTTTGCCCTTTATGCAAATCTATGTTATCTGCAGTCTTACTTGTGTTCTTAATTCGGTTGAAGTCTAGAAATAGTGTTGTAGAAAGAAGGCCAAATGGAGGGATAAGACTGCAAGATATACTTGTATGACATATGAATTGTTCACATGGACTTGTTTTGTCTTCCCCTTTTTTAACTTACTCTCCCTTGTGGACGGTGTTTTTGGTGCCTGATAATGTTCTCCTAACCCAATTTATAGGTTGATGCGTACATAAAAAGTGGCATGGTTATTGGGTTAGGTTCAGGTCAGGCTTCTGGCATGGCTATACAGTATTTGGGCCAGCAACTTCGTGCAGGTGCTTTAAAAGATATAGTAGGCATACCCATGTGAGTTTGGAATTCTCCAATGTCAACATGAATGATGATTCTTTTTTTCCCTTGTCATCTGCCACATCTTTATTCAGGACTATATTGGTATGCTGCTTTCTCGCATGTACAAGTATACAAATATGTATTCTGTAAATTCTTTGTCAATGTATTGGTTAATCTCTGTCCCATATCCTAAACAATAATGGCAGAGAAGAAATGAAAATTTTCTGAATGCTGTTTGATGGATATGTATTATATTCTTTATTAGATGGCTACAGACAAAGTAGAAAGTCTGATTCTTCTCAAATTGTCCAAAAATTTCCCGTCTATGATTTTTTTTCTTTTCATGAAAATCACTTGAGTTTTAAGCCAGTATTGTTGTCTGTGCTCATTTGGATTTGATACAAAATGCCTTTTCTTTTGATTTACGCAGGTCTGTCATAAGTGCTAGTGAAGCAGCAAAGGCAGGCATCCCATTGGATCAATACCAAGATAGTAGTCAGGTATGATAACATTCCAATGATTCAACTTGATCAGAGTTTTAATTTATTCCACATCCATATCAAAAATCCTGCAATAAAAATGGTTATGAAATTGCAATGCATTTCCTCAAGTAAAATCCAGACTGTGGTGGGAGATTCTCATAACTATCTGGGGTCAGAAAGGCTAACTTGTTATATAAGTTGAGACAGATAAAATCTGTGAGAAGTGACTATGGAACATGTATTTATGCACAAAATTTGGTGCATTAGATTTTAAGGTACCATATAATTTCTCTATTCAGTGCATAATTTTAACAATTATTTATGGTTTTGAATCCTAATGTCACATGAACTTGATTTGCTATTTTGTAGATAGATTTTGCATTCAATGATGCTGATATAATAGAGGAAGAAACATTGATTGCAGTCATTGGACGCCGGAAATTGGAAGGTGATGAATCCATCATTCAAGAGAAGGTGACTGAAATGTTGCTGTTGTGCATCCTGTTCCCATCTAGTTTTAGAATTCAAGCTATTAGTTGTGTTGAAAAGCATACGTGCATAATTCTGTCAATTTAAAGCTTTTGTGCAAACGCATTAGATTAATACTGCAAGGTTGTTTCCCAACCTGAACTTGTATGTGGCTCTGTTTGCTTTTTCCTTTTCTTTTCTTTTCTTTTGTTTTTGTAGTCAGTACTGATTGCAACCAAGGAGCTTGTATTCATGGTCACAGACAAGCAGTACAAAGGTGGCCTAGATGGTTCTATTCCAGTTTTAGTTCAATCTGTAAGCAGCCCCTTTGTTGCTATGTAAAGCTTTAAGATTATATTTGGATGAAAACTTATTCCTATTTTTCAGCTAAATTGGATGGAAACTGCAGAAGAGATTGATGACTTGTTTTTAGGCGATGCAGAGGTATGAACTTCATAGCACATATCACCATGGAATCAAATTCATTATTATATTTTGTCAAGTTTTAAGGACAATGACTTGGAAATTTTCTTTCTCTAGCCTTGGTAAAATCCTACCATTACGAGTGAAAGAATATCATAAAAGAAGACAGATTGTAGTGTAGAAAAGAAAAGGGAGAAGGAAGATATTCACTAAATGGGTAGCTGAAAATTCCCACAATATTGAACTCTGCAACCCAATTATTTGCTGTACTCCATATGGCTATTTAAAGTGGTTAACTGTAGCTCTGTCTGGTGATAAAAAGTAATAATATTAATAATAATAACAATGAAACTTAGCTATGTCTCTTGTTTCCAGTGGAAAGAAATATTGGTTTTGTTTTCTTTGGTATTCAGGATTTCTTCTGAATGTGGGGTAAGATTTTCCAATATTTTCACCAAGATGTGGGCATAACATGTCTGTCTTGCTGCGAGCATTGACTTTTCCTTTTTTTCCTCTTTCTTTCTTTATGTCTATTTTCAATTGTGTTAGAGCAATTTTAGTAGAAATTTGCATTTAAAAGAGAAAAATACAACTTTGGAAGGCCTTTTTCAGGGAATTATGTCGTGTCACTCAAATGATCAAATCTATGGCTTTCCAATTTAATGTTAGATATTGCAGAATATTCCATTTTGCTTGAAAATGAAGACAGGGAAAAGTCTGTCTGAGAGAACCTAGTGAAGGAATCATGCTAATCAGACAATTTCTTAACTAGATTGTCAATACCTTGATGATGAGTATGACACAATTTGCTAATATCTGGGCCTTCTTATGTAATCTACCCCAAATTCCAGTTTTAGGAGTTATTGCATGGTCCAAGACAGATAGTTTGTAACTGATTTTTTTTTTTAAAAAAATGAAAATAAATATACCATCTGTTAGTATTGCGGTCAAGCCAGTTGCAATCTTATGACAATGTCTCCAGAGTATTTTAAGGTTTTACAAAAGCTCTGATTTTGCAGCTTCTCTAAGGGTCCTTTCTCGTATAAATTTTCCTTCTTGTTTGTGAATCAAAGGTCTGGCGAAGAGCATCTATAGGGCAAGCGGGCCCTATGGGAGGTGACTTCCCCGTAGTCACCAAAGAAGGTCACAATATTCTTGATGTCATCTTTACATCACCAATAGGAAGCCTTGGTAAGGTTTCGTGTTGTCGTGGTTTGCTTTGTTAGTTCCCTCTTCTGTGCTTAAGAATACCATTTCCATGACCACATTAACTTGAATTGCAGCTGAAGTAGCTGAAAGTCTAGCTAAAGTTGAAGGGGTTGTGGATCATGGAGTGATTTTCAAATTTCCGTTAGTTCCCATACTTCCTTTCAAAGTCTTTTTAATATTCATGCGGTCTTTGTAGCATGGTATGATTTACAGCATATATCATGTTCAAGAGGGTGCATGGGGTTGGTAATTTGATTAGTGAGTCTGATCAGAGGCTGTAAATGATATGCACTTGTAACAGTTTATATCCATTCCCATACATTTTTATCAGTGTATATTTTGTTGGTACTGTTTTCTTTTGCCTCGAAAATTGTTTCCTACCATCTAATGTTTCACTGTCTTATTGCTCCGAGGCATGTAGATGCACTGCGGTGATTGCTTCTGAAAGTGGGCTCTGCATTGTTAATAACCTCCAAAGGAAAACAGTGAGTGATGCTATGTGAGTAGCTGTTCCATTATAATTCTTGTACATAACCATTCAGTGTAAAGTCTAATAGTGTAAACCAAAACAACAAAAACGAGATGCATAGATGCATGGATGCATTTCTTTCTTTTTTTCCCTTCTTGAAGTATTTTCTGTTTGTGATTTCTTTCTTATATCTTGTGTTTCATGTCACCCATTGAACCAAAGTTCACGGTTCATATGTTTTTGTGTTTTGTTTTTTAATGTGCCAAACTGTCAAGTATAGAGATGGAATGGGAATGAGAAAATGAATAATCGACTATTTTTTTGTCCAATTGAATTGGAGAGACGCAAAATTTACTATGATCAAAATCTGGGCTTCGGACCTCAAATTTCTCCGTGTCTGAACCCTTTTGATTTTCTAGTTTTAAGAGTCATGATTTTATATAGAGTTGCCCAGAAACATTCAATCGACAAGTTAACTAAGTACTCGAGTGTTTATTTGGTCAATTTTTAATGTTAGGATTATATATGTTTTGTTTACTTTCCAATTTATCACTAATGATTCCTCACACTTCCAACATGGGGAGAGGGGTTGTGGATGTAGAGATTGTGGAAGCTTGTCTCTACTATCGCAAGGTTGCACTCCTCTGTGTATAAGAACGCGGTAAACTTTGCATTTGTGGGAGGAGAAGAGCAAATGAGGGTGGGTTTTAATCTGCACCCAAAAAAAAAAAAGAAAAAGAAAAAGAAAAAGGCCAATAATGTATGAAATAACCTCTTAGATTGGAAAGAAAATCGTAATCTGCAACTAACAGGTTAAGAGAGGGTAAAGTCAAGAAAAAATGCTTGGGCTTAAAATAGTTGAAGCAGTGCTACTTCCTCGTAAAATTGGATTATCAAGTGTAGGTAAGAGGGGTGAATTTGATTAAATTTGGTGTCATAAGCATCAAATTTCTTTCCCCTAACTTGCAAATTAGCAAATGTCATATTCTCGTAATAGAAGAGTAACTGAGCCCTTAGTCCAGTAGTCACGGTTCAATATTGCGTAAGTGCCAAAAAAAAAAAAAAAAAAACCCAACAAGCTAGTTTAAAACAGCTATAGCATCGATTGTTGCAGGTGTTACTTTGACATCGATATAATTACAGGAGGAGCATGAGATTGTACTCATAACTGAAAAAATTTGACTTTTTCGTTCTAGAAAGGACCCAATGCCCGTGAATCCAAGTTCATCGCAAGCATGGCTATCAAATACCCCTAGTTCCCTTACCCGTCTCAAGGCCATTCCAATGCAAAGTAAGTCGCATCAAAGAACAGATCCTATTGGAAAATATGGCTTTTCTTGATTACGCGTATGTATGTGCACACACCATTGTGTTGGGTTAATTTCCAATACCAACTTCCCATTCCAGACTCTCTTCCAATAGGCAGCTTCATTGGTCCTCCACATGCATATATAGACATAGAAGCCTTACCCTGCAAATTGAATTCTCATCTTCACCATCTCATCAAATTTACAGCCATTGAACTTCATTTTGAACCACCTTCCCATGCATCAGAGTGCCATGGAGGTCATGACCTTCCTGTTCTTATCCTCCCCTTCTGTGGTTTTGGCACTTATTGCTGCCATTTTCATATATGCCATGTACAGGGCCCAATTCCAATCAAGTGGTGAGAAAATAAACCTGCCTCCAGGGAGCTTGGGATGGCCTATCATTTGGCAATCAATTCAGTTCTTGTTTGGAAAGCCTGAAGGGTTTGTTTCTGAAAGGATGAACAAGTATTCTCCTTATATCTTCAAGACTACCATCCTTGGTGAAGAGACTGCTGTCCTTTGTGGCCTACACGGTCACAAGTTTCTCTTCTCCAATGAGCAGAAAATCTTCAGTGCTTTTCGACCACATTCCATGCAAAAGCTCTTCAGGTCCTACCAAGCTACCGCTGCTGCTCCTGTCCAGATTTTGGAGTCTAAGATACTAAAATCACCTGGGATCTTGAAGCCTGGGGCATTGGTAAGATACCTGGGGAGAAGGGATTCCATCACACAGCTCCACGTACGAACTTATTGGGAAGGAAGACATGAAGTTAAGGCCTTTCCTCTTGCAAAGACACTCACTTTGTCACTTGCTTGTCGACTTTTCATGGGCAGGGATGATCCCGAGTGTATTTCCAGGCTTGTCAGGAATTTTGATGCTATAACTCTTGGCTTGCATTCGATTCCTGCCAGGTTTCCAGGGACCATTTTCTATAGAACAAGCAAGGCTGCACCTGCAATCCGCAAGCATCTAACGAGAATAATCGATGAGAAGAAGGCTGCAATGGTGGCCAAGAGAGAGCCAACGCAGGATATACTTTCACGTATGATTGTTGCCGCTGACCCTTCCGGTAAGAACGCGCCGGAGGCTGAGATTGCCGACAAGATCATGGGTTTGCTAGTTGCTGGTTATGGTACAGTGGCCACTGCTATGACTTTCTTCATGAAATATGTTGGAGAGAGGCCAGATATTTATGCTAAGGTCCTAGCCGGTGAGACTTCTTTGCACATATCTCTCTCTCTCTCCCTCTCTCCCATCTGTTTTTTGGGGTTTTCAAGTTCCTGAAGAGCCGAAGAGCCTACTAAATAACGACCACCAAGTGTAAAATTTGGGGGTGCGATATGAGGTTCGAACTCCCCCCTCCCTAATTCAACTGGACCAAAAAAAAAAGCCTCCTAAGTTGATTATCTCTGTTTTCTTTTTTTTTTTTTTTAGTGAAAACCAGAGCAAATGGAGGTCTCAGAAGCCAAAAAGCCTGGAGAGCTACTAGAATGGGATGACATTCAGAAGATGAAGTACACTTGGAACGTATTATTTGAAGTGATGAGGCTGACACCACCACTCCAAGGAACCTTCAGAGAGGCCCTCACTGATTTTACATACGCTGGATACGCTGTTCCAAAGGGATGGAAGGTGAGTCAATTTACATTTCTGTGATATAAATTATGCAAAAATTACAGTCCAATTCCAACATTTTGACTATCAATACGTTGGGCAAGGATGAAATTTTGTTATTTAACTAATTCTATCAGACAACATTTAGTTAGCTTTTCCAGTTAGCAGTTTTAATTTTTAGATACCAACTGTCCTATTGAAGTAAACAGGCTGCAAATGAGTGGAAGCAAATGCACCTGCACCGAAATTGGAAATTTACTTCTGTTTAATTTATTGCTCTTATTTATATTTGCGCCGACCAAAATATTTATTTTGCTTCCACTCAATTTTCGTTTTGTTTGCCTCAGTGTTACAAACAAAAAAATAAAAAAAAATCCTGCCTCCGCCACTCGCACGCACTGTGATACTTCTACCCATTAAATTCATGTTGGCCCATCCATCATACAATTTGCAGGTCCCCAAGTACTTCCCAGATCCCGAAAAGTTTGACCCCTCTAGGCACGAGGATGTCGAAGAATTTCCTGCATTCACATTTGTAGCATTGGGAGGTGGGCCTAGGATGTGCCCGGGAAAAGAGCATGCACGCTTGACGATTCTCACTTTCGTTCACAATGTGGTGAGGAGATTTAAATGGAAGAAGCTGGTGTTCCTAGAGGAGAAGATCATTGGTGACATGATGCCCACCCCTCAAAAAAAAAAAATGCCCTTCCCATTCGCCTCATACCGCACTAGCTAGCAGCTAGCAGTGGCATGTATCACCAACATGCGTAACTATTGGCTTCATTTTACTAACAATGAACCACCAGGAAAAGGGAAAGGAGAAGCTCACTCATTCGAAACACTGCCACTGTAAAACAAGCACGATGCTATTTAGCGACTTCTAAGAGCCGTAATAATGTTAGTTTTCTCAAGGCTTTTACTTCTTCCCACTAAAACGTTCGACTTATTTACGTTTGCTCGTCTGAACTTTAGTTCCATTCGTAAGTTTGTAAGGTTTTCAAGAGCTCAGATTCTGTGAAGAAGCACAAAATACAAGTTGTTTTCAATGATGTGATAGCCACAAAGAATTAAGTTATTTAAAGTTCACGGAGGAACGAAGTGTTGAAGGGAAAAAATTACAATGAAATAAAACTAAGTAGAAATTACAGGTATGTCGATGGGCATAGGGGTTCATTTATAATAAAACATAATGGTGAGGAAATTGCGTTAACCATGCGAACTAGTGATATGGCGCTTGTAGTAACCAGAGTTTAAATCTCAATAACGACTTGCAAGTAAAAAACAATGGTATTAAAAAAAAAATCATGTCACCGATCCTAATTGAATTTGTAATTAAAGATTTATTGTTATTGATGCAGCAATAGATGTTTGAATTTTTCAGAAATATAAAGTTTAACATCATCTAACCAGTAAGTTTGCAGCTAAAGAGAACACCGGTATTCCAGGGTCTGCCTTCAACATATGACATTCGTAGAATTGAAAACCAAATAAAAATACAGTAGGGGTGGCTAGTTATTCCACTTTTGGACCAAGCAAAGATGCTTGTCTGCCGCTGCCGACAATGTTGTCTTTCCGTCTACCAAAAATGTCAAAAGTGAATTAAGAGAAGGGTGCAACAGCAAGCAAAGTTAGTAAAGATTCCACCTGGTATTGGCATTGTAAAGATTCCACTTTAGTATCGGCATTTGATACCCTAATTGCCTTACGCTTTAAGAAAAAAAAAAAAAAAAAGAATTTAAGGGTATACCATAGCCGTAGAACTTTCCTTTAAAAAAAAACCTGATAGCTGGGACACTAGCCAGAATGACATGGCCTGACTATATTTCCCAGGTGGTGCTGGAATACAAATTCTGGTCAAAAATACATGAGCGAAAGAGAATCTGCTACACATAAGTGATAATAATCTTGATTTTAAATCCCAGTTAAGATCCTACATGGTTCAGATTTTTTTTTTTTTTTAACTCATCATACAGGCTAAAAAGTATTTCCTTGTAGCGCACAATCCTCCAACATATCATGTAACTATGTGATCCAAAACCTTAAACCACCATCATGAAAAAACACAAAATGGTTCACAAGGACATTCAAAATTAGATGTTGAAAAGCACATGAAACACAAACAAGTCCTCATTTCTTGAAATGCAGGAACATTCACAGACAGACTGCAATTAACCTGCACCACAATGATGATAAAAGTCAGTCATATCAATGACAATTTAGATAAATCCATTTGGAACATAATGCAACAGCCCTGAGTAATAAAAGTGATATGAAGCACAAGCTCTAACTGAAAAGAAACTCGCTGAGTCAAGTAAGTCGCAAAGTATTTTGCAGAGCCCTGTCCAGAGATTGTCATCAGACAGAGCGATACAAATTGAACTAGTTGAACATGATTGCAAGATATTTTTAAGAAAATTTGCAACATCTAACATGCAAATTTTTTTGTTGAAATGCCTTAGCACCCCAATTTTGCGATCAAAGTGTCAATAACTTCACATTATATGTGCCCAGTTAAGGGATTGAAATCCTAATGGTTAGTAAATTTGTTAGCATTGTTAAACTCGTCAGTTGTATCTCCTAAACCACTAGTCCTATCTTGTATCCTTTGAAAATCTCCATGAAGTTGAAGAGAAACCAGTTGTCCTATCGAGCGCATCTCAGTGAACAACTCAACTTGAAGCTTATAATATAAACTTTCTCACAAATTAATTCTATCAGAAAAAGGTCTAGCATTTGAGCAAATATATAAAAGGAAGTAAAGACATGCTATGTGACAGTGGATAGGTTAAGTAAAAATAAACAAAAAAAAAAAAATCACTTTTGAGTCAAGGCAAAGTGCCCTCATCTCAAACCCTTCTTTACTCTTTGGTCAGATATCAGTGAATAACTTTTATGTCAGCCCAATAAACATATCACCTAGCTATACATTAGTAATTTTCCTTGAGCTTTGGCAAGGTCAGCTCACTTCTGATTGGGCCAATAACGCTCAACCCTGAGTGCTTAGTGTAAAAATGGAGAATGGATTATAACATGGAATAAAATGGAAATATGTAGAAATACAGCAGCCATTGTGTTCACTGGTCCTGGAATCAAAAAACATATCACAAATGTGATGAAATTCATGTTAAAAACCCTGTCTCTCCCTTCCTGTCACTATCACCCTATCCCAATCACAAGTGAATTACTCTCCATCAATTACAAATGAATCTACAACAACAGATTATTAAAAAGAAAATGCCTATCATATCTCCACCAGGAAGTTAGATAGTTAAACAAGCATCCAGAAAATTGCAAGAAGTTTAAGATACATCAGCATTTCGTATCAATAAGCATATGCCACACAAAGAAAAATAGATCATATATTCCTATAGCAGTATATAGGCATTCATCCGCACAATCAACATCTGACACGAATGACATACAAGAAACATGGGCACACGCACACACAAGTGCCTCTGAAATATACTAATACATGCAAGGGAATTGTCAGAGGTGAAAATTCAGTAATAGAAAATAATTCAAGAAGGGGCAAAGCTAATCATTACTTATTGTTGCTGCTGATTCTGCTGCTGCTGTTGAGGGTTAGGCGGAGGAGGCATACCAGGACGAGGTGGGGCAAACACAGGAACATGGCCACCAGGTGGAGGGGGCATCCCAGGGCGAGGTGGAGGAGGGGCTCCCGGCATTCCGGGTCTCGGAGGGGCTCCTGGCATTCCAGGTCTCATCATCGGCCCCTGAGGCTGTGGGGGTGGTGGCACACCCATTGGTCTCTGAGCGAACTGTGGCGGTGGCATGGGGAACCCAGGTTGTGAAGGTGGCCTTGCAGCAAACTGGGGCGGAGGTTGAGCCCGACCCAGAGGCGGAGGAGCCTGACCGGGATATGGCACAGGAGGGATGTGCCCCGGCGGACGAATCACGGGCGGTTGACCAGTAGAGTAGGACATCGGGGGAGCAGAAAGCTGAGGGGGACGAGAGATCTGGGGCTGCATCATGATAGGAGAAGGCCCACCGACGCCGCGAATGGGGCCGGCAAGCCCTGGCTGGGCCTGAACAAGAGGAGCAGTAGGGACACCACGGCCGGCAGCCCGGCCAACGCCAGGTCCAGAAACAGAAGTAGCAGAGACGGCCTTGGCACGGGACTCTTCGGGAGGAGGAGGGCCCTCGACGGTCATGGAGACGACCTCCTCGCCGCGGAGGAGAAGGAGGCCGAGAGTGCGGCGGTCCTCGCGCTCCTCGTTATTCTTCTTCCCCTTCGCGGGAGGGAGCTTGCGGAACTCCTCGCAGTCGCCGAGGACGAGGTTCATGTGGCGGTCGAAGGCCATGAACTTGCCGACCAGCTGGCGGCCGTCCTGGATGGTGACCCGCATCCTGTAGTTGATGAACTGCAGCATCTTCGAGCTCTTCGACATCGACATTTTTGCTCTCTCTCTCTCTCTCTCGCTAGGGTTAGAATTAGGGCTTCGGGTTCTATGATAGTGTAGTAGGCAAGGATGGCGGGGGGGGGGGGGCGTTCCCACGGGCGGACTTTAGAGAATGGGGCAAAATCGACGGGTCGATTTTACGTACAGACGGCCTCGCTTAACCGTTGGATCTGTTGGAAACAGATCTGGCCCGCTCAATTAAAATGACGTGCATTATAATAATAAATTAATGCAAGAAAAAAAAAAAAAACCTCTCTTAGGGACTCGCATGATATTTTTATTAAAATTGCTGTGTGCCCCCCGGTGGTCTGATGGTGCGGGAGACACGGCTGAAGAAAGAAAGAAAGAAAGAAAGAAAGAAAGAAAGAAAGAAAGAAAAGCTTAAAAGTGCTGCTTAATTGGACTGAAATAATCGTGTTATGCTATGGCTGTTTTGCAGCCAATTGAAACTTTCACATCCAGAGACACGCATGACATTGATTGTTTCGAAAATGCTATGGCTGTTCAACAACCTTCATCGTCCAAGGAAGACAGTTTCGTTCAAACAGTTGCTATATATATTATTGCATCTTGAACGAACGATGTATTTGCTTCCTGGGGCTACACGTTTTTCCTCCTCCTTTTTTTTTTTTTGGCTTGTCTAATGTAGATTCAGGAAACATGCATATTCTTCAAAAAGAACAAGTCCTCAGATATTCACTTCCAGAACTTAGCATATTTTGCAGCACAGAATCTGCTTCGTTTCCTCCGTTGGATATCGACCTTGCCTCGTGGATTAGCCGTGCCACCGTGTCCTTCCGGAACCGCTGAGCATTTTCCTTGAACAAGTTCAGCCATCCGCTCTTGGAAAACGCCTGCGACTCCTCTACGGGACTCGCTGTGATACAATCAAGGGCAGAATCACAGTCATCTTTGTCGAGCATCATGCAAAATCTTTCCTTGACGAGGGAAGGTGGAGGATTCCGTTTTGCCCGAGCCAAGTGCTGCCACGTTGTTTCCAGAAGTTGTTTCTGCGACCACAATACTTCCCCATTAAAACAGGCTTTTTTATAATCCACCACGTTACCAAATATAATGATATGAATACCTTTCCAGCTCTGGAAGCACCCAATATCATCCGAAGATGACGTTTTGTGTTGAAGTGGTATCCATGGCGCAACATTCTTTTGTAAACACACTCAAAATCATCCCACCTCCCCGCTTCAACACATGCATCCAGCATTGTGTTGAAACTATATATATCTGGCAGTACCCGAACCTTATAATCAGATTCGCTGTTGATATGATTGCTATCTTCTGCCATCTTGTGAAAAAGCACCTTTGCTTCTTCAAATAACCCATGCTCTAGGTAAGCTTTTAGCATTATGTTGCACGTAACAAGGTTCGGAGAGCAAAAGTGCTTCATTTGATCAAAGATGTAGGCAGCATTCTGGATGTTTCCTGAATCCAAACAAGCTTGAATTAGGCCGGTGTATGTTATTACCAGGGGCTTGGTAGCAACCTTGCATATTTTCTCCATCTGCAAAATAAATCAGTGTGATAAATTGTCTATGCACGTTGGGAGAAGATTACATGGAATACGCAAATTTGTTGCAGGTAACCCATTTAGTACTCAGTAGAACTCTAACCGTTTATTCATCACTCAAGATTTAAGTGCTCAAATAGAAAATTCCAATCTTCAGAAAAACCAACAAGAAGCATACAAGCTTCTGTCGATAAAATTATTGAGAATTTTACTAGACCTATTACACAAAAACAACATTCTCATTTTTATAGTAGCAAATTCAGAGCAAACTAAGCAGGAGTCTTTGCAGATTATTAAATTCTAAAAGAGAGTTCCCCTAGATTGTATAGGACAGAAATAAGTGGACTTTAAACCATTTCACCACCAAGACACTATACAGATTTAAGTTTGGGGGCACATAAGCCCCATAATGTAACAGACCAAGCATATAATTACCTGGGCTAGTGCTTCTTGGCACCTTCCAGCACTGCAGAGACATCGAGCAAGGTCATAATAAAGAGCAGCAGAACCAACAATCCCTCGTCTTTCCATTTCTCGAACAGCCAATACAGCCTCCTCTATATTACCTTCTTTCCAGAAAGCATTGACAATAACTGTTATCAGGCAAGAACTGCATTCAGAATGAAGTCCTGACAAATAAAATGGTATAAGGTAAGATCAATTAGGTACCTTTATATGCCAAAGCATTTGGAATGGAAGATTTCTGCATTTTCCTGAAAAACTCGTGAACCAAGTTGTACTTGCCGCACACAAACATAACCTGCTCAGTTACAAATAACTTTTGACATGAATTTAGCTAATACAATGCATGTATAATCTTATTATTGATAATAAGCAGGATAGAATGTCACAGCTGGTCCCAAGCCTCAGAAAAGGAAGGTTGCAGCAGGTTACGGCCATCATAAGTCTAGTCACATCCTCGTGACAAATTGATAGCAAGCACCATAGACTGTCATGGTAGGAACACTTCAAGAGGGTCAAGCCTCCAAAATAAGTACTATGAGCAGCTTATCACAACAAAGATGAGAAACTTGTGAATCTAAGCGCTTGGGGAATATAAGTTCTATTGAGATTAGATATTATAAAATCATAGGTGGCACAAAACTAAAGGCAAACTATTACCTCCATGATCAGTCCATATGTTGCATTGGAAGGCTGCTGGCCTTGTTGCTTTAACTGCTGTAAAACCCAAAATGCCCCTTCCCATTGTTGCCGTCGAACACAAGCATTTAGGACCTGAACTGAATTAAATTAAATTGAATGCACATTACAGATGCTAACTCCTATTGTGCACAGATAAGTGGCATTAAAAAAAGTCTTTTGAAAGAAAATTGGCATATTGTGAGATGCTTGGTTTGCATCCCTAGTCAAAAATCTATCCTTGATATTACAAGATTGTTTAGCAGAACTTTTGAAGCATCATCAAAGAGAGGTAAAAAAATGCAAATTATGTAACATTTGAAAGCTTGAAAACTGTGGAAAGCAAGATCCTTCCAGCAAGTATATGGTTTGTACGACATCCCTGGGAAGGGAAAATAGAGCAACCCTAAGGTCATCTCAAATCTAAACGAACAGAAAAGTAATTACTTTTATTCTATTGTTTACACAGAAAACAAAGCAATAACTTTGCTATCATGTTGAGTTTGATAAGATAAACATGCAGTGAATGGTTAGACCATGGAAATCTGACTATTTGAGTCAGCATGTGTGACATTTTATAAATTATCCACGATGTTGGTTTATACCTAAATTGCAAATATTCCAAGTACACCTGCCTTTGAGTTAATGCCCACAAAAACAAACACAAACACTGGCCAACACTACAGAATCCTGCAAACAAGGAGACTGCCAGGATTCATAAACACGAAAAGAATTATATAAGCTGCATCAATCTTCCCTTGAAAAAGATTACTAGTTTTATGAAGTATTACTAACCGCATTGTAGACAACAATATCAGGTTCCAACCTTGGGTCCCATTTCCCAAGCACCCCTGTTTTGAATTTTTTCTTGGGAGGAGATCGCATGGTATCAATCACATCAAAAAGTTCCTTCATATACCCTGCTTGGCCAAGAGTTACAGCAATACAATGATAAGCTACCAGGTCAGGGTAAGAAGCCATTTGTTCCTGGAGAACCACAGAAAAGAGAAGCAATTGAATTTGTATCATTTTATTCTCTATGCTGTTCAACTCAAGGGGAAAAAAAAAAAACAGAAAACATGGCATGAGAATTGAAAAGTATACATTACCTGCATCATTCGAAATACATTGAGTGCCTCTACAGGTCGTCTTGCCTTCCCCAGTACATCAAGTGCAGTTGTATAAATTTTTCTGTCCCATGAAAAAGGGATAACTGGTTAAAGGAATAGATATATCTGCAATTTCCCAAGGATATTCAACATAACTGCAGATATTTGAGTAACAGATAATGCCAACACAAAATAAAAAAATTACAAAAGGAAGGAACCATTTCATAAGGAAGGTAAAGGGATTTTAATGCTCCAAAACCACTCAAGCATGTACCGCATGTGCATCCACCAATTGGCTATATTGGGCAACAAAACCATACTAAAGCTCAGATCATACTCAATTAATTTGCCATTGAAGTCAACACAGCCACAAACATTGTGGTGAATAATATCAAATCATCTTTCCCAGGCCAACTAGTTCATTGTCAATTAGTTACAAATACAACTAGTTCCATGAGCACACTAGTAGATAGTAACAATAGCAAAACAATAAACAGAAATCAACTGCCAACACAATGCCTCAAAAATCAATCAAATTCAAGAATTATGGATACTTTAAGAATGTCCAATAGATTCTCCTTTTCTTAAAATAAGAAATGTAGAGTCTAGATGGGGAAAAAAAAAAAAACAGGAATAACACAGAATTATTGCTGGAAGGGATTTGGGGATGGAACAACATTTGGAATTACTAATTTAAATGCACCCTGCTGTGTGTCTCCCAAAATAGCAAACCACCTAATATAAAGAGGTTCCACCAGGTAACATGCATATCAATGCAAAGAAGAAGGGAAGATCATAATACCTCAAATTATGTGATTTAAAGCGCTCACGCATTTGAAGCCACTCAATGACTTGCAGCACTCGCCTCCAATTTCCCAATTTACCCAATATCTGGATTGTCCTTAATATAGAATGATCTGTGTATTTGATTTTTGCGCTGCGGATCATCTTAGAGAACATCCACTCAGGCATATCAATGTCTGCACCATTCAAACTATCAAAAGAGGCTAAATTCAATTGAATCAGGTAAATATGGGATCAGTTTAAATACATTTGCTATAGATTGTAGATTAAACACTACAAACAAAGAATGGAAGTCAAACTACAACTAACTGCATAACTGTTACCCTTTTCAACACTAATCAGACAAAATTAACAAGCAGATGGACGAACAATCTGGGTTGCTCGCCAAATTATAAATTCCAAAAATTCACTAAATTTAGAATGTCAGAAACTCAGTTTATGAGCCTAACTATATGGATGATATGCCCATAACTTGTAAGGTAAACTTTTTAAAGACAAAGTAAAATAAAAATGTATCCAAGTGCAGGAAAACTACAGGGAGAAATGAAAGGAGCTAAAGAAATAATGTAAAAATTGTAGACTGCATACCACTTCGCTAGTGTTTGGATTCTCTCCTCCATTTCGGCCCGTGGAACTCTCAGCTTTCCAATAACATTGTGAGCTTCATGCAAGTGTTTGAAGGCTGCTCTTTCCATTTCCAAAGCACCATCATCTCTCCTTTCAGGAACAATATGATTGCTTTCTTTTACCAATCCTTTCCTCTGTATCATTTCCTTGTCAAGCTTTTCACTGTCTTGGATGTAGTTGCTCACAAATCTGTCAATCAATTTATTGCCTCCTTTAGCAATGTCCTCCTCTTCAATAATCATTCTTTTCCCATCAAGGAATTCTGAGGAATTTATATCATGAACAGACTTCTTTTTTACTCTCTCAGTACTCCTAATACATTGATTATCATTTGATTCAACAGGAATGTCTTGTGCCTTTTGAGTTTCCTTACCTAAATTAAAGTGTTGCAACTCTGAGTTCATGTTTCGAGTTTGATTGTTCAGCCAATGTGCACTTCTGATTGCTCCTCCCTGCTTATGTCTTCTAGATGCAAGTACGCTTCTTTCTTGGCTAGTCAATCTACAATTGAACTCTCGCATTCCCTTTTTCCTGTACTTATATTCATCACCAACCACTCCATCACCATTTTCAACCAACTCATCATTTTCTATAGGCTTGGTCTCTTTAAACCCCTTATACCTCCTTGAATTTGTACCCCTTCCATCCATTCCCACCGAAGGTAGTGTGTCTGTATCACTTTCCCTTGAATTTCCTTGCTTCTTCTCTCGACCAGTTTTAACAGACTCCATGGCCGTCAAATACTCAACAAAAGATGGCTTGAATTCAAACTCTTTCTCACAAACCAACCTAGACCCATTCTCTTCCTTTGCCAATGCCTTAATTCTTAACCGACAAGTCCTTATCTTTGCACTTTTCGCATACAAATGAACAGGTCGCCAAGAACTCAAAATCACACGGGAAGAATAGCATTCACTGCCATAAATGCAAGCGAAACTCCTATTTCTTTCGAAACAAGAGATACCCATATGGCCATTCATTGTAATTATCGGCTCTATACCATGAAAATTCTCAAAGAGTAAGTTAAACTCGCAAGTCTTTCAAAACAAGAGACATCCACATGGCCATTCATTCTAATTACGACAATTATGCCACCAACGCACTCAAAGAATAGATTATTAAAATCCTATTTCTTCCACTGGCGTCTAGTTATAAACATAGAAGGAAAAGAACAAAGCAAAGAAAACAACCTTGTGTGTCACAGAGTTGGAAGCCCAAAGGAGACAACGGGAAGATAACAGTAGAGCAAAAGCTTTGAACTTTGGATAGCTTCTTGAAACTCGAAAGGAAAACTAGAAACCATTCATTCGCAGACACGCGAATCTATCAAGCTTTGAGAGTTTTGGAAGGGTCAAAGTGGCTTTGGATGCTCATTTTTATATCTTGAGAGGTTTAGTGACTAGTTTATTTTTACTGTTTTTTTTTTTTTTCTAGGGTTGTTTCTCCTGGATTCAGATACCCAGTATTTAGATATTTTCTTGTCGGTTCTAACGCTGTGTGGACACTGATTTTTGGCGCGAGAGAAACATGGGCACATAAAAATTAGAATTACAATATTAATTGCATATAAATGAAATTACAATTACCTAATTCAATCATATGGGTTCGCATTCAGGAATTATTTTTTTGAAATAATTTAAAAATAATATAATTCAATCCTTGCATAGTTTTTTTTTTTTTAAGAAAAAAAATTGTTCATATAATAGAACCCTTTGTTGTTGTTGTTTTTTTTTTCTTTCTTTCTTTCTTTTTGTATACTTGGGATTTGAATGGTGACCATAAAAATCGGATTCTGCGATTTGCATACGCAGGGGGCTTGCAATTTACAATTTTGTGATTCTACGAAGCCAACCCCACCACCACATCCCATGCGCACGGTGTCGTTTGACAAAAACTGTTGGCCAGGAGGATTTTTGGGTAACATCGATTCTTTGATTTAAGGTGATTTACGTAGACATGAAATCTGAGACTTTAAGATTTTTGGTTTGGTTGGTCGGAAGGATTTAAAGATACGTTATATCCACTCGTATGCAAATACGTCTTTTTCGTTGACAACAGTCAAAAAGCATTTTGCAGGCAGCCAAACAGAGGACAGGGAAACAGACAGAAAATAGGAAGAGGATACTTACAGAGACGTCTGTCGTCGTCGTCGTCGTCGCCAGAACAAGAACCGCAGCTCCTCACTCCCTAACCTTTTCCCTCCTCCTCCCTCCGCTATCGGTAGGACGATCAACAGAATACTTCAATTTATTTATTTTTAAATATAAAAAATATTTGAGCTTTCGGGTGGGCTAAGAACTCAAAGCTCTGGGACTGCCTTTGACTGCGCGTCGTTTGGAAAAACATTAAATTGGTATAATAACACCTTTTGGGCTTTATAGTTTTGGTAAAATTCGCCGTCTCTCTCTCTCTCTCTCTCTCTCTCCCTCTCCCTATCTCACTCGCCGGCTCCGGTGGCAGCGGAGATAGATAGAACGATTGGATCAGCGGAGACCGAGCGGCAATGTCGGTGGAAGAGAAATTGCTAAGGGAGGCCAAGAAACTGCTTTGGGAAGATCGGCTTTTCCACAGGCACTGAAAGATCAGGAATGAGGCTAACGTCGACCAGGGCTCCCTCCCCGGCTCCTCCGCTGTCTCGCCTGCTTGTATCTGACTAGATAGCGCTGGGCTCCCTCCCCGGCTCCTCCGCTGTCTCGCCTGCTTGTTTCTGACTAGATAGCGCTGGGCTCCCTCCCCGGCTCCCTTCCCGGCACCTCCGCTGTCTCGACCGCCAGAAAATAATGCGGAGGAGCCTTCTGGCTTCTGGGTATGCTTTTTCTTTAACTTTTGCTTCTCATTTTCATCATCCTCAAAGCATTGCTAATCTTGATTTTGCATTAAGGAGGGGCCGTGGCAGCTTCCGTTTGCTTTCCACTCCTCGCTTCAAAAGTGAAAAAGGCTTAGTCTTGATGAGGCTCTATATTTGTTCAACTACATGGTTGGAACCAAACCTTTGCCTTCCATTATTGACTTCAACAATCTTTTCTCCGACATTGCAAGAACCAAACATTACATTACTGTTATTTGTTTGTATAAGCAGCTGGAGGAGCTGGGAGTTGGGCCGGACATTTACAGTTTGAACATATTGGTCAATTGTTTCTGTCGTTTGAATCGGGTGAATCATGCTTTCTCTGTTGTGGGGAAAATATTGAAACTTGGTTATGAGCCAACCCCCACCACTTTGAATTCTCTTCTTAATGGGCTTATTGTTGATGGTAAATTCAATCAAGCGGTGAGGTTTTTCTATGAGCTTGTCAAGAAAGGGCACAAGCCTGATTTGATTACTTATAGTAGCTTTATAAATGGGTTTTGTGCACGAGGTCAAATTTTTCAAGCAATGAGGCTCTTTGATATGATGTCAAAAAAGGGTTATCGACCTAATTTAACTACTTTTAATACCATCTTGAAAGGTCTTTCTAATGTCAGCAACAATAGTTTGGCTTTTTGGGTGCTCAAAACGATGGAAGAAAATGGTTGCCAGCCAGATGTGATAACTTATAACACAATCAATCATGGCCTTTGCAAAGACAGGTTGGTAAATGAGGCTGTAAACCTTTTCTTTGGAATGTTAGGTAAAGGCATTAAGCCCGATGTGATCACTTACAACTCTCTTATCCATGGCCTTTGCAGTCAGGGTCAATGGGACAAGGTAAGAGACTGCTAAGTGAAATGGTTTCTAGGAATATCATGCAAGATGTAGTTACTTTCACTATCTTGGTTGATGCACTCTCCAAAGAAGGGATGATTTCAGAGGCTCATCAAATAGTGAAAAAGATGATTCTTAGTGGTATCGCACCAGATGTTGTCACCTACAATGCTTTGATGGATGGCTACTGTTTAAAAGATCAACTGGATGAGGCCAGAAGAGTTTTTAATGCTATGATTAGGGAGGGTTGCAAGCCTACTGCTATTAGTTATAACATTTTGATCCTTGGATGTTGCAAGAGTAGGAGGATAGATGAGGCAACTAGATTTTTTGTTGAAATGTGTCGTAAGTCAATGAAACCTAATATTGGTGCTTACAAAACTCTTTTTAGAGGTTTGTGCTAGGTGGGGAAGCCTCAGGCCACCCATGACCTCTTCAAGAGGATGCGTTGATCTGATCTGTGCTAACATTTTTGTCGTTTTCAGCTTTCTGTGATATGAATCAGCAAAACTCTTATGCAAGTGGCAAGGTTCCATCATTGCTGTTCCATACCAACTCTGATGTTTCTTAGATCACTGCTAGTTTTTCAATTGCATCCAATCATGGTGAGGATTCTCAGTTCGAGACATTAACTTAACTTTTCAGGATGGGATGGTCAGGTCTGAACACTGTTGATGGATAGCATCGTGAGTATCTTGACTTACATTAGGGTTAGTGGGGTATCAAACCTAGGGATTAATAAATTATTTGATGATGATTCCTTTCACCTTTCTGAAGGTGATCAGGCTCCTGGGAGTGATGTTGGTGTAAGCTTCATTTTACATTTTCCAAAGGGCTTGCTGATTTCTCTTCCAATGGAGGTAGCAGCATCATAAATTGAACAGGGTTCTCAATAGTGTTCAGCAGAGATTTGCTGCCGTAAAAACTGGCACAGAGGATCTTATCGCAAGATCAAATCAAGAAATCACTGTGAGGCAATCCAAAACAATAAAGGTATGAACTCTTGGCAACATTTATACTTTTCCTTGAGTTTCATTACATTTAATGTCATTAGTTCTATGTAAATAACAGCAAGTCCTCAAGCATAAATGTTGATTAGAAATTGCTAAAAGCAAAATTTCAGAATTGCCCATGCCCAACATGTTTCCTTAATAAATGTAGCATTGCCCTGGCCCAACATGCTTCCTTAGTTCTTTTTGTACTTCTTTGACTACCAGGAAATTTGAATTACAATGAGATTTTCTTTGTGGGTATGTTGAATAAGTCTGGAACATATTTGGGTGGGATTAGACTGCATTTAAAGAGGCCAAGCAATGGAAAATGCCATTGCAGTGACCTTCTTGCTTAATTTCATTAAGTTGGGAGGCTTTTGTTTAGAACATAGAATAGTGTATATTTTAAGCTGTAAAAGGCTACTTCAAACTAGAGGAAAATGTGGTAGTTTGATTGAGTTAGCAACTTTTTGACAATACTCACAGCTCATTGTTCTGTTTCTTGCAGCATTGTTTGTTTTTCTATAGCACTGTTTCTTTCTTTCTTTCTTGAGAGGTGGTCCTTAGGAGTGATTAATGACTTATGGTTGGTTAAATTGTATATGTTGTTGGGTCATTTTGCTGACGAGAGATTTGGATCATAGTAAAAAATTTTAGGAGGTAATATGGGGAAAGAAGGAACATTTAATTCCTTTATCCAAAATTTTTTAAGGCATTAACGAACTTATTTTGAAGACTATGTATTTCACAAATTTAGTGGCTTTATGAACCAGCTTCAGAGGAGAATGATAAAAATTAGAAAATGTAAGTAGGAAAGACTCCTTCTCTCTTTTGGAAAATTTACTAATTTCCTCATTATCTTGACACTTAAGTCATGGATTTTAAAGTTGATAAATTGACTGTTTTATATTGCCTGGCATCATACTTTGTTGGGATGTGGCTCCGAATTCTACTTTTCGAATTCATGGTCACACATACATAAGAATTTCATGTGCTGGTTTGGGCATATGGCCTTTGCAAAGTTCATATTTAAAGTTAGGTAACGGGGTGTGTGTTGGTTAGGCTGTTTGGTTCCTTTGCTTGGTAGCATTATTGTAGTTTTGGTGGATCTTGAATCAAATCCCTTGATTTTGGCTAATGTATCAATGCACCTGTTTCCTAGTAACTCATAAACATTTTGAACCTTTACCTTTTTTGGTGGAAAAAAATTTACACCAATTGAGACTGTTTGGGCCCTCTAAGTTAAGTTGGTTTCTGGTATAAACATTTTTGAACTTTTACCTTTCCCTGTGCTTTCTCTTTAGTTAATTGAGTCTTCTTGAATATTTGGATGATTTCGGATAAATGCATTTGCCTGCTAGAAAGTGTTTATCCGAGCAAAATCTTAAAGACTTCTTTTGTCCAATTTAGTGTCTTTTCCATTTGGACTTTTCATCTTGATATAAACTTTCAGCCGGGAAACCTTTGTTCAATTTAAAAAAATTGTGGGAGTAAACGAATGTTTTTTAAGTGGGGGTCATAACCAAAATCCCTTTAATAGTTGGTATACTAAAATTTGATGAGGAATGGTGTACATCTGCCCCCCTGGCTTTAGTTTTGCAGGTGTGCCAGCCTACGAAACCAAGACTCTATAATCAATCGACGTTCTTCTCAAGGAAATGGAAAATGCCCCAAGTGGTACATTGCATGCACATTTTAATTATAGGATGCTAAAATGTTACCCCCCTACCTCCAACCTATTCGAACTCAATTAATGTTGGTATTACTGTTAATTAATCATCTGAAATTATATAAAATCTCTTAATTTTGTTAATTTCAAATGTCACACGATAGTTAGTCGATAAATATACACAAATAACACATACATTAGGAAATAAATAAAAAAATCAAGTTTAAAATTCGATTATGAGTAAAAATTTATTGGTCATTAAATTTTAAAGTGATTAAATTTTAAAAAATTTTAGATCACAGTGAAAGGAAATTTAATTATCATTTCTTATTAATTAATGAATTACTTAGTAATATATTTACTTATAATGACATATCAATAAATTAAGAATCAATTTTTCAAAAAAGAGAAGAAATATTTATAATTGTTGATAATATAATTAAATAAATTAGTTAATTCTATGTCTTATGAGAGAGAAATTGAGAGATTTGAATATTATACTAACAAAAAGATTAATTTAGATCAAAAATTGAATTTATACTCCATAGGTTTGCCGATGTCATTACCGTATTAAAGAATAATTTCACATGTACAAAAATCTTGTTAATTTTTATCTTTCTTATTTATTATTTTTTTCTTGAATATATGATGATTTGACATATCTATTTATTAATATCATTATTTATACAATAATTTATAAAAAAAATTGTTAGTTGACACAGAGATATTAACTTGTTATAAATATTTATTTATATGATTTGAAAAATATCAATCATTCATTATCAACTACCGAATCACAAGTTTCTATCAAGTGAAGATGTGTAGCGTAGGATATACTATAAAAATTATTTTTTTATTATTTTGTGAATTGTATGTTCAAATTTATTTATTTATTTTATAATATTTTAATTTAATTAAAAATTATAATTAAATTTTTAAAAAATACGTATCAAATATTTAAAAAATTATTTAAAAATATTTTCTTACTTAATTATTAAATTTTTTCTAATTTAATCGTGAAAGTTAATTTCTTTGACGTGCCATTATGGAGTCTAAAATCAAAGTGGCAAGAGCGTGGCTGCGGGAAGAGATAATTGCGTCCAAGACAAATGCTCGATGTCCACGCAACAGAAATTATAAAACTGTTTTTTGTCTGTGTGACTATTCAGATCAATTTTAATAAAAGAGAAATAGAGGATAGTTGAATCCAAATTCAAGATAGAAGAAAATGTCGTCCAAAGCCAAGAGTACAACCATACAACGAAGTTTATTTTATTTAGTGGTTCGGTTTTTCTAAATTATCCATGTCAAAAAAATATTACTGTAACTTAAATGATAAGATATGTTTTATATTTTATATTTTAATTTATTTTTCATCAAAAATAAATTATCATATATTCATAAAAATTCATAAGTACAGGAGCACTTAATTATAAATATTTATTATCGTATTAAAATATTATATTATTTAAAAATTTAAATTAAATTTAAATGATTAGATAAAATTGAAAATATAAAGTGTATATATATATTATATATTTTAATAATTACAATAAAATTAAATATTTTATTAATGTACTTAAAAGATTAATTAGCAATAATTTTAACTAATCGATGGAGAGAGGAGAAGTGATATGACATTTTCCAGACTCTTCTGTCAAAAGTTAATATTCGAGGTAAAATCGATTCTTTGATCTAAGGCGATATGCGCAGACATGAAATCTGAGACTTTTAAGATTTTTGGTTTGGTGGGTCGGAAGGATTTAAGAGGTGAGTTGTCACGCGTCAATTGGATTTCAATTTGTTTGTTTGTTTTGTTTGTTTGTTGTTTTAATAATTTTGATTATTTCAAATTGGGAGTTATTTGAATTTAATGATATTCATTGTTAATAATGGAGTAAAAGTGGGAGTTAAGCGAGTGGGTGGGGGTAAAGAAGAGTGACGCGCTGATCACGCCATCTTTCACTACCTCCAAAAGATAATCACTCTTTTTGACCTTAACATAATGGGAAGAAACGAATCTCTGGAATCAAATAGGAGTGCCCCCCCCCCCCCCCCCCGGGCTGAAGGTTGGCTGCATTCAAAGGTCAAACTTGTAGACAAATTATAAATTACTTGCGCCACCCACTGAACGAAGTCCACATTTCGTTTTGTCCTTTTCCCTTTTTTTTTTTTTTTTTTTTAACTAACCAACCAACCTAATTGCACATATTAAAAATGCTTGCTAGATTGTTAAATAATAATAAAAAAATTGGATAGGCTCTTTGATTGCTGTAAGATATTTTATTTATATATATATATATGTCACACTTTATAATTTAAAAACTTTAGGTTTTGATATGCACTTATATATTTTTTTCTTATTAATCAAGTTGAGCAAAATGATTATTAAGTACGCTTGTAATGAGATTTTAATGGTATAAATAAGAAAACACAATTTTCCAAAGTACAAACAAGATTATTGGAGATAAAATAAATATTAATTAAGACATGCTAATAATGATCAGGTAAAATGAATGTAGAAACTATTATTTATTGTTTTAAATACTAAACTTTTCGTTAAAAAATTGGAAGTCTGCGGTAGGAGAACTCAAGACCAAGAATTAGATGAAAATATAGGCAAAATGAATACCGTTATATTTTTTCATAGCTACACAAGAAAGTCAAAAAAAAAAAATTAATGGGTAAAAGGAATTTTTTTTTTCTTTACTATGTTTGATTGAAAAAAATAATGAACTAGAGTCTCCAAAAAAAAAAACAACTACAAAGATAAAAGATACCATAATATGGTAATGGACCATGTAGTCAAAGACGCAACAAAATAGAATATCACTAGACAATTTAATATCAATGCTTAGTTTTTGTATTTGTATTGTTTAATTTTGGGTCTTTTCCGCAATAATTGTCTCCCAACTTGACATTATAATTTCTATGTGAGGGGTTACAGGAGTCAAAATTGGAGGCTCTTACAAATAAATTAGTCTATAGACAACTATTCTTTTATGCGATTCGTGGCTGGAAAAACTGCGAATGGTGATAAAATGACAAATTGGAGAATGAATGCTTGTGGGAGTCGAAATTGGCGACTAATGTTGGGCTCATTTTCCTTTCTTTGATCAAATCCTTGTTGCTTCTTATAAACACCACCCACAAACACGCACAAAAGGCAAGCACATTACGCTCTCAAGAGAAAGGAAAACACCAACATGTTGGTTGCTTATGCAGCCGTTCCCACATTGGCCCAAGGAGCAAAGAATAAGGAGTGGAAGAAAAGAAACCCTCTGCCATTAGGTGATCAGCTTTCATATGTTCATTTTGGGTGCAACAGGGCATTTTCCGTCTTAATATTCATTTTTTCCCCCCGGGGGGGGGGGGTGCATACCATTTCTTCATCCAATAAGTTAAATATATATATATATATATTGCTTTGTCATTCCTGGCAGATGTACGGTGTCGAGTAGCGAAAGATTGGAGAGTTAGCAAAGTGGCGCCACTTGCTGTAAGAAACAAAACTATATGAGTTTTCCTTTCGAGTTCATAATCAGCTCTTGAAAGACAAAAATGGAAGCATTATCGTAAGTTGTTTAAAATTTTGGCCATTAATTTGTGTGTCTTTATTTTGGTACCAAAAATGATTGGTATTATCAGAACCATGAGGAAAAGATTGAGAGAATACGTGGGATGTTTGACAAAGCTAAGCTATCAGTTTCTTCCTATGATACTGCATGGCTGGCCATGGTGCCTTCTCCAAATTCTGAGGAGAGGCCTTTATTCCCACAATGCTTGGATTGGGTCATGAATCATCAACACCCTGATGGATCATGGTGCGTCGATCCGTGCCATCCACTGCTGCTCAAGGACTCCCTCTCCTCCACACTCGCCTGCGTGCTTGCCCTTCAAAAGTGGAAAGTAGGAGATTTGCTTGTGGAAAGAGGTACCTCTATTGTAGGCTGGTTCATTTGGTGCTCAAAGTTACTGAATTATATGTTCTAGGGATAACCAGTCCTCAGGTTTTGTAGATTTTCTCGATCTAATTCTATTATTTTTCAATTTGTTATTTTAGTCCTATAATTTTTATTTTCTTCGGTTTCATTTAAGTCCCTTTTCTCTTTGGGGTTTCATTTGAGTCCATATCCTCATTTCGTTTTAAATATATATAAACCTTTTAGCAAACGTGTTATAAATTTTATTTTTATTTTTATTTTCAAATCGAGATGTATTAATTATGGCACATTGGTGCACCCAATATCTTATCCACAATGAGTGGGTGACAGAGAAAGGTCACTTACTGCCTAGTGAAAATGGCTATTGTTTCAATTGGTGCACCTTATTGTTATTATATTTTCTCCTTTATTAATTATGAGCTTCTTTTTTTTTTTTTGCCTTTTTTTCAAAAATAAAAATTTCTTTTTGAGAAGCTCTGAACTTTATTGAGAAGAACAACTGGGCTGCGGCTGATGGAAGGCAACTTACGCCGATTGGGTTCGAAATTGTATTTCCCGGCATGATGGAACGTGCCACAGAGAAGGGATTGAGACTTCCCGTGGAATCAACTCTAGTTGATGCACTACTTCACAAGAGGGAAAATGAAATTACCAGGTTAATTTTCGCATAGCCAGTCATATTCACCGTAAATGTTATTGCATCCTCTAATGAAAATTTCCATATACTCTATTTAGATATCACCATGAAGGAGATACAAGACATCTAGCATATCTTTTAGAAGGATTGACCACCAAATGTGATTGGAAAGATGCAATGAAGCATCAAAGGCGAAATGGGTCGCTTTTCAATTCCCCATCAGCCACTGCTGCTAGCTTGGTTCAAAGATACGACGAAAGATGTCACCATTACTTGAAAACAATCTTGAAGAAATATAAAGATGCAGGTAGTCAAAATGTACTTATGATCTTGTTATATCGTATTTTCTATTATTAGTATGGATGTGGTCTAATATACTTTGCTCTCTCTCTCTCGTTTGCAGTTCCCACGGTATATCCTAAAGATATTTATATCAACCTTTACATGATTGATATTCTTCAGAAGTTGGGGATAGATCGATATTTTATAAATGAAATTGAAAGCACTTTGAATAAGATATACCAGTAAGATAATATTTATAGTATATATCTTTTTATATATATATATATATATATATATTAAATATTTTATTTTATTTTATTATTAATTATTTTTTAACTGTTGTACGGTTTACTTTGTACAATATTTACGTTGTTTGGGTTCTTGCGAAGACAATGGCTGCAGAGGGACGAGGATATATTCTTAGACGTCAATTGTTGTGTCTTGGGATTTCGACTTTTACGTTCGAGTGGATATGACGTATCTTCTGGTATGTTTTGATCGATTAATTATTAAAATAATAATAATAATAATAATATATGAATATGAGTATAATTTTTTTATATATATATATATATATATATTCATTCTAATAATAATATACAATTAGTTGTGTGAAGCTGTTATATTATTAAATTTAGTAAAAAAACATAATTTATTATTTTTTTTATGATTTACTTATTAGATTCAACTTTTAAGTACAGATGATTTGGTACAATTCAAAAAGGAGAATGACTTCTTTAGCTCGGTATGTGCACAATATAGAAGCACAAATACGATTTTGGAATTGCAAAAAGCTTCTCGAGTCGCAATATACCAAAAAGAACCCATTCTGGAGGAAATCCAGGCCTGGACAAGCCTTTTTCTGAGAAATGAATTGCAGAGTGGGGCAATTCATGATAGAAGACTACGAGAAGAGGTTTGAGAAGCTCACAATTCACAAACACTCGGCTTTTGAGCCATCCAATTAATCACATGTTGTCAATTAAACAAATAAGAATGTACACAAATTTTGATAATGAGGTCGAATTTCAGGTACAACATGCTCTAAAGTATAAATATGATAATTTGAATCGAGTTGAGAGCCGGAGGAACATAGAGTTGATGGACATAGACAGCATACAGCTTCTTAAAACATCTTTCAGGTGAGGTGACATTTATTTCCTTAACATGGCAAATCTTTTTTGAACATTCGGTACAGACGACATTTTTGGTTACTTAAAAGTTCCTTGTTTTTTTTTTTTTGTCTTTTTTTTTCCCCGGGGCACAACAGCATTCCCAGCATGCACAACCAAGATCTCTTGTCATTGTCCGTCCAAGATTACAACGTGTGCCAGAGCCTGTTTCGTCGCGAACTCGGAGAAATTCAAAGGTAATTAATATGATATGAGGTTCAAATCCCAGCTTACACAGTTATTATATTATTTTTATTAATTTAATTGAATCAAGAATACAAAGAAAAAAAAATGAAAATATCACTCGAAATGATTTGTCTGACAAGATGTATGAATAAAAAAAGAGCATCCCAATGCGAGACTCCATAGTGCTCTTGATGCAATATAGACTTTTACGTTTGAGCAGATGCCCACAAAAAGAGATAAAAGTTGGCTGATGAAAGAAAACTAACTAATCTGGGATCCTTTGCGGATATGCAGATGGCTAAAAGAAAACAGGTTGGATAAGCCCAAGTATGCCAGGGACACGCTACAAACGATTCATTTCTCTAATTCTGCCATTGCTTTTCCTCCCGAGTTCTCAGATGTTCGTTTGTCCATGATTAAAAATTGCATTGTGTCAGTAGTTGTTGACGACTTCTTCGATCACGGAGGGTCCATGGAACAACTGGAAAACTTGGTCGCATTGCTTGACAGGTTTGTATGTTTTTTTTTTCTTTTTTAAGTGTATATATATATATATATGTGTGTGTGTGTGTTATATTTAAAAAAAAAATCATGAAATAATTAGTGCCAAGTTCTGATCATCATCCAGATTGGAAGAAAATTCAACCGCTGAGTGCTGCAGTGAAGATGTGGAGATCATATTCTCTGCACTTAAAGATATGATCATGGAGCTTGGGTCCATTGCTTCTCGATGGCAGGGAAGAGACGTCACCGGCCACTTGGTCCAGATTGTAAGAGCCTGACACAATAACTTTTAAATTGACCCCTTCGTTTACTTAATGGACACAGGCTTCATATCATTTTCGGTTCAGTCCAACCCCATTTTAGCTCTGTTTTATAGTTCGCCTGAGTCTAAGTAAATCATAAAGGCCAAACCAAGT
>CM038609.1:8562889-8585211 GCA_021533255.1 Ceriops tagal | reverse complement strand
AATTAGAAATCATTCATCAATTCACTCGCAATTTTTAAATTTTTTTTTGTGTCAGCATGCTCTTATTTTAATGGTAGGATTGGAATCCTTAATTCATGTGGGCCTTAACCACATGTTATAATCATGCACAGAAAATGACAGGAGATATTTGTTGTTGATTTGGAAAATAATGGGCAGAATTGTAATCCAATTGGCACTTCAACATAGAGTTGAAAATAACACCATTTTTGACAATGAAAATTGTCAAGAGGTGGTTGGTTGCGTTTCTATTCATGCATTATGAATAAATTTCCATTATTGTGCATAATGGAGTCTAAAATGAAAGTGCCAATAGCGTGGTTGCAGGAGTCAAAATTGGAGACAACCGCATGAAGACAAAATGGTCGAAGTGCTAGATCTGGCTTGTCTATCCCATCCCATTTCAAATGTCTAGAACCTAACGTCGTGCGGAGGCCATATTGCAAACGGAAGACAAAGTACTTATGGGACGTAAAAGTGATGTAATTAACAAAATAATTTGAATATTATTATAATAATTAAAAAATAGATTATTGAAGTAATTATAAAAATAAAAAATATTATTAATTTATTATAACTGTACTTTGATTTATTAATTAATTGAAGTTAGGGCGGATGATCTAAGTCGACCTTTTCTTTTTTCTTTCTTTTTTGGGTCAGCATTTAAGTCTACTCCAGACTTTTGGAGCCTGACCTTTTATGATGTTTATCAAGACACTTTCTCACAATTATGCAAAAGCTCCAAGGTGGCATACTCAATCATTGAACGCTGGGAATCCTCGTGGTCATGGTTGTTAATGAATTAGCTAATAATTGTACTTTGGACTAACAATGACTATATTTTATTCTTAATCATTACTAACTTATTACCCACGTTACACGTGGATTTAATTCTAACTTTTATTGATATATCTTAAAATTATTATAAAACTATTTCATAAATTATGTGACACAAAAATCATAAAAATCATGACATAAAAGCAAATACAATGCTTATAATAATTATCAAGGAGAAAGAAAAAAAAAAAAAAGGGGGTCTCATCTATATTTCAATGGTGAATATAAAAATAAATTAGTACTGAAGCCTCGCAAAAATCTTCTAGTACGTTGTTTGCCGTTTGTGCTCACTTTGCTTGTGGTTACTCTTCCTTTCCATGATATTTACTGATATTAATGCCATCTTTCGTTACCTTGTTGCGAACTGGCCAAGGTAGAGATTCAATTCAGATGATAATAAAGTTGGAAAAGTAGGACCCAATTTAAGCGAGCGAGCGAACTAACGTAAAAGTTATTTTCTTTGACGTGTATTATGGAGTCTAAAATCGAAGTGGCAATAACGTGGTTGCGGGAGAAGTTAATTGCATCAAGAAAAAATGCTCGACGTTCACATAACAGAAATTATAAAACTGTTTTTTTTTTTTTTTTGTGATTATTCAGGTTAATTTTAAGTTAATGTAAAGGCTAATTATTTTGATATGTGTTCACATTACTCCCTTTTGTAAGAGGGCAGAACATACTCAATAGCATCCTAATAGTAAGTGAAACCATTGTGGCTATGCAGAGGCGAGCTACAAAAGTGTAATTATCAAAATAGACTTTAAGAAAATATAAGATTCTGTTCAATAAGCTATTCTAGCTGATGTGAGGGGATACATGGATTTTGGGAGTCAATAACGGTGCTAGATATGGGAGTGTATGTCCACATCAGTATTATTTATCCTTGTCAACGAAACCTAATGCAACAATTGCAATGGCGAGAGAACTAAGGCTAAAAAGTCTCTTATCACCATTCCTATTTATCTTTGTAATCTAGAATCTTAACTCAATGTTTAGAAGAGAAATAAAGTTGAGATTTATTCAAAGTATACTACTTTAAAATGATATTTGACTAATACATTTATAGTTATCTTTAGCAAAACGAGGGATAAGTTGATAAGAAATTACAAAAGGACCCTTCAGTGTTTCCACTGCTGTGCCAGATCAAAAATTAACCTTACAAAGACTACGTTGTACGGGGTTAAGGTCTATGAGATGAAGATACGTCGGTGGGACAAGTTTTAGAGCTATAAGGTCAATTCATTGCCATTGAAATATCTTGAACTTCCGTTAGATGTGAACCCACTAGCAAAAAGTCTGTAGGATTCAGTAACCTACAAAATGAAAAATCAGTTGGCAAAGTGGAAGACATAGTTTTTGTCAAAGGTCAAGTGGGTGGTACTCCTAAAATCCTACTTAAGATTATTGTCCATATACTTTATGTCATTATTTAGGATGTCAAGATAAGTGGAGAAGCAGATTGAAAAGATCTAACGATCTTTCCTTTGGAGTGAGGAAATTGGTAAGAAGTGGACACACCAAGTTACTAAAAATGAGATGGACTAAGTGTTGGTAACCTTTGTGATACCAATACAAAGTTGCTATCAAAGTGGTTATAAACGGTGCAAAATGCCAATAACGCATTTTAGGTCAATGTTCTTGAAACCCAATATGGGAAATGTCACTTATAGCCTTAGGAGTGTTGATCACGGTGCTCACAAATGTCTCTCCGGTACAATGAGATATTTGCTCAATGTGGCAAAAAGATGACAAGGACATCAAAGCGATAAAGTTTTATTGCAGCTATTTAATGAGTAATGGTAAGAAATTGGATTTGTGAAATTAAGTTTGGATACGCAAGATACCAATAGCTATCAAATTTCCAAGACTTTTTGTATTAGAAATAGAGAAAGAGACCCTAGAAAACAACTTCAATAGATAGGAGCATAATTGGTGGACATAGAATTTTTGTTGGTGGCAAACGTTGTTCAATTAGGAAAAGAACCCGTATGTTAAGTTCATGAACCTTATTTCAACTTATTAACCAATAGTAAATGAGCTGGATAAATTTATATGGTGTTGGATAATGAATGCCTAATTCTTAGTGATATCCTTATGTGACTTTCAAGATTGCCTCCATGGTCCAATGAAAGGTAGGACACTGAATATATGGCAAAGGCTAACTCTGCCAAAGGTGGAGATCTTTGAGTAGCAATTGATTATAGATTGCCTCCCAATCACCAATCAAAAAGAGACTACGTCTCATCAGGAGCCTCAATAACAACATTAACTGTTTAGACTGCTCTGCAAGGCTAAAATTAGTCGCTCATCTATTTCTTCATTATCTTCAAGTATAGGCAATTTGGTATATGTGTTTGCAATAGTAAAGTGTCTCGTGGGTCGTCTCAAGATCAATCAAAGATATATGGGAGACATGACACAAATTAGGCCAAGGTTACACAATAAGGGAGATATGGTTGATAAGATTTTATGCGATAATATGGTTTATCTAGATAGAGAGAAATGACAACATTTTTAGAAATAAGTCATTTTTAGTTGATATAATTTGTAATCTAGTTCAGGTTAAACTATGGTGGTGGTCACAGGTGAAATGACCACATTTAACCTTACACTCAATACATTCATAATAAATCTTATAAGTGTTCACTCCATTAGGAAGGAAAAGAAACATTTACAAAACATAATATGGTCGTTGCCGCCGTTGGGTACAAACAAGTTCAACACAAATGCTCCAATAACCAATATGGGTGGGATAACAGATATAAGAAGCGTGCTGCGCGATAACGATGAAAAGGTGGTCAACATGTTCTCTAAGACAATCGGTTTATATGTTCTCTAAGATAGTTGGAGATACTACCATTCATGAGACTAAACTGTTGGAATATGCTTTGTATTCCAAATTACTCTTTTGCCCTTCTTCTATTCCTATATAAATAGGCATAATAAGGTTATGAGAAGCAGAGAGAATTTTGAGAGGTGAGCCACGCTCTTTGTATCTTGTAACACACTTTCTCAACTAATAAGAGAATTCCTCTATCCTTCCCGTGGATGTAGGTCACGTCGACCGAACCACGTAAAATTCTGGTGTTACTTCCTTCTTCGATTTATCATTTGCAATAATAAATTGGTATTAGAGCCGAAAGAAAAAAAAAATTTTTTTTTTCTCTCTCCGGCCACCCACACCACCGACGACCAACAGCCTCTCTCCGTCCCACCGAAAGAAAAAAAAAATCGAAGTCGGCGTCCCCTTTCCGTTTCTTTCAATTCGACCAACCAAGCGGCGAGCGTGGAGCGAGCAATCGGTGGTCCTGGGAAGACGAAGAGGAAGAAGAGAGAGATCTGAACAAGGCCGACCCGCATCTCACACCGGCGACCTCGTCGAACAGCCCAGTGGTCGGCGCACCAGATCTGGAATCCGTTTAAGTTTCGGCGTGCAGATCCGACGGAAGAAAGGAACAAATCGGGTTCCAACAGGTCGGAGGCACTGTAGATCAGCGAGCTGCGACGGGAGGCACTGTAGAAACGACGTCAGTACTGTTTTAACACCGTAAGCACAGTTTTAATTTCATCAGTACTATTTTAACACCGTAAGCACAGTTTTAATTTCATCAGTACTGTTTTAACACCGTTAGCACTATTTTAACGCCGTTAGTACTGTAGCGTCGGAGGAAAATTGTGATTTGGGCCATAAATTTGTATTCTTCAATTTTCGTTGTGGGTGTTTTGTTGTAATGACTTCTTCATCTTCATCAATGGTGAAGTCTGAAATTGAGAAGTTCGATGGAAACACTAATTTTGCATTGTGGCAAGTTCGAATGATGACAATTCTGACGCGAGAAGGTACAAAAAAGGCCCTACTTGGTAAGGAGAAGAAACCAGAGTCAATGTCCGATACAGATTGGGATGACATAGATGAGAGAGCTCTATCCTCAATCCAACTCAGTTTAGGAAATGAAGTTTTGAGAGAAATCCTCGGTGAAAGAACATCAGCTGGTGCGTGGTTAAAATTGGAAAGTCTGTACATGACGAAATCTTTGACTAACAGGTTCCGATTAAAGCAACGCCTTTATACTCTTCGTATGTCAGAAGGTACTTCTTTGAAATCACATATTGGAGAGTTTAGTTCAATTGTTACTGATTTGAGTAAGATTGATGTTCATATTGACGATGAGGATCAAGCTTTATTGCTATTGTGTTCTTTGCCTCCTTCATATAAGCACTTTAGAGATACTATGATCTATAGCAGGGAAGATATTTCCCTTGAGAATGTCAAGACTAATTTGCAGGCCAAGGAGAAAATTGATGGTAGTTTGACATTTTCTAAGACACCAGATCAGAGTGTTGGTTTGATCATTGATCGAGGAAGATCAAAGGAGAGAGGTCGGAATTCAGGTAAATCAAGATCGAAATCAAGGCATAAGAATTTGACCTGCAATTATTGCAAGAAGAAAGGGCACATTAAATCTGATTGTTACAAGTTGAAAAACAAGCAGAAAGTAAACGACAGTAATCAGAAGAATCATCCACTAGGAGAAGCTCATGTGGCAGCAAATGAGAGTGATGATATGCTTTATGTCACTCAAGGCCAAGGCAGATTTCAAGATACCTGGATCATGGACACTGGAGCCTCGCAACATATGACTCCTAACAGAGAATGGTTTACCACTTACAAGTCAATCAATGGTGGTGTTCTGTTAGGAAATGATCATGTCTGTAAGGTTGCTGGGATTGGTACAGTGCAAATTAAGATGCACGACGGTGTCATTAGGACCTTGTCTGAGGTCAAACACATTCCAAATTTGACGAAGAATCTTATTTCTTTGGCCACTCTTGAGAAGAATGACTGCAAGATTGGGTGTGAAGGTGGAGTTCTGAAGGTTTCCAAAGGTGCTCTTGTATTGATGAAGGCTGCCAGAATTGGCACATTGTATTTCTTGCATGGTTCGACAGTCACAGACTCAACTGCTATTTCTACTTCAGTTTCAGATTTAGACATGACGAAATTGTGGCACATGCGGCTGGGACATATAAGTGAAAGAGGTATGGCTACCTTGAGTAAGAGAGGTCTTTTGTGTGGGCAGAACACAGGAAAATTAGAATTTTGTGAGCATTGTGTTTTTGGGAAGCAGAAGAGGTTGAGCTTCAGTACAGTCATCCATAAAACAAAGGGAACATTGGACTACATCCATTCAGATCTTTGGGGTCCTTCTCAGGTTCTCTCTAAAGGTATGGGTACTACTTATATGCTCACTTTCATTGATGATTTTTCTCGTAAAGTTTGGGTTTATTTCTTGAAACATAAAAGTCAAGTGTTTGAAACCTTCAAGCAGTGGAAAACTTTACTTGAAAAACAGACTGGGAAGCAAATTAAGAGGCCGAGAACAGATAATGGCCTTGAATTTTGCAATAACGAATTTAATGAATTTTGCAAAATTGAAGGCATTGTACGACACCGCACAGTTGTAAAAACTCCACAGCAGAATGGAGTTGCAGAACGCATGAACAGGACTTTGATAGAGAAAGTTAGATGTCTGTTATCCAATGCAGGTTTGGGCAAGGAGTTTTGGGCAGAAGCTGTTAATACAGCTTGTTGGTTGGTAAATCGATCTCCTTGTACTTCCATTGAGTGTAAGACACCTGAAGAGGTGTGGTCAGGCAAACCTGCAAATTATTCTGATTTGAAGATATTTGGCTGTCCTGCTTATGCTCATGTTAATGAGGGAAAGCTTGAACCGAGGGCTAAGAAATGCATTTTTCTTGGCTATGCTTCTGGTGTGAAAGGTTATAGGTTGTAGTGTCCAGACCCTAAGTCTCCAAAATTCCTCATCAGCAGAGATGTGACATTTGATGAATCCGCTATGTTGCATCCAAAAGAGGAAGTCTTAAGGCTAAACGATGAAGATGATGGGAGTTCCACACAGCAGGTGGAGTTTGAAAGTGATATTCCTTCTAAGTTAGGTCAACAGATTCGGGTTGACGGTTCAGAAACAGTCGAGGATACTCAAGATACTCAACAGGCACAGCTGTACAGTATCGCCAAAGACAGACCCAGAAGGACTATCAAGCCACCAGCCAGGTTTTCATACTCAGATTTTGCTTATTGTTTGGCAGTAGCAGAAGAGGTGGAGTATAATGAACCTAGAAACTACTCAGAAGCTGTCACTTGTGTCGAATCTTCCCAGTGGAGTATTGCTATGATTGAGGAAATTGAGTCCCTACATAAGAATCAGACTTGGGACTTAGTGAAACTTCCCAAAGATAAAAAGACTGTTGGCTGCAAATGGATCTTCAAGAAGAAGGAGGGAATCCTAGGAGTTGAAGATGCAAGGTACAAGGCACGTCTGGTTGCGAAGGGTTATAGCCAAAAAGAAGGGATTGACTTCAATGAGGTATTTTCTCCAGTTGTAAAGTACACTTCCATTCGTGTGCTTCTAGCTATGGTTGCTATGTATGATATGGAACTGGAGCAGCTTGATGTCAAGACTGCTTTTCTACATGGCGATCTTGAGGAAGTCATTTATATGGATCAACCTGAGGGTTTCCAAATTGAAAGCAAGGAGGATCATGTTTGCAGGTTGAAGAAATCCCTATATGGTTTAAAGCAGTCTCCTAGACAATGGTATAAGAAGTTTGACAGCTTTATGGTAGGTCATGGTTACTTGAGGAGTGAGTATGACAGTTGTGTCTACCATAGGAAGCTTCGTGATGGATCATTTGTCTATTTGCTACTATATGTAGATGATATTCTTGTTGCCTCTACAAGCATATCTGAGATTAATAGTTTGAAGAAGCTACTTGGTAGAGATTTCGAGATGAAAGATTTGGGAGCTACAAAAAGGATTTTAGGCATGGAGATCACTAGAGACAGGCAAGCAGGAGAGTTGCGCCTTTTACAAAAAAGTTACATCGAGAAGGTTCTTGATCGCTTTGGGATGATCAGTTGCAAACCGGTAAGTACTCCTTTGGCATCACACTTTAAACTTTCAGCCTCTTTGTCACCCAATAGCTTAGAGGAGGAGGAATATATGTCACGTATTCCATACTCTAGTGCAGTGGGCAATATTATGTATGCTATGGTTTGCACTCGTCCAGATATTTCGCAGGCAGTCAGTGTGGTCAGTAGATATATGGCTAATCCTGGGAAAGCACATTAGCAAGCAGTTAAATGAATACTTCGGTATCTTAGAGGCACTACAGATGTAGAACTGATGTTCAGCAAAGGCAGTAGGTTGTGTACTGGTTTTGTGGATTCTGACTATGCAGGTGACCTTAACAGAAGAAGATCAACAACTGGTTATGTTTTCACTCTTTCAAGCAGTGTCATTTGTTGGAAGGCAACATTGCAATCAACAGTTGCTCTTTCCACTACTGAAGCTGAGTACATGGCAATAGCAGAAGCAGTCAAGGAAGCTATTTGGTTGAAAGGTTTGGTCACTGATTTGGGTTTATCACAGGAAACTACTACCGTATTCTGTGACAGTCAGAGTGCTATACACTTGACCAAAAATCAAGTGTATCATGAGAGGACCAAACACATTGATGTCAGATACCATTTCTTGCGAGATGTTATATCTCAAGGTTTGATTTCAGTGAAGAAGGTCGCTACTGCAGACAATCCAGCTGACATGTTGACGAAACCAGTTTTAACTAGTAAGTTCAAGCATTGCTTGGACTTGATTGGTGTTCATTTTGGTTGACTGGCTCTAAGGGGCCATTTGGAGGAGAGATAGAAGGATTTTATTTTGTTGTGTGTATAGAGAATACAATGCAAGGTGGAGATTTGTTGGAATATGCCTTGTATTCCAAATTACTCGTTTGCCCTTCTTCTATTCCTATATAAATAGGCATAATAGGGTTATGAGAAGCAGAGAGAGTTTTGAGAGGTGAGCCACGCTCTTTGTATCTTGTAACACACTTTCTCAACTAATAAGAGAATTCCTCTGTCCTTTTCGTGGATGTAGGTCACGTCGACCGAACTACGTAAAATTCTAGTGTTATTTCCTTCTTCGATTTACCATTTGCAATAACATAAACTACTTGCAATAAGAGAAGTAGTCGATCTTTAGAGTCAAAGGCAAGATGCACAAAGAACTCAATAAATCATCAAAAGTAACTCCTAAACTGAAATTGCGTGGATAAACCATAGGAAAGGAAGTTCTTGTCGATACTCCATGACATCCATAATAGAGTAAAAGACTGAGTTTCCTTTGCCTTTCGGTTATAAGAATGTAATTAGTTTGTAGATATCTTAATTTTTGTAGATATCTTAACTAAATAAGTTAAGATCTGTTATATGGATTTAGTGGCATGGATTTGAGGGTCCATTGTTTAGGAATTTTTGTGTTTTTTGTTTGCACCAAAGATCATTATGTCTGTTGGTCTAGTGTAATAGTATACCTATTCTTATACATTAATACAAATTGATGTTCAAAAATATATATGTACTGTAATTTAGTACTTGTATAGTTTTCTTTTTTTCAAAGAAAAAAAAAATTCATATAATAGAACCCTTTGTTATTTTTTTCCTTTTTCTATACTTGAGATTTGAATGATGACAGTAAAAATGCGAAAAGAAAACAACGTAGAACTTCGGGCACTTCCCTTTGTTTGACCAAATACTTGTTGCTTCTAATAACTACCACGCAAAAGACAGAAAAAGGACCTACGACTTTTCTCACTTCCTATGTTTGCTTCTTCTTATAAATACCACAAACAAAACACAAGCACATTGCACACACGAGAAAGGAAAAAAGGCAACAACATGTTGGTTGCAACTACAACCGTTCCCACATTTGCTCAAGGAGCGAAGAATAAGAAGTGAAAAAGAAACCCTCTACAATTAGGTGATCTGCTTTCATATGTTCATTTAGGGGTGCAAAAGTGCATTTACTGTCTTACTATTCTTTTTCCTTATATTTTGGGCATATCATTTCCTCATCCAATAACTTAAATATTTTTTGCTTTCTCATTCCTAGCAGATGTACGTTGTCAAAGAGCGAAAGATCGGAGAGTTAGCAAAGTGGCGCCAGCTGCTGTAAGAAATAACATTATATGAATTTGCCTTTGGAGTTCATAATCAAATCTTGAAAGACAAAAATGGAAGCATTATCGTAAGTTGTTTAAAATTTTGGCCATTAATTTATGTGTCTTTATTTTGGTACAAAAATGATTGGCATTATCAGAACGACGAAGAAAAGATTGTGAGAATACGTGGGATGTTTGACAAAGCTAAGCTATCAGTTTCTTCCTATGACACTGCATAGTTGGCCATGGTGCCTGCTCCAAATTCTGAGGAGAGGCCTTTGTTCCCACAATGCTTGGATTGGATCATGAATCATCAACACCCTGATGGATCATGGCGCGTCGATCCGTGCCATCCACTGCTGCTCAAGGACACCCTCTCCTCCACACTTGCCTGTGTGCTTGCCCTTCAAAAGTGGAAAGTACGAGATTTGCTTGTGGAAAGAGGTACACCTATTGTAGGCTGGTTCATATGGTGCTCAAAGTTACTGAATTATGTTCTAGGGATAACCAGTCCTCAGTTTTTGTAGATTTTCTCGATATAATTCCATTATTTTTCAATTTGTTATTTTAGTCCTATACTTTTTATTTTTTGGGATTTCATTCGAGTCCTTTTTTTTTGTTGAGATTTCATTTGAGTCCACATCCTCGTTTAGTTTTAAATATATATAAACCTTTTAGCAAACGTGTTATAATTTTTATTTTTATTTTTATTTTCAAATTGAGATGTATTAATTATGGCAGATTGGTGCACCAAATATTTTATACACAATGAGTGGGTGACAGAGAAGGGTCACTTACTACCTAGTGAAAATGGCTATTGTTTCAATTGGTGCACCTTATTGTTATTATATTTTCTCCTTTATTAATTATGAGCTATTTTTTTACCTTTTTTTCAAAAATAAAAATTTCTTTTTGAAGCTCTTAATTTTATTGATAAGAACAACTGGGCTGCGGTTGGTGGAAGGCAACTTACGCCGATTGGGTTCGAAATTGTATTTCCTGGCATGATGGAACGTGCCACAGAGAAGGGATTGAGACTTCCCGTGGAATCAACTCTAGTTGGTGCACTGCTTCACAAGAGGGAAAATGAAATTACCAGGTTAATTTTCGGATAGCCAGTCATATTCACTGTAAATGTTATCGCATCTTCTAATGAAAATTTCCATATACTCTATTTAGATGTCAGCATGAAGGAGATACAAGACATCTAGCATATCTTTTAGAAGGACTGACCAGCAAATATGATTGGAAAGATGCAATGAAGCATCAAAGGCGAAATGGGTCGCTTTTCAATTCCCCATCAGCCACTGCTGCTAGCTTGGTTCAAAGATACGACGAAAGATGTCACCATTACTTGAAAACAATCTTGAAGAAATATAAAGATGCAGGTAGTCAAAATGTACTTATGATGTTGTTATATCATAATGTCTATTAGTATGGATGTGGTCTAACATACTTTGCTCTCTCTCATTTGCAGTTTCAATGGTATATCTTAAAGATATTTATATCAACCTTTACATGATTGATATTCTTCAGAAGTTGGGGATAGATCGATATTTTACAAATGAAATTGAAAGTACTTTGAATAAGATATACCAGTAAGATAATACTTTTTTATTTTTATTTTACTTTACTATTAATTATTCTTTGACTGTTGTAAGGTTTACTTTGTACAAACTGTGTATTTAAGATGTTTGGATTCTTGTGAAGACAATGGCTACAGAGGGATATATTCTTAGATGTCAATTATCGTGTCTTGGGATTTCGACTTTTGCATACGAGTGGATATAACGTATCTTCTAGTATGTTTTTATCAATTAAATATTAAAATAATAATAATAATAATAATAATAATAATATATGAATATGAGTATAGTTGATTTATAAATACCTTCATTCTAACAATTATATACAATTAGTTGTACGAAGCTCTTATATTATTAAATTTGATAAAAAAACGTGATTTATTATTTTTTTTTTTATAATACATTTATTAGATTGAACCTTTAAGTGCAGTTGATTTGATAAAATTTAAAATGCAAAATGACTTTTTCAGTTCATTATGTACACAATATAGAAGCACAAATACGATTTTGGAATTGCACAAAGCTTCTCGAGTCGCAATATACCAAAAAGAAGCCATTCTGGAGGAAATCCAGGCCTGGACAAGCCTTTTTTTGAGAAATGAATTGCAGAGTGGGGCAATTCATGATAGAAGACTACGGGAAGAGGTTTGAGAAGCTCACAATTCACAAACACTCGGCTTTTGAGCCATTTAATTAATCACATGTTGTCAATTAAACAAATAAGAATGTACACAAAATTTGATAATGAGGTCGAATTTCAGGTACAACATGCTCTAACGTATAAATATGATAATTTGAATCGAGTTGAGAGCCGGAGGAACATAGAGTTGATGGACGTAGACAACATACAGCTTCTTAAAACATCTTTCAGGTGAGGTGACATTTATTTCCTTAACATGGCAAATCTTTTTTGAACATTCGGTACAGACGACATTTTTGGTTGCTGAAAGTTCCTTCTTGTTTTTTTTTTTTTTTGGTCTCTTTTTTCGGGGCACATCAGCATTCCCAGCATGCACAACAAAGATCTCTTGTCATTGCCCGTTCAAGATTATAACGTCTGCCAGAGCCTCGCGCACTTGGAGAAATTCAAAGGTAATTATTTATGCCATCAAAAGGATGAAGTAATATTGAACTAGATCGGCTGCTATTAATTGCATAATATGCTCACATAATTATTTTGTGATCTTTACTATATATGTTATAAATTTAAATTTATATATTTATAATAATAAATTATTTAAATTGTTATACATAATGATTTCTGAAAATTCATTCTTTGTATAGTAAGTAATTATCTTAATTTTCCTTAAAAGTTGGTTTATGAATTATTAAACTTAATATACATAGCAGTTGATTTTTGAATTTCTATTATATGATAAGTAAATATCTTAATAATTGGTTTATGAATTGTTAGAATTAATTTTATATCGTTGACTTTTAATTAAAATGATGCACTTTTATGAAATTATTTTTGAATAAATTATGAAAAAAAGGTAAGTATTTCCTAGAGGTTATTTTTTCATTAAGGAAGTTGCCTGAGATAAAAGTAAACGACACCAACGACAACAGACAAATTGCAGATATGAAAAATACTTCAGTGAATAATACCTTTAATGGATTTTTCTTAAATGGCTCCTTCTGGATTTGTATAAACTCATCTACAATAGAAGAGAAAAAAAAAAAAAGAAGCAAAACACATCAAGGAGCTTATATCGAATTATTACAATAAAAGTGTATCCGTAAAGAAAGAGAAAATTTCCTTTAAAAGGGTGTAAGATTTTGAAGGTATAAAATTGAGAAATTAAGAGTTTGAAAAAATACAATTGTGTAAGTGTGTTGTATAAAAGTCATAAACCTTAGTACAGCTATAATTGTACATGGTTTCCTCCTTACTAAGGAATTTGATAGTGGATTTAAAACTAGAGATCTTGGGGAGAGGACGTAAGAACCGGAGTTTTGAATTTCTATAAATTATCGTGTTCTACTCCTTTTAAATTTAATTTTCTTTTACAAGCTTACACACTCAACAATTCTTTTATCATAGCATGTATTCTTCTTTTATGCAAATCATTTGTTAATTTAAATTTATTTAATTTATATTTTTATGTTGATTAATATTTACATCATTTAAATTGCATTAATTTATTCACATTTTATATTTTTGCTGAGATAGTTACTAGTTTTTTTTTAAACATTATATTCTCGTGTCTTTTATTTACCCAATTCACCCCCCTTTTGGATATTTTTGGGACCAACAATTGGTATAAGAACCTGGTCTCTAAATCATCGGCTTTACCGCTTAGAGTTGATCCATGACTTCTTTTCAACCTATATGTCACCCTAGGGCCAATAACCCTCTTAGACCTCCTATTTTTTATGACCATGTACCTTCAATGTTATGACTCAACCGTTTGACCAATAATCTCTTAAAGTCTTAGAAGAATTACCAAAACCAAAAATGGAGTCATTGTCGATAAACATAAAAGTGAGTACACCTTAGAAGATTTCAAAAGTCAAAATCTTAACTCTAAAGCCAAAAACTTGCTTTATTGTGCCATGACCCCAGATGAATACAATTGTATCTCTTCTTGTCAGTCAGCTAAAGAGATATGGGACAATCTTATGTTGACCTATAAGGGAACCAACCAAGTCGAGGACAGTAGGATTGATATTCTTATACGTGAGTATGAATTATTTGAAATGAACAATGATGAAAATATTACTAAAATGTATTCAAGGTTTTCTAACATTGTTAATTCTTTGAGAAATCTTGGAAAAAACCTTGATAATGCAAAGCTTGTGAAAAAGTTGCTCATATCACTCCTTGAATCGTGGAACCCAAAAGCAATTGCAATTTCATAATCAAAGGACCTAAACACGTTGCTACTAAATGAACTGGTGGGTTTATTACTACTAGATGACATTTAAAAAGAAAGTCACAGAAAAAAAGAAAGGCGTGACATTTAAGGCCTCGACCTTAATTAGAAGAGTAATTGAAGATGATCAAGACGACAAAAAAGATGATAATTCATTCAATGAACAAGATCAAGAAGAGTTCATAATGCTTGCATAAAAGTTTGCAAAATTTTTAAAGAAGAAAAAGCAACTGAATAGAAAGTCATTTAGATAATCTATCGAAAATGATGCACAACAAAAGGAAAAAATTATTTGTTATGAGTGTAACAAATCTGGACACATTGTAGCAAATTGTCTTAAAAAAAAAAATGGTAAAAAGCCAACCAAAAAAGCATACAAGGCCATATAGGACGACTCTAGTAATTTAAATGATGAATCCTTTAGTGATGAAGCAAATTATATGTGCTTTATGGGGAAAGACAATGAGGTAAATTCTGACTATAACTCATGTGATGATACTAAGATGATTAGCATGCTTGACTGTATGAATATAGAAATGTTCAAACAAGCAGCCAAATTCAATGATCTTAATGCTCACTTTAAAATAATAAAGTATGAAAATGAGATCCTGAAAAGTAAAAATGAATTACTCATTCAAGAGAATGAGCATTTGCAAAAAACACATGATGTTGCTTTAAACAAGGTTAAAGAGAAAAATCTTCATCCAAAAAAAAAAAATGAAAACCTTCAAAATTCCCTTTTGAAGTTTGTCAAGGGAAAAGAAAAGCTTGACTCATTACTCTGCTCTCAAAAACCAATCAATGATAAATCTAGATTGGGTTTTTATCACTCATATCATCTGCATAAAGATTAAGTTACAGCTGCTTACACAAAGTCACATGCATCCTCATCATTTAGAAGTGAAAATCATGCATTTATGTATGAACGTACATTATGACAACTTAGAGCTCTTTACAATTCAATTAGAAAATCATTTTGGCATAACCATCATGTATACAATGGTGCGACGAATATCTTTCCTTATGCTTCTTAACCTCGCATGTATAATTTTACTAAAGCATCACACTTATCTTTACCTGAGAAATATCATATTAGATGTCACTATTGTAGTGATTTTGGACATATGATTCATGCATGTAACATTAAAAAATGCATTCATGGTATTATAAGTTTTTTTGGTAATGCAAAAAGTTCTATAACTCATTTAAAAGGACCCAAACAAATTTGGGTACTTAAAATTAGATAAAATTCATACAAGTACATACAAAAAATTATATAAAGAAAGGTAAATAGTACTTAGATAATAGATACTCCAGACATATGACTAATAACGTAGAAAACTTTCTTTCTCTCAAAATTATTAACAGAGAAAATATAACATTTAGTGACAATGCCAAAGGTAAGATAATTGGCATTAGAAAGATTAGCGAGGAAAGTTCTCTTATTATTAATAATGTCTCCTTAGTTAATGGTCATAAATTTAATTTACTTAGCATTAGTTAACTTTGCAACAGTAGTTATAAAGTTTCCTTTGAGCCTAATATATGTGTTGTTTTTTATTCGAAATCAAATGAAACTTTGTTTAGTGTAAATAGATATGATAATATTTATTTTATTGATCTTCATTCTCTTACTAACCAATATGTTAAGTGCTTAACCTCTGTAAATAAAAAGTCATGGATATGGCATAGACGTTTGTGACATGTAAGCATGAAATTGTTAGCCAAACTAAATAATCATAATCTTGTGGAAGGGTTACCTAAGCTAAAATTTGAGAAAGACAAACTTTATCATGCTTGTTAAATGGGAAAATAAGTAAAAAGCCATTTCAAGAGTAAAAAAGTATTGTCTACTTCCAAACCTCTTCAATTATTGCATATGGATCTTTTTAGTCCATTTAGAGTTTCCACTTTAGGTGGCAAACATTATACATATTGTTCCCACAGCCTTGTATGGGTTGTAATTGTTGTCAATTAGGTTTAAGTGTGCAAGAAAGTAAAGCCACATGGAAGAGCAAAACAGTAAATTTGCTGCGTAAGGGCAAGAACATAAATCTACCGCGAAAGCCCTATTAGAATTTCACAGAATAGAATATATAAAGACCTTGGAAGACAAAACTAGTGCAAGGCCAACACAATTGAATACATGGTAAAACACCAAACCCTACACAGAAGAACACCACCTGCAAAAGAAAACAGTAGCTGTCATGAACAGTAGCCGTCGAGTGAATAGTGCAGCCGTCGTGAACAATGCAGTCGTTGGAAATTGAACAGTATCGTCGGAAATTGAACAGTGTCGTCGGAAATTGAACAGAACGAAGAACGGCCAAATTGAGCAAATCGGAACAAACCGTGTGACGGAAAGAGAGAGAAACCCGTGAGGAACAACACACCATCGGTTGGACGAAGAGAGAGAAAACATAGCCGACGGACAAAGAGAGAGAATACGCAGCCAACGGACAAAGAGAGAGACGCCACCGATAGAGCAAACAGCAGATCTACGACGACGTGAAACAAACGAACGACACAGCAAGGAGAGAACCGTGAAACAGACAAAGAGAGAGACACCACCGAAGACGGCGGTTGGAAGAGAGAGAAAAGAGGAATACGACAATAACAAGGGAGTCGACGGGAAGAAAAGTGATGGCTAGACGGGGCTGGACGACAGGACGAAGAAAAGCAGACCACCGGCAGAAAAGGGAGGAAATCCGTGACGGCCAAGTGGGTAAACAGAAAAGAGAAATCCAACGGTAAGAGAGAAAAATTTGGCTGGACGGTGAGAGAGAAACGGACAGGTGAGTCGTGCAGCGTGAGACGTGGAACGGCAAACCAGAAACGTGAGACTGTGAAATAAGAGACGAGTGAGACCATAAAACGGTGAAAGTAGGAGCTGTGTGAGACAACCTATAGAAGGATTCGACGAAGCATTCAAAAAACTCAACGTATTTTCAGACTTCTTCAAGAGAGGTTAGAGAGTGTTACGGTGAACTTTTAAGCGGCAGTGGAGTAGCCTTTCAATTCAACAGAAGCAAGACAAGTTAGAAGAAGGATAGACATAGTAAGTGACACTCTTTGTATTGTACTTGCTTAGTAATTGCAATAGTGAAAGGGGCAGAGGATTAAGACATCCATTGTAACTGGAATTCTCAAGTATAATGGATAGTCTCGGTAAGGGAGAGTCCCTACCACCGTGAATGTACATCACGTTGACGGAACCACATAAATCTCGTGTGTCCTTAATTTGCTTTACGTTCTATATTTTGAATTGAGTTGTGAACACAGCTAAAGTATCAGCCAACTCATAACCTAACGAAGACCTAAATAAGAACATTTGTATTGTCTATTAGGCAAGGTGTCTGAAAGGTGACTTTGGGGATTATTATAATTAGTAGGTTGCAATAGATCTACCTTAATTGAGTCTAAGAAAGAGTTCGCTTTTAAGAAAAGGTTGAAGTTGTTCACTTACCTGCGAATTGCGAATTGTGGTGATACTGATTCACCCCCCCTCTTAGTATCACAAACTAGTAGATCATAGGGAGATGTCGGGAACTTCAATACATTTGTCATAGTAGATTATTACACTAGGTTTATATGGGTTTTATTCCTCATACATAAGAATGAGACATTAAAAGCATTTGAAAGACTTTGTAAACAATTGCAAACTAAGAAGGGATGCCCTATAACTTCAATTAGAAGTGACCATAGAGAAGCATTTAAGAATAAAGGCTTTAAAAATTTTTGTGATGCCCAAGGAATTTCTCACAACTTTTCAGCTCTAAGAACAGCTCAACAAAATGAGGTAACTGAACAAAAAAATAAAACCTTACAAAAGATGACAAGAACAATGTTAAACGAATTTAACTTGCCTAGAAATTTTTGGGCTGAAGCCATCTATAAAGCATGTTATGTGTCAAACTGTGTTCTAATTCATCCCTTACTTACAAAGACTCCTTATGAGTTATGGAATGGAAGAAAGCCACAAATTGACTATTTTAAAGTTTTTTTATGCAAGTTTTTTTTATCTTAAACACTAAAGGCAATCTTGAAAATTTTGATTTAAAAGCAGATGAAGGTATCTTCTTAGGATACTTTTCCTCTAACAAAGCATATAGAGTTTTTAATAAAAGATTATTAGTAGTAAAAGAGTCCATGCACATTAATTTTGATGAAACAAACCCCTTTAACTCGAGAAAGGAAGATGTTGTAGAAAATACAGGAAAAATCTCAGCCAACTTATAAGGTAAAAAGGTTTAAAATGATGACAATAGCTTTGAAAAAAAAAAAAACAACCTAAGCCAAGCAATTCAAACCTTGAAGATTCAAGTAGCCTGCAAAATATGGTTTAAAAGGTGCCAAGAGAATGGAAACATGCAAGTAAATCATTCCAAAATCAAATTATTAGTAATGTCTCTAATCCTCTTAGAACTAGGTCCACTTGTACATCAACTTAGCATTCATTTCTCAAATGGTACCCAAATGTATAGAAAAAGCATTAAGTGATAAGCATTGGGTGCAAGTCATGAAAGATAAGTTAAATTAATTTGAGAGAAAGCAAGTATGGACCTTAGTCTTTAAATCTAGAAACCATCACATCATAGGTACAAAATGGGTATTTCATAACAAATTAGATGAGAATGGGAAAATAGTTCAAAATAAAGCTAGACTAGTAGCTAAAGGATACAATTAAGAAAAAGGAATAGATTATAATAAGACTTTTGCATCTGTGGTTCGATTAGAAGTTATTCACATTTTGCTAGCATATGCATCTTTCATGAATTTCATGTTATATCAATGGATGTTAAGAGTGCATTTCTTAATGGTATTATTATCGAAGAAGTGTATGTTGAACAGCCTCTAAGCTTTGAGAGAGCTAAATTCCCTAATTATATATTTAAGCTCTTTAAAGCTTTATACAGATTAAAACAAGCCCCCTAAGCTTGGTATAAATGACTGAGTACCTTTTTAATTCAAAAAGGTTTTGTAAAAGGTAAGGTAAACTTTGCATTGTTTACAAAGGTAAAAGATAAAGATATATTGATTGTGCAAATTTATGTTGATGATATTATTTTTGATGTTACTAGTGATTCCTTATGTAAGGAATTTGAAAGAGCATAATAGGGGAATTTAGTTTCTTCCTAGGACTACAAATCAAGCAAGGCATAGATGGAATCATTATCAACCAAATCATATATGTGAGAGAAATATTGAAAAAGTTTGGAATGGAGGATTCAAAGCCTTGTAGTACACTGATGTCGACATCCACGAAGCTTGACAAGGACGAAATTGGTAAGAAGGTAGATGAGAAACAATATCAAGGTATGATCGGAAGCCTTATTTACCTTACTGCTAATAGGCCTGACATTATGTTTACTGTTTGCTTATGTGCTTGTTTTCAATCATCCCCTAAAAAGTCACATTTAGTTGCATTAAAAATGGTACTTTATTACATTAAGGGGCCTACCAACCTTGGTCTTTGGTATCTTATAAGAAAAACATTTAACCTTATAGGTTATCCGAACTCTGATTGGGCCGGTGATCGGCTTGATAGAAAAAGTACTACCGGTACTTGTCAATTCTTAGGAAGTGCATTAGTATCATAGTCTAGTCGGAAACAAAATTTTGTAGCAATCTCAACGGCTGAAGCTGAATATCTTGCTGCAGGTAGTTATATCTCATAACTCCTTTGGATCAAGCAAACTCTTAAGGATTTTAAGGTGCATTTTTTAAGAATTCATATTTTATATGACAATACCAGTGCAATAAAACTTACAAAAACTCTTATCCAGCACTCTAAAACCAAACACTTAGATCTTAGACATCATTTTATTCAAGATCATGTGCTAAAGGGAGATGTTATTCTTATGTTTGTGGGTACAAATGATCAAGTTACAAACATATTCACAAAGCCCTTAAGTGTGGATAGATTTTTAAACATCAGAAAGCATTTGGGGATGGTAGACATGGCCTAAACCTTCATTCGTTGATTCATGAATAAAAAAAAATAATTAAAAAAATAAAAACATTTACCAACTTTAGTCTTATGTTTATAATGACAACAATCTTACTAAATTGGCAAATTGGAAATTTTTCTTATCTCATGAAAATCTTTATCAATAATATATTCTAACCTTTATGGGAATCTTCATTCGAACAATTACCAACTTTATTTCCTTCATTATCATTATTACTCACCATCCTTATTATCAAACCCCCAAGAAATTTCACATAATGTAAGTTCAATTTTTTGTGATATTACTACTCTGATTAGGCTACTATGAAACAAAAGATAGTTAAATACAAACTATTTCTTTTGATGATGCCAAAGGGGGAGAACTACCTTATTTGATTAGGTGCAAGAGTTTTAATTAATCCTTTATTAAATCAATAATGTTGTCATCAATAAAAAAGGGGGAGAATGTTAGATCATGTGCTATTAATTGCATATTTTGACGTTTCAACATAATTATTTTGTGATCTTTGCTATATGTGTTATAAGTATTTAAATTTATATATTTATAACAATGAATTATTTAAGTCACAATATATTCTTAATAGTTGTACACAGCTGGTGATTTTTAAAAATTCATTCTTTATATGGTAAGTGAATATCTTAATAATTGGTTTATGAATTGTTAGAATTAATTTTGTATCGTTGACCTTTAATTAAAATGATGTACTTTTATGGAATTAATTTTGAATAAATTGTAAGAAAAATGTAAGTATTTCCTAGACATCATTTTTTCATTAAGGAAATTATCTGTTTTAGGATGAAAGTAAAGGACACCAACGACAACAAACAAATTATAGATATGAAAAATATTCCAATGAATAATGTCTTTAATGGATCAATGAACATTTTTCTCAAATGGGTCTTTCTGAACTTATATAAACTCATCTGTAGCAGAAGAAAAAAAAAAAAGAAAAAGAAGTAAGACACATTAAGGAGCTTATATCAAGTTATTACAACAAAAGTGTATATGTAAAAAGCGATAAAAATTCTTTAAAAAGGGTGTGAGATTTTGAAGATGTAAAGTTGAGAGATCTAGAGTTTGAAAAAATACAATTATGTGAGTGCTTTGTAAGAAGGTCATAGACCTTAGTACTGTTGTAATTGTACATGGTTTCCTTTTGAGGAATTTGATAATGAATTTGAACTGATGATCTTAAGAAAAGGATGTAAGAACAAGAATTCTAACTCTCTATAAATTATCATGTGTTACTCCTTTTAAATTTAATTTTTTTTTACAAGTTCACACACTCAACAATTCTTTTATCATAACACATATTCTTCTTTTGTACAAATCATTTGTTGATTTAAATTTACTTAATTTATATTTTTATATTAATCAATATTTACATCATTTAAATCATATTAATTTATTCATATATTATATTTTTGTTGAGATAATTGCTAATTTATTTTTTAAAAAAATTTTTTTACTCAATTCACTTCCTCTTTGGTATTTTGTGGATCAACACTTAGCATGTGTGGTTAAGGCCCACGTGAATTAAGAATTCCAATCCTACCATTAAAAAACAAAAAAGACCACTAAAATTCACTAAGATTCCTACACTGTTGGTATCATCGGACTGAAAATAAAAAATAAAACCATCTTACTCATAAAAATTGATAATATAGAGTTTGATTTGAACACTATATCCCTTAATTATAAGACTCTAATTCTATATAATATAAAAAATTATTCAATTAAAAATTTTATATTATTGAGCGAGCCTCTGATATGGATCACGTTTTTAACATTTTGGATGCACATAAAATAAGCCTCTGAAAACAGTGCTAACGGTGTTAAAACAGTACTGATGACATTAAAACAGTGCTTACGGTGTTGAAACAGTACTGATGCCGTTTCTACAGCGCCTCCCGTCGCAGCTCACTGATATACAGTGCGAGTGAATTGATGAAAAATTAACACAAAAAAAATTTAAAAATTGCGAGTGAATTGATGAATGATTTCTAATT
>CM038609.1:8520808-8553956 GCA_021533255.1 Ceriops tagal | reverse complement strand
AATTTTTTTTTTTTTTTTAATTTAATCATCTAGCAAGCATTTTTAATATGTGCAATTAGGTTGGTTAAATATATATATAAAAAAAAAAAGAAAAAGGAAAAGGACAAAACGAAATGTGGACTTCGTTCAGTTGGTGGCGCAAGTATTTTATAATTTGTCTCCAAGTTTGACCTTTGCATGCAGCCAACCTTCACCCCGCGGCACTCCTATTTGATTCCAGAGATTCGTCGGCCGATGCAAAATCAAGATTAGCAATGCTTTGAGGATGATGAAAATGAGAAGCACAAGTTAAAGAAAAAGTATACCCATAAGCCAAAAGGCTCCTTTGCATCATTTTCCGGCGGTCGAGACAGCGGAGGAGTCGGGGAGGGAGCCCAGCGCTATCCAGTCAGAAACAAGCAGGCGAAACGGTAGAGGAGCCGAGGAGGGAGCCCAAAGGTGATCTTTGGGTTTTGGATGTGGTGGGGGGTTGGTTTCCTAGAATTCCAAAATTGTAAATTACAAATTAGATGATGTGATCCAGACCCGTGTGTATGTAGTCCGACCCGGTACATATTTGGCAAATGGATTGGACATTTCCTTTCCTTTAAGGTTCAAAACTCGATCACAATTACCAAATTAACCTCTCCCTTATTGTCTGTTGTGGGCTCAGGGGCACAAAAATACCGACCGTTGCACGCCCTTCCTTGCCTCCTCCCCCTCCTCGTACTCCTCAAAGCATTAAACACAAAGCTCCAACAAAGAAGAAAAAGTATAGAGTCTCAAAAACACCAAAAAAAAAAAAAAAAGACATAACAAATTCAAATTTCAAAAATTCAAATTGTTCAAAAAAAAAAAGCTGCCACTCTCACAATATTTACTACAATTTCCTTTCCATCTCAAATCCTTATTGATCTTTCTGTTTTTTCTTTTCTTTTTTTTTTTTTTAAGCTTTTGGCGTTCTGGGTCCTGGGGTTTTGCAGCGTCAAAGATCAAAGATTGAATCTTGAAAGGTTGATGCACATTGTTGGTTGGATAGCAAGTTTGGTCTGTGCAGAACAATGAGACAAGAAAACCCATTTGAATCCAAGCCCAAAGTTTCAAAATTTGGTGACCAGAATCAACCACCAAAGCCACAGAATGTCAAAGGCAATGCCAACAACAATCCTTCAAAGGTTAGGTCTTCGTGGGGTTCAAACATGGTTAAAGGGTTTACGGCAGAGAAGAAGATTACAGCTCAAACTATTATAGTCGCAAGCAAGAAGCTTCCACTAGTAAGCTCGGAAAATGCCAATCAGAAGAACCCTTTTGTGCCGTCTCATTCTAGAGTGAAAAGATCGTTGATTGGTGACTTATCTTGCTCTGTGTCGTCAGCCCAAGTGCACCCACATGCGTATCAAACTCACCGGAGGCAGTCTTCAGGGTCACGAGACTTGTTTTTAGAGTTAGACCATCTTAGGAGCCTGCTTCAGGAGTCCAAGGAGAGAGAATTCAAGCTGCAGGAAGAGTTATCAGAGGCTAAGAAGAATGAGAGATTTTTGGAACTTGAAATGGAGATTGAAGAAAGGAAGAGCGAGGCGGAGGAACTTTCTAGGAGAATTGGGTTTTTGGAGTCTGAGAAGAACAGTCTCTCTGAACAGCTGGCTGAATTGCGGTTGGCTTCGGACAAGAGGCATATGGAGACGAAGAAGAGCGAAGGAAATCAAAGTTCAGTGGGCAATCTGGAAATGGAAGTTGTGGAGTTGAGGAGGTTGAACAAGGAGCTGCAGATGGAGAAGAGGAATCTTTCTTGCAAGCTCTCTTCTTTAGAGACTCAGTTAGCCTCTCTTGCCAAAGCTTCCGAGGTATTATCATCAACGCCTCTTCCATTGTTCTGTATTCTCTTTTTGATAACTGATTCATTGATACAGAATTGTGGTTCTGGGCATCAGGACCTTAAAAATAATAATAAAAAAAAAGAACACTGATTCTCATAAATTTACTGTGTGATTTCCTACTGGCTGCTGCTTTTGTTCTCTTTTGTGTTTCAAAATATTTACATACTTTGAAGCGTGTCATAGAGTATGATTTTATCCGTCCATCTCTCTTACCCATTAATTTTTTGTTTGTGGTGGGGATTAAGTAATTCTATCATTGAACCGCCTTGTGGTTCAATTACACATTTTTTTCACATTGTTTTGTCCTGCCCTTTTGTTTTACAGCAACAAAAATGCAGGTTTCTCTTGATGTTTTCATCGGTCTATACTTCCAAGATTTATGATTTACACAAATGAACCATCTATATTTTTGTCTCATTCTCAGAGTGACACCGTAGCAAAAATTAAAGCCGAGGCATCTTTGTTGAGACACACAAATGAAGATTTGTGTAAGCAAGTTGAAGGTCTACAGATGAGCAGATTGAATGAGGTTGAGGAGCTTGCATATCTGAGATGGGTCAATTCATGCTTAAGAGACGAACTGCGGAATCCGTGCTCAGCAACAAGTTCTGACAAGGCACAGAGCCCCAAGTCGGGAGAGAGGAGTGATGAATCCATTAGCTCATTGTCCTGTGAAAGCAACGAGTACATGGAATTTAGTAGTAAAAAGAGGTTACATTTTATAAAAAAGTTAAAGAAATGGCCCGTTGCTGATGAAGATTTACCAAATCTAGAATGCCGGGATGAAAATTGGGTCCATTCAGAGGAAGCAAGAAGTCCAAGGAGGAGACATTCTATTAGTGGATCGAAGTTTTGTATGGAAGATATGGTAATTAGTAAGAGAAGACAATCTGATGGTTTTATGTGTGCAAAGGAAACAGAAAATGAAATGGAGCCAGTAGTCTCTCAAAGGCCACAGATCTTTGGAAATAGCCAGGATATTGAGAGAAGGGCTCTGCGGGTTCCAAATCCCCCACCACGGCCCTCTTGTTCTCTTCCATATGGACCTAAAGAGGGAGGTTCAACTCAAGCTCCACCCTCACCACCACCTCCACCACCGCCACCTCCACCTCCACCTCCACCCCCAAAGTTCTCTGTCAGGAGCACTACAGCAGGAGTAGTACAGCGAGCGCCACAAGTTGTTGAGTTTTATCACTCACTTATGAAGCGGGATTCTCGGAAGGAGCCATCAAATGGAGGAATCTATGATGCCTCTGATGTTGCAAATGCACGTAGCAGCATGATTGGTGAAATTGAAAACCGATCGTCACATTTGCTTGCTGTAAGTGATTGTCTATTTCTTGGCCATATACCATTGCTTAGCTATGATGTTCTTTTTGAGAAATTAAAGTTCTTTATAAGAAATTGTTGTTCCTAAATGTATCCATAACATTGAGTCTTGATTTGTTTACCATCAACAGCAAGCTGAGTTTTGGATTCAGCATTGTAAGAATCCAACTTCTCTTATTTTAGACTATCATAGAATGGTGTGCAAAAATTTCTTAAATAAACATTCATTCTCAGCTATGTTGTGTGTGTATGGACTAGCGAAGTGATTGATAGTATCCTTCTTTTTGTAGATTAAGGCAGATGTTGAAACTCAAGGCGAATTTGTCAATTCACTGATTAGAGAGGTTAATACTGCAGTTTACCAGGACATTGAAGATGTTGTGGCATTTGTGAAGTGGCTTGATGATGAACTTGGATTTCTTGTAAGCTGTTTTTATCTTAATTGAGTATCCAATTAACATGAAAAATGGCAGATTTCTTATTATTGCTACTGTGCTTGCCTTCCAATGAAGGTGGATGAAAGAGCTGTGCTAAAGCACTTTGATTGGCCCGAGAAGAAAGCTGATACATTGCGAGAAGCGGCATTTGAGTATAAAGATCTCAAGAAGCTAGAGTCTGAAGTGGTGTATTACAAGGATGATCCACAAATGCCTTGTGACATTGCGCTAAGGAAAATGACTGCCTTGTCTGAGAAGTAAGAAAAAAAAAATATATATTTTTCCCTCTCTTTTGCATAGCTTCCAACAAATGGTTCTATTCATTTAGTGTATGTGGCAGGATGGAACGCACCATTTATAACCTTCTGCGGACAAGAGAGTCCTTAATGCGTAATTGCAAAGAATTCCATATTCCTACAGATTGGATGGTTGATAATGGGATTATTAGCAAGGTAAAATTAACCATGTGTTTCTGTTTTCCACTTTGATCTGGTTTTGAAATTTTGTGGAAGTGTGAGACAGAAGACAGAAGGTGAGTGAGAGAAAAAAATATGAAGCAAAGCATTGCTGTTTTGAAAAAAAAAATCAGTAGTGCAGTGATGATAAACCTCTTACCTTCCCTACTGCCAAAAGGAAAAATATGGAAATGAACCGGTATGGTCCAATGCTAAGAAAAGTGAAAATGTGTACTGATTTCTCATCCAGTCCTACTAAACCACATCCTTATTTCGCTTTTGCACTTCTTTGCCAAGCCCATTTTAGTCCCCAATTGCCATTTTATGTGACAACATTCTCTATTCATTCTTACTCTTTCTTAATAGAATGAAATGACAAAAAAACATTAGCATAATAGACCCCAGTTAAACCTGTTGTTGTTGTTGTTGTTGTTGAACCTGGTATTTTGTATGGTAGAAAGTATTCCTAAACTGAATGATGCATGATTATTATTATGTTGCAGATAAAGTTGGGCTCCGTCAAGTTGGCAAAGAAGTACATGAAGAGGGTGGCTATGGAAATTCAGTTGAAAGCAGCACACGAAAAAGACCCTACACTGGATTATACACTGCTCCAAGGAGTCAGATTTGCCTTCAGAATTCATCAGGTATTATAGCATTCACTAAATCCGGTTTTCCTTTGTTCAGTCTCGTCTGTTTTGTTGACAACGTAGACAATAGGGGTAAGAAATGCAGTTCAAAAAAGAGGTAATTTTTGCTACCTCTTTAGCTCTAAATTTTAGGTCGTTGTTATGGTTAAACAATCGAACTATTCAACTGGATGTCTTCAGGGTAGAGTCCACGGGATGACACAGCTTATGGTTCAATAATCGTTCCACTAGAAAGAAAAAGACTTCGTTTTCGATATTTTCCTTATTCCAACGTGCAGACACCGGATTGGTATTGGTTAATTTTTATAGAGTGAGCAGAATTGCATGGTACACAGCACGCGCAATCAAACAGTTGTTATTGATGTTTGTATTCCTTGGTGCAGTTTGCTGGAGGATTTGATGCAGAAACAATGCATGCGTTTGAGGAACTTCGCAACCTTGCTCACCTTCTCAACAAAAAGTAAAAGAGTGATGTTGGGGGTTGGGGAGTGGTATTCGGCTTACCATCTCAGTAGGCTTCTTCGTTAGTACCTGTACATGTCCACACATTTTGTATCCGGTGGGGCAGTGTGGTTTGGTGTGGTCAACGTTTGTTTCCAAAAATGTTCAAATCGGTGAATGTCCATTTATTTGGGTGGGGAATACAAAGCAATTTTTGTCTGGTTTTATGCTCTCTCAACAACTAGAGAAATGCACAAATTTACCGAGAATATATGTCGCTGTCGGTCAATTTTTGTTGCTCATGTACAAAGTGTCGTGTGCAACTTCCCAAATGTTGCTCTCACCAATGCCATGCTTTTGTGTACCGAATTCTGTGTGACATTCATGTGCCAAACAGGGTAAACTACACATTCATTAACGTGTATGTTTGACTTTTGGCTATAGCATCGGTCATATGGATCGACCATGACAACTGATGCAGTCTATAACGCAACAATTTTCCTGGAGGTATGAATAATGCATGGAAATGGGGTCCGACCATCCCAAAGTCACGCTTAAAGTGACTTCAAACAAAGACTTTGACTCGAGTCAAATTTGCAGAATCTGAATGTCTGGGGAATAATAAGCAAACAGGAATCCTTATGAGGCTTCTCAGGTCCTTGGACCTCACTTCGGACCCTTTGATCACTGCAAGCTGGGGGCTTCAATATGACAAATAAAAGAGATGACACGTGGCTCCTATCCCGTGCCAGCCCTTTGCTTCTCGCTGAATTGCGATGACTTCTCTTCGAATGGGAATGAAACAGCATTAGAATTAGAGTAACCACCATTAGAATTGGTTCCATGAAATTTGTACTTTACCAAAATTGAATTAAATTAAAATTATTAAGTATAAATTAGTAACTGCTAAATTTAAAATTTAATCTAAAATTAGAGATGGGAATTACTAGACTTTAGCAATAATTAAATTTCTATTCCCAATATATATATATATATTGGGTGGATGGGACTTATGTAAACCCTTGTGTCTCAGTAATTAATAATTTTGTGGGGACGTGGCCGTGTTAGGCCGAAATGAAACTACAACCAACCAGCCCACAACTGGAACTAAAGGTAAGCCATTTGACCGTAGTTGGGTTAAATTTCAATCTCCAGAACAGAACCACCGATTGAGAAATCCAAAATGGAATCGAACCGTCTACTTCAAAGTAAAACAGACATCAATAAGCTAAGCTGATTAAAAAAAAAGAAGAAGAAGAAATAAAAAAGAATGAATCTTTTCCTACAAAACACAGCAGCAATGAAGGCCATACCACCAGTGGCTTTCAGATCAATAATAATAAGAAGGGCTTTTCTTGGATCATCATCATCATCATCATCTTCTTCTTCTTCTTCTCCATTATGTCCCTCCAAGTGGAAGAGGGAAGGTGGGGTCTCATTGGTTCAGGGCGCTTCCAAAGGAATTGGCCTTCAATTTGTCAGTTTTTCCTTTCACCCCATTGATCAATTCTGTTTATATAGACACACTTTTGCTTTTCCCCTTTTGATTTTTGGATAAGGTTTTGTTTTTGTTTTTGTTTTTGTTTTTTTTTTTTAATTTCTCTCTCTACAAAAGTCATGTAGTTAGCTCTCAAATGCACATTTTCCACATCAGCGACACTCATCAAACCGCTTTCAAACGTTATTTCTTCGCTTTTATAGCTGTGTTTGCATGAGTCAAGGCCTAGGAATAGGAAAGCAAGAACCAGAGAATTGGGAAGCTATTTCCCGTTTTCCTTCAGACTGTAAATTATATATATATACACATATACATTGTCTGGTGGAGAGTCAACTAACCCTGTTCTCTTAGCAGTCAGTTCACTATCTTTGGTATATTTGGGTTTAGATAAAAAAAAAAATGTTAGAATGACTCTTCCTAGACTTCATAGTGTGTGAACCTGGTGCATTGAGAAGCCCTTTTTATTATTTTTTTTTTAATCCGTTTGAATGTTCTGTTTTCTTGCCTTTTTTTTTTTTGGACCTAATATGTTCACTGTCTGACTAATTTAATGTATTAGTCCTTGAATCCAACAAAATTTGGTTAATCAATTTGATTAGCTAAGTGGCCGACACAGGTTAAAGCACTTCTGGAAAGGAATGATGAAGGCCATGTTATCGCTACTTGCCGAAAACCAGACGAAGCCAAAGGTCTTCTCGATTTAAAACATAAGTTTACCGAACACCTTGACATTTTGCAATTGGACTTGACAGTTGAAAGCACCATAGAGGTTAATGCTCCATCTGCCAGTTGGCTATGAGCATATTTGCTTTGTCTTTCATGCTGCTTTTAGTAATCTCATATGACGACCTGTTACAGGCATCTGCCAACGCCATTAGGGAAAAGTATAATTCTCTGAACCTTCTAATAAATGCATCGGGCATTCTTTCAATACCAGATGTACTGCAACCTGGTAAGAGTATCATATCACTGCTTGAATCAAAAGTTTAAGCTTAGCAGTCCTTATCATTGGCATTCTGACCATGAATGAAAAATTGCTCATTCAACAAATTTGATCCAGACAAGTAAGTAAAGAAAATGTCTTTTGTATCTAGTGCAGAAACATCACTAAATAAAGTAGAGAAGTCATCCCTGATGCTCGTGCACGAAGTCAATGCTGTGGGTCCTATTCTGGTGATAAAGGTATATAGATTTTTTGGTTGATTTACCTCATTCTAGTAAAATGACTACAGAATAGTGCAATTAAGTTTTCAAATCAGCATAAAATTCATTACATGACACTCATGTGTTATGGGTGCTAGTATACAAGATATGTGAAAATGTTACAAGATATCTGAGGATAAATAGTATTTTCTTTGAATAAATTCAGAAAAATCTCGATGAGATAGCTTTCCATCAAAATGGCTTAGTGGATAAATGCATACCTCTGGCATGAAATATCATTGGCTTTTCACCTTTATTTTTCTTTTTTCATAAATATTAGTTTGTGGTTAATCCAGGAAATAGTCACCATATGCAAGTGGTCTCTCAAGTCTAAACATGCATGTCTTCAGGGAACACATCCCCATGGCATTAGCTAAGATGTTGGAAGCTATATATTTTGTGGTTGTACATGTAATGAGGAGCTCTTTCGGTGCCTCGTTTGGTTCTCCCTTGGAGCCTAATCAGTCGTGTAGCTTCCTTTTTTCCTTCACATACAGCATATGTGGCCTCTTCTAAAAGCCGGAGGAGGATTTGGGACTGAAAGAGATGTGGCTGTGGTAGCTAATTTAAGTGCTAGGGTTGGATCCATTGGAGATAATCGCCTAGGAGGTTGGCATTCCTATCGATCGTCAAAGGCAGCTCTGAATCAGTGTATGATTACTCCAAATTTGCTTTGGCATAAATTTCTTGATTCATTAGTGTTCTCTGTTTCCTGGTCATTTTGAACATGCTACATCAAAGCATTTTTAATCCTAGATGTATGCATCCTTTTCCTGAAGGTATATGACAAAGACTTGTCTCAAAAGCTCCTACTTGTATGTACCAAAAAAGCTTCCTAATTACTTTTGTTTTTCCTTGTTACTGCCATTCCACATGAGCATGGACAATTAAAGGAGTGTCCTAGTGCAGGAGACTTCCACATTGTGGGGTCTATTTAAAAATTAGATGTATATTTTCTTACTCCTGTTTTTATAAGGAGACTATTTTCATGCCTCAAACCTAAAAACAGTCTCCTGGTTGTGACAAGGAATATTATCCATTGCAACTGCTGATTAGCCATCAAATATGATTTGGTAAGGAGTCTATCATTGTTATCAAAACCTAAAATGAGATTAGCTGTTGTATGTGGAGTATAGCATTTTGCTCTGTTGGGCCGTGGAATGGCTATAGAATGGTAAAATAGGTGCTACCACAGCACTTGTGCCCCGGAACTCCCCAGCTCTGAATGCTAATATTTGGATCCATGCATACTAATGAAATTGCGGAAGATATTTATGATATGTTACCATAGACAGTTGCACTTTTCTACTCTCCTTCAGTGATCAGCATGAAAGGGAGTCCTGAAAGGTCCCCTGCATGACTAATACTTCCAACAACCTCCTTGGCTGTCAATATATTCACCTCTATTATTTGTAAGGCTATAATAATAATAATCTGGAAGGGTGTCTTTTCTGGTCACAAAATACGCCCTTTTTCTTGAGTTTTTTTCTTTGGACAAATCCACAATTTGTTGGAAACTTGGTATTGTCCGAGCTTAAGAAGATCAGTGATATGCACTCCTTTATCAAGTCTTAGATTTGTATTAATAAAAAGAATATGATTTGGCTTGATAAATTGGATATCCCCCTGTGACAAATCTGTCATGCATGTTCCATTGGTAAGTGTGGATTCAATTTCAATACCCAAGATGACACACCCTACTAGATTTTAGCCATGCGAGCACATGCTTGACCATTATATTTTACTTTTCTGTTAATTGCATTCTATACTGCTGGATTCTTCATTTCTGATTGAATTCACAGTTCATGCTTCCCTGCAAAAGAACTTAACAGTAACTTGTGTGTCATCTCTAATATCTTTGTTGGCTGAAACTTGTAGTGACAAAAACAGTCTCGGTGGAGTTTGCTCGAAAGAAAGATCCAATTATATGCATTCTTTTGCATCCAGGCACAGTGGATACGGATCTTTCTAGGCCATTTCAGCGAAATGTTCCTGAAGGAAAGCTTTTCACTAAAGAGTTCTCAGTGCAGAAGCTCTTGAACATCATCGACCATGCCAAGATATCTGATAATGGCAAGTTCTTTGCCTGGGATGGTCAGGAAATTCCCTGGTAGTGGTAATGATTCTTTTTCCCACCTCAGTTAATTGATTTAAGTACCTTAAATGCAAATTATTCATTCTATGCCTTATTTCCCCATGTGCGATATGGCCATGCCCTTCATGTCTTCGGGGGGGGGGGGAATTCAAGCAAAACAGGTTACTTAATGCTCTTTCTAGATGCTGTTGGGGGAGAGTGAGAGATGGTTCGTACAACTTGGTGCAATGACCATCTGTGCAACTAATCGCATAGCATTCTGAAGTTTGTTAATCGCGAAAAGCATCTTTTCGGTGTTCTACAAGTTCATTGGCATTGGCCTATCAAACTCATCACGAAGAAGGTGTCATCGATAGGGAGCGGCATCCAGACGTGGTGCCACTTATTCCAGCAATTCTGATCAGGTGGACTTAGTTCATGGTGGTACCTTACAAGTGGAGTTGGGTCCTTAGATAGTGGTCGGACCCACCACGCATGAGTCAGATCATATTCATGCAAGAATTTTTTTTTTCCCTACTCTTTTACGAGTGCTTAAACCATCCATGACTACTGTAGAGAGAACTAGGAAACCACATTGAGGTGAAACATTTTATTATGTATTTTTTTCTCAGCAAGATTGTAATTTTTTATTGCATAAAGCATTTTGAGGCAAGTATCATTACAATTTACAAAACAATCACATGTGCTGATGTTGTGAAGAGAAGTCAAACTTAATGGCGATGGTGATGAAGCTTGATGTGACCTTACATTAATGTGCCCCACTTCACAATAATGGAGAGCATGCAAGGTAGGCTACTGTCCCTATGACAACTGTGGACAATATATTTGTCTACGTATTCCCATGAGACGATCAATTAAGTGTCCATAAGAGCTATTACCCATCATCGTTTTGTCCCTTTTAATGTCATTTGTCTCCTTACAACCTTATTTATATTTACTTACGGTTGAAATTCTCCTAAAATGCATGGGAAAATAATACAAAATGAAGGTATATAAAAGCACATCAACACGTCTCAATGTCTCACTCATCACTTTCTATATTTACAATTATAAGTTAGAGTAGTACTATGTAGTCTTATTTATTAGGATACGTGTTAGTTACGAAGAGGATATTAAGAATATATATATATATATATATATTACTTTCAACTTTAATTATTTATATTAATAAAAAAATATAATTTATCTACATCTCTTGTGCCTATCATGTGTCCACTTAAGTTTTCTCAACAAAAAACTTATAACATTACAAGGGATGAAAATTTAGTGTGGTTAATTTCCTTTCTTTTTTTTTTTGGCACTATCATCGGAAAATCACAAAAAATTACTTAAAAAAAAAAATCAGAACCCTTGCCACTCAGTTGGAGCATATCTACTTTAAGCCAATATTCAGACTTTTGTTCTTAAAATTAGTACAAGGGGACACCTTGAAGTAGAAGACCTTGTGCTAATGGCAAACAACAATTTTTGTTTTTAAGCACCTAAAAATCGTAAATCTCCAAGGAGCATTTAGTCATGAAGCTTTTGTTTACATCATCAAATGCCTTCATTTCTTTCCTTGAGAGCCATTGCCAGTCACTCCCATAACCCACTTTGATCCAATTATCGTCAAATTTATCATGACTAGCTATCACCTCATCAGTCAATAATGAGAAAACCCACTTCATGGAACCTTAGACTGCTCTTTTTCTCCGATGAAATGACTTCATGATCAGTTGGAAGGGCTTGATGACTTCCTTATGCTTGTTGGATCTGACAGAACTTTTTTTTTTTCGGTTACAAATTGAGAAAAAGAAAATATTACTGTTGGGACAATATAACAGTTAAGGAGCGGGAAAACACCTCAAGAAGGGAAAGATGTTGGATCTGAAACCTTCAAAATAAAATTTTAAGCTCTTGAACACCTATTGTCCCATTCGAAGCGATCACAAATAATTCTATGCATATGCTTTATATATGTAAACATGGGTCCTCGTCAGACCACGGTTAGTGATATGGTTAGTGCAATGGGATGATTGTTGTGCATTTTAACTTGTCTAAGCATGCACATAAAATCCATTGCTTATGCAGAGAAAATTAAAGAGATAGAAAACACAGATTTTGGGGTAATTTCTGTTATCGCATCTCCGTACTAATATTTGGACTAACTTATATTTTGCTTTTGCTTTTCTACTCGACAATTTTTTTTTTGGGTTAATTGGACCAAACTTATTTTTTTCTCTCATCTTAAAATAACAAATTTTACTACCATAATTTGAGGGGTAAAAAATTATATGGGTGAGTTTATTTTAAACTTCATTTTTTAAAATACCAATATTGTTTAGTCCAGTTTGTAAGGAGGAGAACTTTCTGTTCTTATCAACGAGGATTTGACTCGTTGCAAGTACCTTAGGGGTAAAATCCTAATGCACGAAATCGATAGGGAAAATTGTGCCCTTAAAATCACCCTGAGAGGGACTTAGTCTCGATTGACACAACTGTTGAAACGCTCAAAAAATAGAGATTAAGAGTTCAAGCCTTAATTATCTTAGGATTCAATGGCATATCTACATTATTTTTACCGGTTAACTCTTGAAAATACTAATTTTAATTTCTAGCTTCTCCTCCAGTGTGTAACGACCAGGCGTGCATATTTACATTTCTTGAGGCCATCCATTCATGAAGACACCAAATTTAATTTTGAATGTAAGTGTGATGGAAGTTCCTTTAATGTGTAATGTGCAATGTGCAATGTGTTTTCAGAAGCAACGAAGGATACCTGCCTCCACTTTCTTTTGTAATCAAAGCAAGCCAACAACAAGTTCTTTCTTTTTGATAAATCAGCTAACCCTTTTATTAAAAGATAGATAAGACAGGGGTACATTATCAAGTGCATGTTTTTTTTTTTTTTTCCATCAATGATTGGATGCTTTTTGTTTTAGGCAGCGAGGGAAGGGGTTGGAAGCCACAGACTCCAAGGGGCCCCGTATTTTATGGTTAAGATCACTTACCCAACTCGTCGATTTCATGGATTCAAGTTATTTGTTTTTTTGTTACGTGCGGATTCATCATGATACTTATTTTCGTTTCTTTTTCTTATGCAACAATTGCCACCCCACAGGAACACCTAGATGGGGCAATGGGGTGAAGCGGTGAATAATTTCTCCTCCTCCTTCTACTCCTGCTTCTTCTTCTTCTTCTTCTTCTTTTTTTTTTTTTAATTTAACTTTTATAGTCCACTTGCAAAGATGAATAGGCAAGGTCCCATCTATTGTATCAATCTCCTCGCTGATATATCTAGTCATGTCGGATGGGAAGTACTTGTTTTAACTGTGGCAACCTTCTGTTCCTCCGCTTTCTGTCCCATCCACACTAATATTCCAAATGGAATGTGGGTCTCAATGGGTCTGCTCACACTCAACCCGCAGCTGCTTTTCTTTTCTTTTTTTTTTTTTCTCTTGTTTTTGGCTTTTGAGTTCTATTATATAAGATCAAATATACGTTTATTATAATTGATAAATATTTTTTATAATAATAAATTAAAATAAAATTGAATTTAATTTTATATTTATTTCACCTAATTTTGTAGCTTTTTCGTTCGGTGTTTCCCTTCTAATTTCCTAATTGTTGATGACATATAGTAAAAAACGAGGGCCAAAAAAAATAAAGAAAAGAAAAGGAAAAGGGAAGAGCTCTCCTACAAAGATACGGACATGGGTAGATGCTTACTGTTGGACAAAAGTTTATATCACTCAATCATATTATTATATATATATATATATATAACTAACGAGATTATCACCTTATATTTCCTACTAGGTCAATTATTCACCTTATATAAAACTTTTTCAAAAAAGAAAGGGCAGATAGTTGAAAGAAAATCTCCTCCCCAGCTACCCTCCCAATGTTATGATGTAATTCAAATAGGAAAGACAAAGTTTTATAATAGCAGGACCTTGAATGGAGCTGCACCACAGAACAAAAAAAAAAAAAAAAAAACTTAAAACAGTCAACTATTTTTGGTGGGATGCGTGAAGAGAATTAATTTCTGGCTGCTGTGCTGTGCTGTGCTGCTTCTTCAAGGTCTTTGGATGATTTCTTGTATATATAATATAATTATTGCAAACCCCCTTTGGCTTCCCCAAAGGAAGAGCTGTTGTCCCCAGAACCAGACCAATCAAAGATACTGAATGGATCCAAGGCCTTTCTTTCTCTCTGCTCCCCTGGAATGAATCCTTGTGTCAACAAGAGGTCAAGAGGGTCAGCCTCTATTTCACCCAAACCAGCAAAGAAGTCTTCAGATTGGCTGGAGTCTGGCATTGCTGGTCTGTAACTTTGAGGAAGCTCTTCACTGTATTCATTGTCATCCATCTCCATTTGCTTCTCAGTGTCCTGATCAATCTCCCCTTTTACTGCCGTTGAGCAGCTAGCAACAGCAGCAGTAGCAGCAATGGTAGGAGACAAAGCATCATTGCTGCTTTCTTTCTGCTCCTCATTTGTATTTGTGCTCGTGCTCGTGCTCTTCTGCACCTGAGAGGTTGGGGAGCTCTTTGTACCAGCAGCATTGTTCTTTGGTGGCTGTGATCTTGTTGATCCAGCAAGAGCATTCCTCTGAGTTGGCCATGGATGGTTGTGCTCAGATGTGTAGGTGATTACCAGCATGTTAGGATCAGTTCTGCTCCTCTCCACTTGTTTCCTCGCAGAGCAACCTTTTGAGCTGCTGCATCTATAGTATCCCCTGGAAGAATTAAAGTGCATCATGGAAAGTTTTAAACACATTAAAAAGTTCACCTGAAAGGACTGACCAAGAGCTAGTCACTAACAGTTTATGACTCACAGTTGGATTGACGGTGAAAAGTTGACACTTTTGATAGCTAATAAAATTGATAGTATTTGATAACTTTAGTAAAAGTAATTGATAGCTGTTCAACAACAGTCTGTAATAGTTCATCTAATTGACCATACACAAAAAGAATTGATAAACTGGAAATGGAAGGAGAGTTGTTTGTTAATTGATGTCCAGGTTGATGTCTACTTTTAGTGCATGATAAGAGAAGGAAATTCTGTTCAGTTTCTAAGGAAATTGAAGCCAGAATTGGCGTGAACGCCTATAAAATTAATTGTCTTTCTCCCCAGGAAAATACAAGCAATGGCTGAAAGCAAAAGGAGAAACAATACAATTCGTAGATTAGTATAAGACATTATTTGAGATCAATTTTTAAGGAAATGTCATTTGCTTTTTGAAAAGAGAAGGGGAGAGCATGGAGAAATTTACTTTCTTTTTAGGTAATGAAAGATGCCAGACAGGAAGGGGAAAATAGGAATTCGGCTTTTGTTCACTGTTTTAGAAACTTTATTGGTATGTATTTATCTAGTACAATGACAATACAAATTTACTTACCTTGGATAAGGAGAACCCTTGATGGGTTTCTGACCATATTTTCTCCATGCCCAGAGATCAGATGGAACTACTTCCCCACTAGGCCTGCTGCTTGCAGCTGCTGGTGCTGGAATGCAAACCACTTTCTTTGCCTGGCTCTTCCTGCATAACAATACCGCAATCTTCACAATCTAAGGTTCAAGAACAAGGAGAATCTAATGATGAAGATGATGATGATTGAATTGTTGATGCAAAGTCATACCCTTTTGTTTTTTTTTGGTAAATGAAGGTAAAGTATTTGAATCATTTGATCGAAGTTGATAGCTTACTGTTGCAAAAATCAGTAGTCCAAGCCATTTCTAAGCAGGAAAATCTTAGTGATTTGGCATGCTTTATTATTCAGGAAAAATGGCTGAAAATGAATGACAAATACCAATCCAAACACTGTTATCCTTTCAGGTGGGTTAGGGAAGGAAAGATGCTTAAACATTATTAAGCGCGAGATAATTACTTGCATGAAAGCTAAGTCTGTGAACTCGATCATGCACCAATTGGCCTACCTTTCTAATGGTATTAAACCAATACTAATTATAAAAGGTTTAATGTTTGAGGTGTGTAATACCAGACAGGAAGTAATCTCACATGAATTAATAGTATCCCTAGCTAATAACTACATATTATAGGGAGTCTAGGACTCTAGAGAAGATATCATATACCAAACTTTGAAACCCTAATTTTTCAGATCTTAGTCCAGATATAGTTTTATATAGAAAAGTTTTCAGTTCTAAAACATTTATTAATCCTCTCTATGCTTGGGATGCTCACGATGATCATCTTTTTCAATTGATGATGAATATATGACATTTAATGAAGACCAATAAATAAAAAGAAATTTGCATCAAAAATCAAAACCCCAATTAGATATAAAATTCATGGGAGCAAGTGATGAAACTAATCTTTGATTATTATAATAATATTCTTAGTGTTACCTTCTCTTGATTCCCAGATTCCGTGGAGATGAGATCTGCACTTGCCCTGAGTTCTCAATCAGGCAACCTTTTGGGCTGTGAGAACTCATCATGTCAGACGAAACCGCAACAGAAGGCGTATAACACCTCAGTGAAGAAGAGGCTGCAGCCATCGTCACCGGAGGCGATGAATCCGGCAATCTAGTGGGGTTATTCGGGGAGATCTGAATCCGGGAAAACACGTCGCAAGGACTTGTATCCATGCCTTCCTCAAAGACCTTAAAATGATGATGATGATGAGCAAGGACAGCACCAGAAGTAGTAGTATCTTCGACACTAGTAGCAGTACTAAGCATATCTGCGGAATTGCTACTGCTGAAATAGCGCAAACCGGCCACGTTAAGCTCATGGAGAAGTGGATCTCGCATGTTGCCGAAAGGATCACCAAACATGCTATCTCGATTGTCTTCCATGGCTGGAGAAAGGCCGATGGTTTCGGCCGGGAAGTCCCAGCTTGAGACGGGTTCATCCGGTTGGGCTAAAGCTCTGCCTCCAGCTCGAACTATGTCTGCCAAGTCACCTTGGTAATTCTCCATTTCTAGACCAAAGAAACTGAGCATGCTAGTGAAGGAAAATCAAAGACATTCAATCAGAAAGAGAGAGAGAGAGAGAGAGAGAGAGAGAGTGATGGCTAATAGTATTAAATTGGAGATGGGAGCATATTGTGTTGCACAGTTACTCAAGATGATTCTATGACTATATCAGTTTGGTACTTTCCTGGCTCTATTTCAAAGCACTTGATTTCACGATGTGGGGTTTGTAAGTTTGCATTGGTGGTTTGATAGATGTCAGGTGTAGAGAGAGAGAGAGAGAGAGAGAGAGAGAGAGATGATTCTTATGGAGGGATAGGTTAGTTAATAGGATTTGGGAAGCAAGAAAAAGCAAATAAAATTAAACACAAAATGGGTTTTTAGAAGGGTGAAACATGGGGAACTGGGTGCTCTCTCTTCGTTTCTCTTTCAACGTCAGTGTCACTAACAGAAAAATAAAAAATAAAAAATAATAGTCATAGAGAGAGAGAGTCGCTGACTTTTCATACAAAACTGCTCTTCTTCATAAGCTACAAGAAAACTAACAACGAGAGAGAGAGAGAGAGAGTGGGGAAAGCTGCTCATAAATCAAGTGATAGGGCAACGAGGTGGGTGAATTATATAATGTATCACAAAGAAAGGATCGAGCTTCTTGCAACTGTTTTTTTTTTTTTTTAAGTGTTTTGGGGTCTTTCTCATTTCAAAATAAAATAAGAAAGAAAGAAAAGCAAGAAATTAACATTTAAAAAATGACTTTGTCTAAAAGTCAAATTTGTTTTTCAAAGAAAACAGGTGATGGGAAAGAAAAGGCGGGCGGCAAGTAGCCGCTTTTCTCGGACAAAATAACGTTTCGAAACCCCTTTGGACAGTACCCCCCCCCCTTGTTTTTTTTTTTTTTTTTTTGTACCATTGTTGTGTGCCTTACATTACCACGGCACATTTGGTAATGGCACCAAGACAATACTCACCTCTCATTGTGTGTTGTGTGCTAGCGAATATTGGTGCATATATGTGTGTGTGTGTGTGTGCGTGCGTGCGTGCGTGTGTGTGTAGCAACCCTATCCTCCCACCCACGTTAATTCCCACCTAAAGAACCGACCCCATCGTGTTTTTCTTTCGATCGAATTTATGGAAAAGAAATCATTACTGTATTTCACAACTTGTGAAAAATAATAGAGACGTCGAAGAATATCCTCATGAAAACTCCTTTTTTTCTTTTTTTAGGATCAAAATTGGAGAAAAACTTTCAATTATGAGCAAAGAAGATAGTGCAGAGCCATAATTATGCTCCTACTTGTGGTCGTTCAAATAGTTTGATTTTAGTTATTTTTTGTCGATGTTCCATTTAAGATTTTAAGGGAAAACAAAAACAGAAAGAAAATATAAAAATTCTATCCATACAGATACCATTTAAGAGTTGCAGATCGAAGGTATACAGTATAGATGATCCACCCATGAATTATCCAAAATAAAGCATCTAATTCCAACTATGACGGAGCAATGAAGTATATCCATGAGAAAATCTCTATCTTTGAACGTCAAGAGATCTATTTCAGTAGTCTTGGTGAGACCAATGACAAAAATAAAACAATTCTCCTGTACAATGCAACATGATCCTACACAAAAAAAAAAAAAAAAAACGATAGTTCCTCACATTACAACAATAAAGTTGTAAATTACTGAGTCATCTAATGGCCTAGGCAAAAAACACAGACTTCAACTAACAACTCCACAAATCTCCGTAATCCATGGTAGACTTTTGGTAATTTTTCAAATTTGGGGATTAATTAGCCAATTATTTATTTTGGGTTTTAGAATAATTAGCACCTTCTTTAGATGCTGTAGATCTTTTTTTTTTTTTTGGAAGTATCTACCGAATCATTGGTTCTTTATCCTTGAAGGAGTCAGAAATAAAAAGCCAGCCAACGCAGCTAAATTGTATGAAAAAAAAAAAAAAATGGGGGCTTGTCACAGGCTTGTACTGGAGATCTTTGTCTTTCAGTGTCACAGCCTTCAGCTACATTTGTTGCACTAGCATTGTCTGAGTTTGTCTCGTGACTACTCATCTTTTTGTCTTTTGTTTGTTCGTTATATTCTATCATTTGTTACACAACAATAGAATAAAATAATGTCTATTCTGTAACTAAAATGACAATTAACATATCTTTTCTAAAAGCACAAACTCATAATTTATGTACAACAAACCTAACTTTATGTTCTCCAACTTTAAAACACACACACACACACATGCTTGAATTTAGGCATTGATATTTTTCATGAATTAATCAATATGAGGACAAGAATGTGAAGAGCTATTCTTAAACTCAGGATCATTGAAGAATATGGTGTTATAGCTCCAAAGCTCTCTCTCTCTCTCTCTCTCTCTCTCTCTGTTTATATAGCTTCAGTGTTCTTTGAAAATCAGAAAGTTGATTTTGCTATATTTTCTAAATGCAAAATAAAAGTCCATAGAATGTTATCGTTTGTGGGACTCCTATGATCCTTGTTTGTAAATAATAATAATAATAATAATAATAACAATATAAAAAAGTATAAATGTGACCAATTAAGAAGAAAACAACCATAGTGAATTCCGCCCCCCTCCCTCCCCTTCCATGCATTCATTCAGCTACAAAACTGGCATGGGGGGTGACCAAGGATGATATACATAGAGTTTAGTTTGATGCAAGAGTTAGCAATATCGGCAACGAAATGATAAATGGTTTCATCAATCAACCATCTTCAAACCCTCATTTTAACTCCAAAAAAGAAACAAAGAAAAAAAGAAAAGAAAAAAAAAAGATGCAGTTCAATTAAAGAACAAAAGACTAGGAGTGTAGCACTAAATACCTTTGAATGTCCACGACATGAATGCTTGAAAAGGCTTCCGTTTCCGTCCAGACCATGGATGCCATATTTTTTCAAGGGTTTTCTCTAATACAAACATTTGAGAATTCCATGTTTATATTTACTCAATGACAACATTCTCTTTTCTTTTCTTTTCTTTTTTGAGTGAAAACTAATTACCAAGATTGACTGCCTAGAATAATACCCAAAATTTAAGGAATTTTTATTGCTAATTTGAGTTTCTATAAATAAAGTATATACAAGTAATGGGTAAGTTGTGCCACGGATTGTAGGAATCTTATGAATTAATATTTTTCCTTTTTCTTATAATTCCAGAAGAAGATGTCTCAATTGTAACTATGAAAATTGTTATGACCATTTTGGCAATTGTGCTTCTCCATGATCTATATTGCTTATGTCAACGACGTTTCCTTTAATAATCCCATTATAAAGGGTTATACACGATTGCTATTCCAAAAATCTAAAATTGAGATTGTTTTTGAATGACGAGACATCCTTTTTGGGTAAATCCTAGAAATTAAAGCTAACACGCCAACTCGCATAATGATATTGATCTAGAAGGCATTTTCTTTGTGTTTTTTTCGTGGGGGGGGGGGGGGGCGGGTTAATTACGAAAGAGACTGAAGGGTCAAAGAAGGAGAATATAATTACTGTGACATGAACATAAAGCCTATAAATTTTAACAAAAATATCCTAACTAATTGTACAAGTCATCTCTTTGTGTCTACACAAGGTGCGGGGAGAGAGGTTTTGCAATCCCATTCCCACTTTATAGACCCTATCAAGTCAAAATGGGTTGAATTATGTGGCCACAGACCGTGGGCTTGCAATTGCATTGTGTTTGCGTGGTAGATAATATCTTTTCACCTTTTCAGAGCTTTTCATCTCCCACTAAATTAGCGTAACAATTGCAACCACATTCCATGATGCAGAGAAAGGAGATTTATGCGAGCGGGCCGTGCGTGTAAGGCTTTGATATGTATTAATCGATAGTTAAGCTAAAGAAAGCTGATGATTATCATGTAATCATGGGATTGAAGAACATAAAGTAGGATCTATTTGTCACAAAGATAAAAGGACAAATGATCCTTTTATATATATATACGTGAGTCTAATTAGGAAACTAAACAAGGTGGCTCTTGCTTTGTTTATTTTATTTTATTTCGTTTTGTTTTGTTTGTGCAAACTTCTGTATTAGGGTTAAATTGTCATTATGGTCTTAAGTTAAAACAATGGTATACAACAAGATGGGTCAAATGACAGGCTATTAATTTGTTTTTATGTGGGAAGTAAGATTTGCTTTATGGACTTTGGTGGGGACTTGTTCAAAATAGTGCTCATGTGTGCAATGGTAGCTAAACGTCATGTTTGATGGGACAATTGAAGGCTTTGAACTAATAATTAATATTAATTATGTCTTCCTCTAGACTTTTATTGTGAAACATCTCTCCCACTCCCTATCCTGCCTCCCAAAACGCGCTTGGGATTAGACCTTTTGAGCAAATAGATCACTATTCAGACTTCCTCAAATTGCATCAAGTATTTGAGTTTGGGAAGAAGTGGTGAGATTAAATTTTATCACCACTTTTACTAACAATTAGCAGCTAACAACGGACTATTTTTAAGTGAAGAAAAAAAAAAGAAAAAACATAAGATAATAGTTTTTCTTTTCTTTTTTATTTAACCTTTTTAAAAATGTAATGAAAAGATTGTATCTTTCAATGGGCCAGTGATCGTCGTGGGAATCACCGACTTTCTTGTGTTTGATGAGACATTTTGGGAATCTTCTATGGCTATCACCCAATCTCTCTCTCTCTCTCTCTCTCTCTCTCTGAAGCATCTTTCTTATGTAATCATCATGGAACTAAATGATATCATGTAACCATCGCGTATCATATTGTGATCACAACGATAAAACTTGAGAAAACCGCACTTGGTTAAAAACTTGAAAAGTATCATGTGTCAAGTCCCCTAATAAAAGACTCTAATAAAGTCTTGGAAGTGCAATTTAATAATCCTAGTACTTACCTTAAGCAAATGGACCTTATGAAAAATTATATGAATCGAAATGCAGTGAAATAACCCCTCTACATGCTACAATTGGAAGAAGATGAGGCTAAGGGGATACTGGCCATGGCCTTAGATCCATATGATATATCAAGTAAGCGAATTGAACCACCAAGATTTATACATATGACATTCAAGATTTTAAATTTCATATGTGGACAACATTTCAATTGTGACATTATAACGAATGCAATAACAATGTAGTATAAAATTAAGAAATATATTTGTTAAGGACACTCCAATATTTAATAGTTTAGATATTTATTTTAAAGGTTCTATTTTTAAAATTTTAGATATGAAATTTATAAAAAAGAAAACAATTATTGATAACTCATAATTCAATTAATCTTTTGGCAAACAAAAAAAAAACAAGTAATTATATTTAACATATATTGTTGCAGTTGTTCCTATTATTAGATGTGGCAAACGAGTTGAGTTGGAGGAATTTGAGTTGGGTTAATTTAAGTTAAAGTTATTACGTGTTATCGGCCATTTTAAGTTATGGGTCACTAGTTTTGAACCATTCAAATTCAAGTTATTCAAGCAATCAAGTTGATTCGAATCTTAGGTCACTTTGGTTAAAAGTCAGTTTAGTTTTGAGTTATTTTATATTTAATTTATTTTAAATTATTTAGGATCAAAATATATATTGGTTGAAGTTTTAATTTGGGTCAAATCAAGTTCAGATCACATTAAAAATTACCTTCAAATCATATACATTGAGGTCATTTAGGATATTCATTTAATTGGTATTTAAATAAGTTAGTTTTGTACTATATTATTTTACGCTCTCTCTAATTTCAAGTAGAACAAATTCACATAGAATTGGATGAAATTTTTAGATTGTGTTAGGTTTTGTCGTTTCTATTTGTTATTGTAATATAACAACTAATTTTATGGTCATGAACCACAAATTAGAACTCAGATTCATTGTCAAATAAGCAATTTAGCCAGGTAGCTAAGGAGCTATAATAAAAGCTTTTCTAATTTAGGTCTTGATGGTAAGTCCATTGTCCCATGTTTCTACTCGATTGTCTTTTTCTTCTGAGAACTGATTCCGATGAGCCTTTACACAATGTTTATTTATGCGGAGCCTGTTATATATATATATATATATATATATAATTGATAACAACTGGGATTTTTAGGTGGTCCATTATATCTCATGGAAACCCTAGCGAATCATTTGTCCCACGTTCTTGCATGACCAGCCTCCCACACACACACACACACAATCTCTCTCTCTCTCTCTCTCTCTCTCTCTCTCTCCTCCACCCCCACAAGAGAACAAAATTGAAGTGGGATTCTCTGAGCATAACTATGCAGGGTTTTGTCTAGCAACAAAGAATCAGCCAAGCATCCAACCATGTGAAGCAGGCCTATATTTTAGTGATTAGCACATAAATTATTGTGCATAAATAAATTAGATCGATCGTGACTCATTCAGTATCTTTGATTTTCAAAAGCCAGCCCGTCTTCTTTAATTTCCTCGCTGGCTGACGATTGCCATGGGTAATAATTATACCAATGACAATTGGATTGGTTTCCTCTGGCTAACGAAAATCATGTTTAATTGTCCCCTACGCAAGCGAGTTTAAAATTACACACACACACACACACCAGAAGGACAAAGGACAGTTTTTCAGTAATAGTAGAAAATTCAGAAGCACTTCAAATCAATTCAATTCTCGCTTACCGATGATAACAGGTGTTAAAACAATATCTACATCTTGTAACTCTATTAATGAACACATGTTAAATCCCTGTCCTGACATAAGTGACGGATTGAAAACCACTTTTCCGCCTCCTTCTGGATCTGCCCCCCGCCGAGAGTCCTTCCAAATGTGTGTGTATGGCAATGATGCACAATATTTGCGAATGTATTGAACTCCACTCTGTTATGGATTTCATTAATCAAAAAACATTATCAAAAACCCAAAATCTTCGACGTGGATTTATCAGTAAGATTAATTCATGCTTGACATAACGATTTTTTTTTTTATCCCATGATTTGTTAGTAATATCTCTATTAAGAATTTTTTTTTTCCTTTTATGCCAGTGTGAATATGCTCGTTGATGAGCATGCGTGCAAGAGACACTTGCCCGAGCTTCATGTCAGCCGTCTACCGGCCGACGTCACGGATTACGTTGATCTTAGCCATCTACACACCGTACGCGGGCGGCTTTTATCCAAATTACATATGTATTTCGTTCCATAATTCACTTAATTAGTACTATTCTAATGAGAATTGCCCCTTGATAGTCAAAGTTTACCAGAAGGATAATATTGCTAAAGGAGGAGCTCTCTCTCTCTCTCTCTCTCTCACACACACACACACACACACACCCACAAAGTTTACATTAGTTTGTCAGGATAAATTCTTTCATGGCATATGTAGGCTATATTTTAGTGTTGTGACCCATTTTGGCCTTACTAAGCGTCCCTTGAGGATTGTTGGGTACATATTCTCCACATATACTTTAGCAGTCTTACTTGTGCGAGACCCTGAATTGGTGCCTTTTCTGTTTGCCAAATTATGATGTACATGTTCTAATTAATCACATTCAAGATAGTAATAATTTGTCATATGGAGCAGCCAAGCATACATGACCTTTTTTTTTTTTTGTCTTAAAGAGATTTATTAAATCACGAGTTATATAATAAAAATAACTTTTTTCCTTATCAAAAATTCTATTTCTATTCTTCCCAAAATTAAAACCCAAGCCACAGTATTAGTTCTTAATTACTGACGTTTTATTAAGAGATTGTTTTTCTATATGTATAACTTCCCTACTACATGTGTCTTATATATATATATGAACAAGCTATTCTCAGTAATTATAAGGTTTACAAATAAATCATACAAGGATTGTTTCAGTCAATCAAATTATAGGATGTTAAATGACTGGGCTAAAATCAATTTTGTTACATCCAAAATCTAAGCCAAAAAAAGGGGCATTTTGTTAGCATCCAAATAAACCTTTATTTGTAAGCATAGTATAGCAAAATTAAAGATGCTTTATTCTTAGAGTAGCATATAGTGCAAACCGGTCTGCGAAGAATAACCAAGGCATGGAAGCTAACGTGCTTCAGAACATGAGGACCCATATTGGAATTTGTTACAGCTGCCATACCATCAATATCTTTACATGCGATTAAATTAAAATTTTGGATAATTAAGTCCTTGAATTCTGTGGCCCTTACCCATGTGATGTAAATTACTCGGCTTCCGTTGGGAACAACATAAAAATCATTTGCCCCCCCCCCCCTAAATGAGGGATAATTTGGAGATCCCAAGCGCCACCCCTTGGGTGCCGTTTAAGTTAAAAAAAAAAAAAACCATGGTCATCCATTCAGATCTATTTGTGCTCTTCTTCCCATCTTCTTATGTCACTTTGGGGGGGGGGGGAAATTGTAGCGAGCTTCTTCTTCGATCATTAATAAAGACTTGGGATTGCAAAGGGAAAAGAGAAACGGCAGGAATTCAGGGCACAACCATATTGGCATTGAGGTGCGAATTAAACAAAGCCACTGCCAGCCAACCGGTTTAAACTATTGCATCAATTCTGGATTCTGTCGGACAACTCGTTTGGGAACCGCGTGAACTGAAACCTTATTAATTGCTTCTCTCTATTGGACAGCAAAAATTATAATGTGATGCCTCACATAGATTTTTAAAAAAAAGAAAAAAAATGTCAATTTGCAGAAGGAATAGTCGTCCAAGGAATGATCTCGGTTTGAAGCAGATGGCTGGGCCCCGAGGATTAGAAAGCCTTTTTTGACATTCTGGCCCGCTCGATATTCTTGCTGGGTCTTCTGGTATCTGTTTTCAAGATGGGCCATTTGGATAATTCTTCTGACCAATTCGTTGCATATTCAGACTTGACCCCATTCCTTTTTTCTTTCTTTTTTCTTTTCTTTTTTTTTTGATATTCCTTTTAGAGGGGCCATGTTCTTGTTCTTGTTAATTAGATCGACCCTACGAAGAAGATGTACAATGAAGTAATGCTAAGAATTATAAAATCTGTGTCTGTGTCAAGAATATTTTAATAGTTAAAATTTTAAATTTTAATCTTCAAAATGAAAGTTTATATAATATATATATATATATATATATATATGTCTGTGTGTGTGTGTGTGTGTGTGTAGCTCTTTGAAGTATCATTTTGGTTTACAAACTTTTAGAGACAGGTTTTAAAAAGAAAGATAAATCCTGATTTCCAAATTGCCAGAAGAAAATAGATGCCATTAACCCGTGGGAGATGGGTGGCAAAGCATTACCAGAAGCTCATCATACATTGGAACAATAATTGTCGTCACAATTATATTAGTGTCAAACTCTAAAGGGGCATGCAGAGTGCAATGAGTACTATCTGCACACATAACGTGCCCTAAGTGTCTTATTCAGAATCTTTTCTATTAGTCCTTTCTCCGGTGACTCCCAATCCAATGGCCACTTAGCCATTTCGTGGATCCTGCAAAACGAAATTTAAAAAAAAAAAAAAAAAGGCTTATTATATGTATTTATTTTTTATGAATAAAGTGATGTAATTAAATTCATAGCAAAAAGAAAGTTACGAAAAATGGAGCTGAAGAAGAACCCCCCGTCACAAGAAAATTACAAATAAAGCTTACAACCAAAACAAGCTAACCTTAACTTGCTTCGCTAATGCATTATTAATAAAGTTAATTAATATGCGTAAAAAGCTTATTAGATTAACCCAATAACTTTCAAAATTGCATTTAAATGAGAAATAAATAAGAAGATTACTTCCAAGGATTAGGCTCTTTTTTTTGTCTTTTAATTACAAATTACAAGAATGTAATTTTTTTTTTTAGATGCAATAACAAAGAAGAGAAGAATCAAGTGCATGAATTTTGTTGTGTGGGTATGATTATTAGAAAAATATATTGTGGTAAAAAGTTTATAAAAGGGGGATAAATTGAAAAAAAATCTGAAATTTTGTTCAGAATTCTATTCGTTTTCAGTTAAATTAATTTAATTTAATTTTTTAAAAATATATATATATAGTTATTAACTTTTTATACATGAATAAGAAGTAATTTTATAAAATTGATAATTCTTAATATTAATTTATAAGAAAATGAAAAAGGCAAGTACTGTGAAGGTTGTACATCGAGTTCAGATAATCTCTCATAAAATCATTGCCACAGATTTGACTCTAGCCATGGTTGGTTCATCCTGCGCTAGCAGCGTGATGCTCTAGGGGGGGCATACAGCTGGGAAAGCTCGTTATTTTGAAGTTGGACCATTGGCTGAAGCGTTTTAATGATATTTGGCCTTATTGGACTGAGACAAAATCATAATAATAATAATAATAATAATAATAAAGCTTAAAATTCGATTAAATTACCATTACCCAGCTTGGGCAACCTGCGAGTACAAATAAATAAGCTTTTTCGCAGCATTTCAACCATCCAGCCCACCGCTGTCCTGTCGGTTTACATGCGTGGTTTCAAAAAAAAAAAAAAAAAAAGAAGAAGAAGAAAACAACCCACATATTTTTGTTTTTAAACAAAAAGAATAATGTCCATGTTCTCGACATTATCATTTTTTGTTTGTTTCCAGGAGAGGTGACAACAAAGAATGGGACGGGACGATCTGTTGTCGTCAATTGGTTATATAACATTCCTGAGGGTTTTCGGTGGACCAGACCAGAAAAACGTTCAATACAACCCCCCCCCCCACATACGCTGAATGCAGGGGGGTGGCCCCTCCGTACTGCAATGACAAGTCACGTTCAAGACAAGGTAAGGAAATGGATGGCAAATCAATGCCGAAGGTCCCATGTGTCTGCGGTAAAGGACCCGACAATTTAAACCTTAAAATTGAAAGCCTCGTGATATGAGAGTAAAACAAACAAATGAGCGGTTTTTGGAATTTGATTTTTAGTGTTTTTTTTTTTCATTGATTATGTTAAAATATTTTCAACAATAATTTTTATTTATAATATAATCTAATTAATAAAAATTAATTTGTATATTATTGTATTATTAAATATTATTAATCTTTTTTTACTGTGTACAAATGTATGCATGGATTACACTTACGAATTGAAATTGTGATATAATTTTTATTTTATATTTAAAAATAAGTAAGGAGATTTAAGTTTAGATTAATATAAGGTGAAATACATTGAATTACAATTACACCATTGTTAGAACTTTTTTAGAATTTCTCTTTATGAAATTCCTATTTCTATAATACAGGATCTTTCTTTATGCGAATACTAGCAATAAAAACTGTAATTGAAATCAACATACCGTTGTCCATTACGCTGATGTCCCGTAGCGAAGACGAGAATCCTCCCTTCTTCTGTTCCTTAACGCTTCTCTCTTTTCTCCTACTCTTCCCTTTCTTTTCTTTACGTTTTCTCTTTGATGGTTAAGAGTACCAGGAAAGGTCCGTAATAACATATATATATATATAGATACACATCCTTCCTTTCCTGTAACCGTTACCTTAATTAGGAAGACCCTCCCTTTCTGTAACAGTTATCTTAAATGGGAAAACCCCTTTTCCTGTAACAGTTATCTTAAATGGGAGGAAACTCCTCTTCCTGTAACGGTTATTCTTAATAGGAAGATATTTCTCTTCCTGTAACGTTTATCCTTAATAGGGAGAGTGGAGGGATTTTAAACCCGATGACCCAAATTGCCATTATGCCTAACCGACCATCATATTAGGCCTTTTATTTTGGGTCATACTTTAAATAATATGGGCCACTCATGTTAATTAATCTAACAATCTCCCACTTGGCCCATGTTATGACTTGATGAATCAATAACAGATAAGTGCGCACAATCCTTAAAGATCATCAAATCACAATACTTAATTGAATTAAAATGATCGGATCATGGCGGTCACACATCTTTCATTCAGCGACATGATTCTTTCCATGTATCACATAATCATCATAATTTATAATAACCTTACTGAGGAACATTAAAACTTTAAATTGTCATTCCTATATATGCCATTAGTTATCTCACAAACTATAATTGTATACAACTGAACAGAGATAACAAAGCACAAGCAAAACCATAACCTTAATTGAATTCACGAGTGTCATAATAATATGAGCATCCTAAAATATTGGCTTTCAAGAGAATGAGGACCTGTCCATAATGCCTATCCGATCAACATGTCCAGTAAATGTTTTCGGTGGCAAACCTTTAGTTAACAGGTCCGCTATTATCAATTCAGTACCAATATGCTCAATAGACACTCTATGGTTTTGCACTTCTTCCTTAATAGATAGGTATTTTAAATCCATATGTTTCGCACCTTTAGAATACCTATCATCCTTTAGAGAAGAAACTGCTGCGAAATATCACAATAAATTCTTAACGGCTTTTCTATAATGTCGACCAAACAAAGCCTTAAGATAAAATTCCGCAACTATAATGCATGAACAGTAGCCTCAAAGCATGCTACAAATTCAGCCTCCATAATGGAAGTAGCAATGACAGACTGCTTCCCACTTTTCCATGAAACTGCTCCTCCATTTAGCAGAAACATGTAACCAAATGTAGATTTCCTCAAGTCTACACATCCATTATAATCTGAATCCGAATAGCCTACTACTTCAAGATGACTTGATCTTTTATAAGTAAGCATATAATCTTTGATGCCTTGTAAGTACCTAAGTACTTCCTTTCCGGCTTTCCAATGATCTATTCCAGGATTACTTAGATATCGGCCTAACACTTTAACTGCGAAACTGATGTCCGGCCGAGTACATGTTTGCGCATACATCAGGTTTCCAACCAGTGATGCATAGGGAATTGATTTCATTGCTTTCCGTTCCAAATCATTCTTTGGACATTGCAATTCACTGAACTTGTCCCCTTTTTGAATTGAAACTATTCCTGTTGAGCAATTTTCCATTCTAAATCTCTCTAATACTTTATCGATATAGCCTTTCTGAGACAATCCTAACAATCCTTGTGATCTATCACGGAATATCTCTATTCCTATCACATAGGATGCCTCATTCATATCTTTCATTTCAAAAGTATCAGAGAGAAATTTCTTTACATCATGTAACAAACCTATGTCATTAGCAATCAAAAGAATGTCATCGACATATAGGACTAATATAATGAACTTGCTCCCACTGACCTTCATATAGATACACCGATCAACGGTGTTCTCTACAAAACCGTATGACGTAATGGTATTATTAAACTTAATATACCATTGTTGGGAGGCTTGTTTCAGTCCATATATCGATTTCTTTAATTTACACACCAAATTTTCTTACCCGGTGGTGATGAAACCTTCAGGTTGGTCCATATACACTTCCTCTTCTAAGTCACCATTCAGAAAGGCGGTCTTTACATCCATTTGGTGAAGCTCTAGATCATTATGAGCCACCAAAGCCATAATAATTCTTAAGGAGTCTTTCTTAGAAACTGGAGAGAAAGTCTCCTTATAGTCAATGCCATCCCTTTGAGTGAAACCTTTGGCAACAAGTCTGGCCTTATACCTTTCGATGTTACCTTTTGAGTTTCGCTTGGTCTTGAAGACCCACTTACAGCAAACTCGTTTTGATCTTTCAGGTAACTCTACTAGTTCCCAGACTTGGTTTACATCCATCGATTTCATCCCTTCCTTCATGGCATTGAACCACCTTCCAGAATCATTACATTCCATGGCTTGTTTAAATGAGACTGGATCTTTATCAATGCTCAATTTCGATTCATGCTCAAGTGAGTAAACCACATAATCATTCAAAACAACTGGCCTTTTCTGTCTTGTAGACCTCCGTAATGCCATTTCTTGTGGTATCACTTGTTCACTTGTAAATTGAACATCGTCACTTGGTTCATCTCTTATATGTTCACTTTGCATGTTTCGTGTATCAATTTGTTGTCCTTGTATGTCACGTGACTGTGATGCAACATAAAGAACAACAATTTGAGTAGAAACACTGGGTGTGGGGATACCAACCTGAGTAGAAGTACTCATTGTGGATCTTTCGTTTTGTAATACTTTAATATCCACCTTTCGTGATTCCCCACTCCCACTGAACTAACCACTTTCAATGAACCAAGCATTACCAGACTCAATTATTCTAGTACTATGGTTAGGATAATAGAACTTGTACCCTTTCGACTTTTCAGGATAGTCAATGAAATAACCATTTATGGTTCTTGCATCAAACTTTCCTTCATGTGGATTATATATCTTTACTTCTGCTGAACAACCCCAAACATAGAGGTGTCTCAAACTGGGTTTCCTTCCTGTCCATAACTCGTAAGGAGTTTTGGGGATAGCCTTACTAGGAACCCTGTTCAGCAGATATGCAGCAGTTCTTAATGCATGCATCCACAAGGATAAAGGTACAGTACTATAATTCAACATGCTCCTAACCATATCCATAAGTGTGTGATTCCGCCTTTCCGCTACATCATTCTGTTGTGATGTACCAGGCATTGTATACTGTGCACATATGTCTCGACTTTCAAGAAGTTTTGCAAATGGACCAGGACATTGTCCACTTTCATTGAACTTTCCATAATATTCACCACCCCTTTCTGACTTAATCACTTTTACTTTTCTATCTAACTGCCTTTCCACTTCGTTAATAAACACCTCTAGGATGTTTACTGATTGGGACTTTTCATGCAGTAGATACAAGTGACAATACCGTGAGTAGTCATCTATAAAGGTGATGAAATATTTCTCACCACCCCATGTTGGGATATCAAATGGGCCACAAATATCGGTGTGTATCAATTCTAAAGGCTCACTGCTTCTTATGGCTGGGTTCTTTGATGTATGTCTTGATTGTTTTCCTTTTATACAATCAATACATACATCCCAATCAGTAAAATCCAATTGAGACAGGACATCACCTTTCACCAACCTCAATATCCTTTCTTTGGATATATGACCCAATCTTTGATGCCATAAGAAGGCGGAACTTTCATCATGCACATTACGTTTGTTACTTATACTATGCTCAACAAGAAATATGGAATCAGCAAACATTGCATCAAGATTAAAACAGTACAAATCATCAATCAAAGTACCAGATCCATAATAGTACGAATGTCTATACAATGAAAATGCACCGTTTCCAATCTTGAGGTTAAATCCCACTTCATCCAACTTTACAACAGAAACTAAATTTCTAGCACATTCAGGAACGTAGAGACACTTTTCTAGATCCAAACGACACTTAGTGTCCAAGATCAATCTGTACGTCCCAATTCCTTCTATTCGTGCCTTCATTCTGTTTCCTATATAGAGGAACTTCTCAGTTCCTGTTATGGGCTGGATTAAAAGGAATCCCTATATAATATGTGACACATAAATAGTAGCTCCAGAGTCTAACCACCAAGTATTATTGGACACCTTTTTGAAGTGACCAATCTTTTCGCAGAAGAAGCATTTCTGATCCTTTTGGATCTAACCTCCAGTGACTTTTATAGAGGCTTTATCCTTCTTCTTATTTTCCTTATGTGGTTTAGACTTACTACCACTAGCATCATTACGAACGATGAGGTGAATGGAGTGATCCTTCATCTTCTTTAATCTCCCTTCCTCCTGAACCAACATGGCCTTAATTTCCTGAAAGTTCCATTTTTCTTTAATAGTGTTATAATTCACTTAGAACTGACCAAATTCAGGAGGAAGTGAGTTTATGATATTGAACCAAAATGATTCACTCACATCCATGCTCATTGTTTTCAACCTTGCTGCTAGATTAGCCATACTAGTCACATGATCATGAATGGGCTGTGACCAATCAACTTTCTTGGTTGTCAGCTCACTCATTAGGGTTCCTACGATGGATTTATCAGTTATATCTGATTGAGAGTATTCCTTAATTCTCATCAGAAATTCCCTCGTATTTTCTGTCTTAGGCATCGATGGCTTTACATCAAATTCAAACTCAGCCTATTGGACCATAACCAAGCCTCATAAAAAGACTTATCAGATTCTGTACTGGTCCCTGTAATGGCTGCAGGCTTTTCATCCGAAATGACTGCTAAGTCCAAGCCCAATATACCCAAATGAAACTGAATATGCTCAGACCATTCTGCATAATTCAGTCCATTGAATTTGATCATCGAATTACCTAAGGCGAATAAATTACTGGAAGCTGCAAACATAATCCAATTTACACTTTAATGCTTTGAGAAACTCTAATGGATTCAGATACACTATAAACTTTAATCATGTATTTAAGTTCACCTTTGGGTAATCCTTAAATACATACCTTTAATCAATAATGATGCTAATTTAAATATACTTTAATAGATCAATCAATCATACTAGAGTTAACATGAATGTTA
>CM038609.1:8493055-8516739 GCA_021533255.1 Ceriops tagal | reverse complement strand
AAAAAAAGGCTATTATATCATAATTTCCTCACATGTCCCTCAATATTATCTAAATCAAAATGATGTATGGCTATAGACTATGCTGGTTATAGAGGGAGAAAATGAAGTCTTAAACAGGAATTGACTTTTCCTCATTAATCTTTGACCTACCTCTGTGTGTACAATGATGTTCATTTCAAGTGTAACAGAATGGACTAATGGACTAGGGAAGTGGACTCTAACAACTGAAAATGAAAGTAAATTCTCAGTGGTCATGTAACTATGTGGGAAATAATGATATGAAGGATGCAATGGATAACAAAAGTACGATCCAGATTCCTGTTCTTCAATTGTAGTTTCAATTTCAAGGGAACTGAGGCTGACTGACAATCCACTTAATCTGTGGCCAGTTGTTGGCTTCTTACACTCAAAAATGTGTCCTTATTTATTTCTCCTTCTTGGGCTCCACAATGTTGGATGGAAACCTTAACCCAGGATATCAATTACTATTCTAAATTTGCCGCCAACCATGAACTGTGTGCTGGCATTTTTTGATCTTCCATCTTTTCTTTTCTCCAGGTTGATCTCCTTGAGCCAGTTTCGCATTTCCTAGATGCTGCTCGTGACAGTTTGGTTCATGAAAATCCTACAGCATCAGATGTACATAAGGCCACTAATTTTTTCTGTGTCCCACTTCAGGTAATTTACTTATGCACTGATTTTCGATTGACAACAGAAACTGAACAATAAACTGTGGATTTGAGAACCTATGTCCATGACTTGGTTATATTCATCCAACAGGCAAACTTGATAGTTTCAAGGAGAATAATTTATCCACTACAAAGTTATCTGTTTCACCGTGGGAATTAACCACTTGTGTGTGGTGAACAAACTATTTACACATGGGTATATTTCATGAGAACAAAGCATTTCACTAGGTTTTTGGTGCCTAATATTTGCAACACAAGATGTGGCATTAGAGAATAGGAGGATCTAAGTAGAAAGTTTGGCTGAAGTAGCAGAGAGCTAGCTCTAACACTAATTTTTTTTTTCTTTCACTGAAAAGACAATTCTTTTTCTCAGGAAGTTTGGAGGACTGTTTGGGGGGGGGGGAGTGGAGAGATTGGAGAGAAGGGGGCAGGATAAATTAGAGAGAGCTTAATTATTGACCAAGTAGTTTCTTAAATCTGTGAAGCATCACAGATGAACATTTTTTTCTTATTAATATTTGCACTTCTTTGCTCATTGGAATTAATATATTCCAGTTTAGATCGCATTGTAGTAGTGTTTTACTTTCTATTCTCCAATATAGAGTGAAATAATGTTTTGCTTTCTTTTTTTCAATTTTATTGCACCTTTGTTTATAATGATCAACATTTTTTTTCTTTTCATATTCTCTCACTTTGGTTGGCTGCTGCTCAATTGGGGTGATGCTTTCCTATCCATGTTGCATGCACCCTCTTCCTTCAAACCCTCAAACTAACCAGAAATGATAAAATGGAAATCCTCCTGATGGTTTCTTTTATTGTTCTTTAGAAGTTAAATAAAATATATTTGACAGGCTGGATGGACAGCAAAACTAATAACTCATTTGCTGATGTTGCACATTATGTGTTTTACCTTTTGTGTGCTCTTTGAGCCACTGAATGAAGCTTAGTTCCTTCTGCCTTTAGGAATTCACCCCAGACTCAGGAAGATATGATGTTATCTGGATTCAGTGGTGTATTGGCCATCTCACTGATGATGACTTTGTGTCATTTTTCAAGAGGGCAAAGGTAATCCTATATTGCCCTAGAATTGCACATAAAAGCTTTTACAGACCAGTTACTTATTATGGATCTCATGTATGATAATGAAGTCGGAATAGTTACACCATGCAATATTTAATTTTGTGAATAAAAATAAACTAAAATTCTGTTCACTAGTTTTGATTAAATCTGTGCCTCTTGTTTATGGTAAATATTTTCCCAGTTCCACAGAAAGTATTTCAGTAGTCCAAATATATTGTTTTTTTTTTTTTGGTCCTTGTGATGAGGTGAAGTGAATGTTACCAATATGAAACTTTGAACATATTTTCTTAGAAGATTAGGATTTCCAGTATGTAAACTAAGACCTAGAAGACTACATTTGTTTCCTAAGGTGACTTGAAACTTATGGTTTTCTTTTCTTTATCATATTATGTCTAACTGCATATATATGCTCATAGTCATAGCAAAACAAAAGGTAATAGGCAAACAAATCAGAAATATAACTTTCATGTTCCAAAAGCCGTGTTGTGTTTTTGGCTGAAACTAATATGGTTGTCTTCCACTAATTACAGTTGTCCAATTGTGCTTAGATCCATGTTCCTACACTTTTTCAAAATGCAAGTGCCATATTTGCATCCACAAAATTGTCCCTTACCGAATCTATATGTTAAGTGCAGATTGGCCTCAAACCTGGTGGGTATTTTGTCCTGAAGGAGAACACTGCAAAAAGTGGTACTGTACTAATTCCTTCAGTTTATCCTTGATTAAGCTTGAGTAGTTTCGATTTATAAGGTCTATCAACCTGTTTTCATGTTCTGAGCCTCAACTGGTGACCCTCACCTCTCATCGGTACTTTTGATGTCATGCATCACTCTCTCTCTCTCTCTCTCCCCTGCCCCCAATACTTTCCCTTACCTATGAACTCTTAAACTTTAGTGCAAATGCTATGTTATGTTAAATTCTGTCAAATTTTATGTAAACAGAGGGGACTGAAAGAATAAAGTGGAAGAAAGACTCTTAAACAAGATCTTGATCTTGCAGTTGTGTAATTCTCTTCATTGGTTGCAAAAATAAACTCCTCTCAAGCTTTTTCATGTGATTGTGTGGCCCAGAGAGATCTCATTTTGGAGTTTTAAACTTGAAGAAAAATGCATATGATAAGTATAGGGGAGATGGTAGCAATAGCTAGGCCTGCTACACTGCTTAGAGAGAAGCAAAAGGTGGTTCTTAATCTGGCTTCATATGAAGTAATGTATTTGATCTGGGTTCTAATTTTTGCCATGCTCTGGTGTATGGTATCAGGCAATTTGATCAACTCGAGCCTGTTTGACTTTGTTAATTTAAATGGAAAAGCTTTAGTTTGATTCAACGTGAAAGTTTGGAGTTTGGTCTATCATATATTTTATTCTTCCAGACTTGTTGTAATTGTTGCAATGATCAAGTGATTGCTGCAATGGTCAAGTGATTTCTTCTGAGAGAAAACTATACGTTTGCAGGATTTGTATTGGACAATGAAGATCGAAGCATCACCAGGTCTGATTTGTACTTAAAGGAGCTCTTTGGTCAGTGTGGACTGCATCTCTACAAATCAAAGGTGAGCTAGTCCTGAGCATGTTACTTTTTGCTAGAAGTTCTTATTGTTCTGATATATAGCTATCCGTGCAATGCTTTGTACATTTGCTGTTCATCTATGTACCCATTATAAGTTGAGAGATGGAAATACTTTGATTCTGATCAGCCAAAAGATCAGAAGACAACATCTACTTATATGCTCTTATGCTATTGCGCAATCAGGACCAGAGGGGATTTCCCAAGGAACTGTTTGCCGTTAAAATGTATGTTTTGACAACTGATGTGCCAAAAGTAGTCAGCAAGAGCAGGCAAAAAGTACAAGCCAACAGGCCAGGCGTAATCAAATGAGAATTCACCTAATTCAGCGTATGAAGTAGAAGATGTTTCAACCTTCCAATTAAACGGAAGAGGAAATTACCTGACAACCATCAGAAGTAGATGGACAGTGTTTTTAAGACATTCTTGATCAATTCAATTGCCACAAAGGTGTCTGCAACCCTTTCCACCATTTCAGGAGGCTTCTCATTTCATATCTGGAAAGAGCCAGAGTTCATTCCTGCCTTTGTAAAACTTGGTAGCCACATCTTGGAGAGTATTACGGCTTATGTTGGAAGGAGGGTAGTTAACGGTGATAGTGTGATTGATCACAATTTTATATCATGTGAGATATCAGATTCAGCCTAGGGGGCTTACTGCTTGGCGGTTGATTGATCACAGTATCCCCAGCTCTATTCCATTTTAAGCATTGATCACACAAATGCTCTGACTGATTCATTCTTGCATCAACGTTATTGTTCTCTACTTTCCAGGATAATTCATGTTGCCAACCAAATTAGATATGAAGTCTAATTCAAGCCAGTGCAAAATCAGGGGGCACAATTATACGCTAGCCTGATAGAATTAAGCATGCTAAATTTATTACAAGTTCAAGGTTTAGCTGTGTGGATCAGTATTTAATAATTAATGTGTATAGTATGGCTTATATAAATTAAATATAAAATATTAATGCACAAAATGCACAATATAAGATAACATTATATATTATAGATTCAATTAATTGCGATAAATAAATAAATTTAATATATTTTTAAACTGTCTTTTTTATTTTTTTTACATGCTTTAAGTTAAACAATATAAATACAATGATATTGTAATTAACTAATATACAAAGACCCTTTTTTACTTGAGGATATAAACAAATTGTGATTTTCAGAAGATGTATTTTTGTTGATTTACTAAGTACGGCTCAGTGACATCGAACTTAAAAATTTGGGGGCGATTATTTAAGGAAAAAAAACGGATTTTCAGAAGATCCGTTTTTGAGAAGACCAAAGATTAGACTGATTCTTAATTTTTCAGTATCACAGAGAAATTATTTATTTTTTTTTTAAGGAAAAAAAGAGAAAATAAGGTTTTGGAGCCTCCTTAAGCCATAGAACCGAAGAAGCCCTTTGCCCTGTGTCACACAGAGACAGAGACGCAGACAGAGCGCCATGAAAGAAAGCCAGTTGAAAGAGCAAAAAGTACACAAAGACTAAAACCCTACGATGCTTCGCTTTGCTTCATACAATCCTCACGACAACCTACGAAAGCTTGTCTTAGTGTCCTCCGCCTCCTCTTCAAACGTTGTTCGTCTTCACATGGGCTCCAAGTTCTTGCTCAGACCCTCTACTCTCTTCCCTGCAATTCCTTCTGCTTCTTCCTCTTTTACTTCCTCAAATAGAAACTTTCATCGCTCCTCCTTCATCACAGGCCTTTTTCCAGTCTTGTGTTCAAAACCCACCTCTAGAATCCACCCTTCTTTCCTCAAAGTCAATGGCTTATCTTATGCACCCCTCCCATTCCCAGGTACTACCTTACCACTCTATTGTTTCTTGTTTTTTATTTTTTATTTTTTAGCTTTTGGGTTTTTGTTGATTGTATGAGCCTGTAGATATGAAGGTTGCTTGTGTATTTGTGCTATTAGAGGCTCAAAGGTGTGTTCTTTTTGTTTTATTTTCAGTTCATAGAGAAGAATTGGGGAAGGAACAAGAGAATTTGGAGATTTTGAGGAGGAAATTGGAAGAAGTGGGTGTTTGTTTGGATCCCTTTGCTCCGGGGCAGTACAATGGCTTAATTTGTCCCAGGGTATTGCTGGCTCTGTTTGTTTCAAATCCTATTTGTTTGCTTGTCAATTTTCTAGCCATTTTGAACAAATGGTTTCCAACTTTAGAGCTGGGAAATTTAACAAATGCTTTTAGAAATAGCAAACATCATAGCAGCAATCAGTTAGGTGATTATGTCGACCGATTTTATAAGGTTATACCTCTGCTTCATTATTCATTTGAATAAGGAGTGATGAACTGGTAGCAAAGGAACTTTTCCTTGGCTTGTGAATACCCCCATTTTTTTTTTTCAATTTTTAATTTGGGTGCTTTATCTTTTGACCATGGTAGATGAAACTCTTATACTTACTATGGCTCTATTCTGTTAGTGCAAAGGTGGTGACTCAGAGGAGAAATCTTTTGCTCTTTTTGTCAGCCAAGATGGGTAAAGCTCTTGTCCTTCGTGTCTAGGATTTTTGGGTTTTGGTTTTAACAGATTGCCAACTTGTGTTCAACTTGTGTCCCCTTTTGGTTGTAGGAGCAGTGCTTCTTGGATTTGTTTTCGAGCAAAATGTGGGTGGACTGGTGGAACAAGAGTAAGATCGTTAATTATCCAATTTAGATTTAAAACTTTTTTGTTGACTATGTATGTGAGAAACTATTTATCTCATCACTTCTGGCTTCTCTTCTGGTTTCAGCCATATGCAGATAGCAAGTCTATGTATAGAAGCTTAAACCAACTCACCAAGGTGAAGCAGATAAGAGAAATCACAGAGCGGGGTTTGGGATTGGAGCCACTTTGTGATGAGGTTGTTAACTTCAAAATTTATTTCCCATTCTTTCAAACCGAAGGTGGTATTCATTTGCTTACACCTGATATGCTTGCCCCTTGGTCATACCTTTAGCGCTGAAGCTTCTTTAGATGTGAGGTTGTTTTTTAGCAACTCTAACAATGCTTGGGTCTTTCTTATTGAGTTATGGTGTCCATGTTATCCTAATATTCCTTCTAAGGGAACTTTGTAAGGCCTCTTCGTATTGATTTTGAAACATCTTTGAGGGATATATTTAGCATGATACTCTCTAAGGCCTTCATTGGCATGACCCAATGACCATCAATTTTTTTATTGTTCATTATCGATGCTACCACCTTTACCCCTTGAGCATAAAGTGTTACAACAGCTATGTGTCTTTCAACATATTGATAGGACATAATACAGTAAGTACTTTTGGTTCATCAGTGCCACACATTTGAACTCCGGTTGTTGGGACTACAACCATAGTAGCTCTACCAGTAGACCACATGGCTGGTGGCAAGCACTACAAGTAATACAAAATTGTGTTTGAATACTGAGAATTTTTAAGACACATCTTGAATGGTTATGCATGTGCTGGCATGTGAAGCCTTTTGATTTCTTAAACACAAGTACATTTGCAGTTTTCCATGTGCATGCATATGTGTCCATCACCCTCACCCATGCATGCCCTGTTTCTAAATAAATTTTTTGTGCAGCTGGGAGTGGACTTTGTGTTTGCTGGCATGCCCTGTTGCTAAATAAATTTGTTTTATGCTTTTGAGTTTGCATTCACTGGGAGTGGACTTTAAATCTGCTGTGTGGCTGTTATCTTATCAAAATATTCATCTTTTCTGGAACATTTTCAGCTCCTTGGATATTTCAAAGAAAGGCTAATATCAGCAGAGACATTGTGGAGAAATGGTGTTATGCAGAAAAGCGATGGTAATCAGGTAGATGATGTTATTGGGTTAGATGATATATTTGTGATATAGCATGTGCAAAAATCTTACCTCTCTCAAATTCCTACAAAATGTGAGCTTTAGTTTTGATGAACCAGAAAGATAAAAATAAAAAAAAGAATGGGCTTAATTGTATGTGTTGTTGGACTGGAATTAAGGTGTGTTCTGAGTATTTAGGCTTTAGAAGTTTGAATTTCACTGTTGATGCCAAAAATCTGCAAGGATGTGGCAGACCATTAAATCAGTCCAGAAGACCCTTTAACACCTAACTTTGATCCTTATGGTGTTTATATATATATAGTTTACCTGTGGCTATGAAATGGTTTAGAATAGGAAGTTGGAAACAATTCTTATACTTATTTGTTTATATATAATTCTGTGCAAGAGGTGCCTGTTGACTATATTAATAACAGAAACCCAAAAGGCGGTGAAACTTCTTTTGCCTGCTTGAATATGTAACCCTATTCATCTCTGTTTGAATATAGTTTCTCCCACGTCTTACAAGTTTTGACATTCTATTAGCAGATTGCAATTGCATTCCCATATCGGCGAGATGGAGTGCTTGTAAACTGCAAGTATCGGGACATCAATAAGAGATTTTGGCAGGTTATTTGATGATTGTTATACCTTTTTTTCAAAAAAAAAAAAAAATTGCAAACTGCTCTTTGTGTTTCTTGCTTTTCTTGCAACAGTTTTGATCCAAATTTTCTGAAATGGCATTGAACCTCTAATGGCTGATTACCTGTTTAAAATTGGTTTCTCTTGGAGGATGCCTGATTGGGTGACTGAACCTTTTTCTGCTTGGTGCCTAATATTTAAGAGACTAATTCACATATAGTGATGGGCTGGGTAAATGGAGGACTTCATTGAAGATTATGTTCCTCTTTTATACATACTTCCTTTCTGGACTTGTTTGTAGTTGGACCTTCACATTATATGAAGTGGACTTAAGATTGTGGGCTCAAAGCCTTAGCCTAGTTGTGCCTGTGACTAAAAGGTCTCAGGTTCAAGTCCCAACTTCACCTATCTCAAAAAAAAAAAAAGAAAAAAAAAAGAAAAAGTAATGGCTGGAGTATTTTGCTAGGTTTCCTTGGAATTTACATTTGCTTTGTTTCGTAGGAATATAATGGTAGTACTGTGTTTCTAATCCTATCATTGTTCTGCAATTATTTCAGGAAAGGGACACAGAAAAAATTTTCTATGGGCTGGACGATATAAAGGCGGCTGAAGATATCATAATTGTATGCTTAATTTTGGGCTCTATGGGAATATTTAATGATCTAAAGTGACACTTATTATGCCATTGCTTATGACAGGTTGAAGGTGAAATAGACAAACTTTCAATGGAAGAGGCTGGGTTTCGTAATTGTGTCAGTGTTCCTGATGGTGCGCCCCCATCAATTTCAAAAAAGGAACTGCCACCTGAAGATAAGGTCATTGTTATTTTAAATTCTGATTGAATTACTCATGCAGAGTGAAGTATCTTTATTGCTTCAAACTTCCACACACACGAGTACACCTTTTCATCAAAGGTGCATGTGCATGCTGCCGCATCAAGATTCATAGAAGTTTTCACTTGAATTTTGGATCAAGTTGTTGAAACTTGGTTCTGTGAGGATTTTACTTGACATGAAATCTTGGGGATGATTGCCAATTTGAGACTTGGGTTACAAACTTCATGTTTGTGAAGTCAACTTTGGAAGCCAATATGATCTTGTTATTTCATGATTGTGTTTTTTGGTTTCATCGATGTTGAAAATTTGGATTTAATTTTCTTTTATGTGCGGATGAAGTTAGGACACCAAATATCAGTATCTTTGGAACTGCAAAGAGTACTTGAAAAAGGTTAGTATATGTAACTTAACATCTTGATTAAAGGCATTGGTTCAAAATGTGAAAGGCTTAATATTGAGAGATCTGTTCTACAGGTGTCTCGTATAATACTCGCTACTGATGGAGATCCACCTGGTCGAGCCTTAGCTGAAGAGCTTGCACGCCGAATTGGAAGAGAGAGGTCTTTGTCTTTGCTGACCAGGCTTGCCTTTGTTTTATGAGAAAGTAGTTCATCTAAATTTCTTGATATAAGCAATCACTTTTCATGTGGCATTGCAGATGCTGGCGAGTTAGATGGCCGAAGAAAAATGAAGATAGTTATTTCAAAGATGCAAATGAGGTTAAACATTAATGGCTTACATACCCATGTGCTTGTGGATTTGAGTGAGATTTATAATTCCTAGAGAATTAGTCTGCATTCAATTTTTAAGAAGATTTTCCCACTTTTGTTTCTAATTTTCTTCTCCCTCCTGAGGATATCATTTTTTTCTTGGACAATTTTAAGGATGAAGAGATGTGCATCTACTAGAGTCTATAGGCAGAAAGCCTTATGCCAAAATGGAATGGGCGAGGTGATAAATACGTAAAGTGAGTTTCCATAGTAATATTGACATTCCTTGTAAGTGATCAAGGATTTATTTATCTTTGATGGAAGAATTCATTAACCACAAGTGTTTTGAAGTTTTGTTGTCTTAGGTGGTGAAAAATGAAGAATAGGGTAGCTTTCTTGAAGGAAGTTGTCTAGTGCATTTTTGACTTGTTTAACACAGCTTAAGGCAAAGATGGAACATTGGAAAACAGAAGGGGCTTCAATTTTTCCATTGAAAACCGCTATCCTTTGGCAAAAACTTCCATTTTACATTTTCCACTGGCACAAGTGAAGAGGCCCTTAATTCTGCAAATTTAGATGTAATCTGAAGATTTATTTACAGACTGTGGGGGTTCATGTGATGCAGATTTAGAAAAAGAGGAGACATGTCTATATGCTGCATGCTTTTATTTTATTTCTTCCCCTCCAGACCATCTTCTCTGGATGAAATGTTCCTTGTCTTGTGCATCCATGTGACTGTGACATGCTTTTTGGCTGGAAATCTTTTCATTTTTTTTGTCCTTTGCAAGATGCATCACTGTATTCAGAGAATCACCTTTTTTCCTTGGATCTATAACAATTAGCTGCCAAAATATTCTCAGGTTTTGATGTATATGGGACCTGCCGCACTTAAGGAAACAATTGAAAATGCTGAGTTATACCCTATACGTGGGTTATTTAACTTCAAAGATTACTTCGATGAAATAGATGCCTATTACCATCAGTCTCTTGGATATGAATTAGGTGTCTCGACTGGGTGGAGGGCTCTGAATGCACTGTACAATGTAAGCATAATATGCTGAATCATTCTCTTTTTCCTTTGTAAACAAATAATAAACCTGTTTTTCTTACGATGTTATAAAGAGTTATTTTATTTCAACAACTATTTGACAGCACTCTGTGGGAGGGTCTATTTGAACAATATGAGACTTTGTTGCTAATACAACATTTTTTTTCCTTGAATATAGCATTTTACAGTTGGATGTATGTGTTCATGGGAAGGAGGCTGAACTTTTTTACAATTCAGCTATTGTGTTTGAGGGAAATAAAAAAATTGTCCCCCTCCCCAGGTGGAAGGAAATTGGAGAATTTGGAGAAAAATATTTTATTGGGAAGATATGCTCGCATGCAGTGTTCAGAAATTAAGGGTGGGTACTCTTGCATGGGTCCATGGATCAGAACCCTTATGCTTCTTCATGAAGTTTTTGGTGGTCAAAATGATAATAGAATTTAGTGGTTCATGAAGGAACCTAGTCACCTTAGCCTAAGTCACTTTGGGTTTTCCTGTTGCAAAGAATCTTTTTCAAAGAAAAACTTGGAGAAAAGTGTGAGGGGTGGAGGTTTGTCCCAGCAGGTCCCCTCAAAAGTACATGCTGAGAAATAATTATGGTAGTGATGCAAGTCTTGAATTTCTGTCTCCCCCTTCCCCTGGGAATCCAACCCGTCCTCACCCCAAAATAAAAGAAAAGTGTATGTCCGGTTCTAGCCAGGCTAATTAAAGCTCTTGAAATTTTGAATGAATTTGATTTTGCTTTTAGGAAGTCCCTCCTCTGCATTTTGGAGCTCATATTATTTTCTTCTATTCACCACTACCTTTTGTTTTCTTTTTAATCTGTTGCACTTTTTATTATGGTGTTGAGGGATGGGAATAGAAGGTCTTTGAAGGGGTTAATTTAAACTTATTTAAAATAGAAACTAATATTTTGTAGCAGTTTATTCATTGTCCACTGAATGTTATTTTTAGATGTGACATCTGTTCTAGACTTTCTGTAGTTCAAACAGTTTTAACACTAGTTACCAAATTTGGCATCAATTCCTGTCCTTTTTTGTGTTGTTGAGATATTGGTTTCCAAATCAAAGCATGAAGGTCATTAGAATGGTTGGTCGCATGTGATAGAGAATTCCAATACTTTTCACCATTTTCCTTCATATATCCCCTGCCCCACACCACACCATTCCCCCCCCAAATAACAAAAAAGGAAAAGAGGTGTGTACGCATACTTGTTGACTGATTATTTAGGCTGGAATGTTGTAGTTCTTGAATTTGTCTTATTTTGAGACCAGGTTGTGCCAGGAGAGTTAACTGTAGTGACTGGTGTTCCCAACTCAGGCAAGAGCGAATGGATTGATGCTCTTTTATGTAATCTCAACAGAAGTGTTGGTTGGAAGTTTGCACTTTGTTCGATGGAGAACAAGGTGAGCTGGTCCCTTGTCAAATCCATATTCCTTCTTGTACAAATAAATAAAAAAGGTTGTTTATTGTCTTCATCTTGTGTGCAATTTCAACGTGCTGCAAAATTTATATTTTTTTGAAATAGAGCCTCTGGTTCTCAATTGCTTAGGTTGGACATGTATAGTGACAATCTTCTCGGTAAAATAGGAATGGTATTCTTTGTTTCTTTTTCATGATCCCTTTGTAAAAAAGAAGCTTGTAGTAGATCAATACCTGCTAGCAATAGACTAAGAAAGCAGATTCTAAATTCGTTTTATTGCTTATTGCGGAGTGATATGTTGGACAATCATAATCAAGTATTCTCTAGTTCAAAGTTTTGATTCAAATCATTTGCTCTTTCAACTAGGGCATCCTCATGTACAAATTATTGTTGACATGGACAGCTAAACTTAACACTATGCTATACTAATTTTTATCAATGTTCATTCAGTCCATTTCATTTCTTGACCTTGCAGGTTCGAGACCATGCTAGGAAACTTTTGGAGAAGCACATGAAGAAGCCATTCTTTGATGCTCGGTGAGATTGCGTCAATTTCCACTTTTAGTTATCCCATCACACATACCATTTTTCATTCTAACTTATGTTTTGCAACAACTATTACCATTCTTTGACAAAAGTTTTGAGTATGTGTCTTATCCTGTTAGGAAATGTTGGTAGTCATTGAGCTTTACACTTAATTTGTTTCAATCATATCCCAATATTCCTGTCCCATTTGTTATGTGCTTTCATAAATATGAGCAATGTCCACCCATTTTACAAGAGGGACATTTGAAAGAGAAGGTTAAATATGCAATCTAAAATATCACTAAGGTGACTCCTTTTTTTTTTTTTTTCTTAAAAAAGAAAAAATTCAAACAATTTTCCTTTTTTGAATGAAAAATTAATGTTGCAAAGTGTGAATGATAGGCTTTTAGGTCCTGTAATATGGCATTTGCTTGTTGATGCATTTTGTTTGGCTGGTTTTCATCACAAATCGATTCTTATTTCTTTACAACACACAAAAAGAAAAAATAAAAAATAAAAAATCTGAAGAAGAATGGATGGTGATGAAGAAGAATAAATGGTGATATCATAAGGTTAATAGAGGTATGCTGATATGATTGAAAATGAGTTGAGATCTGGTGAATTAAGTTGAAGTATAAATTTCTGTTACTATAACTTTTTAGCCATTTTAACTTTTTTGATCATAGAATGCATCAACTATGATCTTTGAATATATGTGACTCTACTGATGCCCAGTTGATGAAAGAGTGCTACTTTGCATCTAGTTCTGGTTGATATGCCCATGGGTTGTGCCTAAATATTCAGTTCACAGCATACTTGGACTCCATCGGTGAACTGCCTGTGCAGATTAATGATTTTTCCAGCAGCCGTGTCATTTCTTTTTCTGATTTTTCATTAGTCAAGTTGTTCTGTACGTCGGCTGAACTTGCTGATTTTGAGCTTCTTATAGTGCTGATTCATACCTAAAGAAGATCATTCTTGTTTTAATCCTCATTCATAGTTTGGATGACTGCTGAGAATTTTTATTGTTGCTTCAACTGGCAGGAAGAGTGATGCTGCAAAATGGCACACTCCCACCAGTTCCTCGATCATAGGATTAATATTTTAACAGTCAAATGTTTATGATTGGTTCTTTTGCTGCATTCAACATAGCCAAGATTCTGAAGTCTGGTCCATATATTTATTTATTTATGCTCTTTGAAGGGTGAATTTATCTTAGTATTGAATCTCATAGTGGAATACTGACCCTATTGCGGTTAACAGTTGCTGTACTGCTGTTTTATGAATATAAAACTAGATTGTCTCTTAAGTGGAAACTGTAAATCAATTATAGTGAACCAACTGGTTGTAGAACCTATTTTCAGTGATAAATGCATGCATTTTCTCAATAATCTTCACATTATGACTACTACTAACATTGGGGATTGCTTTCCTGGCCATCATAGTTATGGAGAATCCACAGTCCGAATGAGTGTTGAGGAGTTAGAGCAGGGCAAGCAATGGCTGAGTGATACATTTTACCTCATCAGGTAAATCACAGTTCAGAGTTTCGATGCTACAGTTCATTATTGTACTGTTACCTGTATTGGAGTGTGAAGTTGTAATATGTTTTTCTTCTGCTCAAGGATAATTCATGCAAGTGAGTGATTTACTTCAGTTTGTGGATTTATTTTAGTGAGCTAAGCCTTTCTTGAAATAGCAAACATCCATTTTGATCATAGTATTTTTGGCTAAGTACATATTTCTTTCATATTCATAGAGATATCAAGATAATTCTCATGAGCTGTCCTTACCATAGATTCATTTGTTTATTCTACCCCAGTGTTGTGTCTTCAGCTATGAATTGACTGGTTTTCTTTCTTGCTTTCCCCTCATGAAGGCATTTTCAAAATATTGTAGCCCTCTCATAATAGAAAATAAATAAATAAATAAATAAAAAGGGCTACATGCTGTACATATGAAACACTTTGTTAACATAGGCTTGTAAGTTTCTCATCTTCTCTTTCTCTTTCTCTCTCTCCATTTGCGCAATGAATGAAAAAATTTTATTTCCAATATCTCATGAAACCAGGTTGCCAAAAAAGTGCAAACCAAGCAGTTCAATTACAAGCACTGAAACAAGGAACCTCTCAAATGAAAAATATAGGGGCAGAAAGTCAAAAAAGAACAGAGCTGCTAAGCAATCAAAACCAAAATAAAAAATGACTGGGACGAGCAACAAAAATTCATTGCATGGAATGCTTGTAAGAAGTTGAAAAGTGACACGAGGCTATTAACTGGAGGTTCACCTGAATATCTCCTTCCTGTTGCTTTTTAAAAATTATTTTTAGTGGTCATTCCTGCCTTTGAATATGAACCATAATGTTATGGCAGTCTTCCTATTTCATTTCACATATCCATTATGCTTGCAGAATCTCCTGAGCCCCAAATTTATTTTCTTTTGATCATTTGAGGAGTCTGCTTTCTAACCTTATTTGTTTTCCCCTTTTATGCTTGAGATATAGTCCTAGCTGTGAAGTCTAATATTTTCACATGCTTAGGTCATTAAAGCTTTCTTGATGTGTCCTTAAGATTATATTTTAGCATGCTGTGTTTCTATCTTTTGTTTTTCCATGCTGCAACAAACAGATGTGAAGATGATCAACTTCCAAATATAAAATGGGTCCTTAATCTTGCAAGAGTAGCAGTTCTAAGGCATGGGGTGCGTGGACTTGTAATTGATCCCTATAATGAGCTTGATCATCAACGTAATTACAGCATGTAAGATTCATAACTTAAATATAGTGGCACACTTTTTTGGCTCTGTCCATCTCTCCTCTTGTATTAGTGGCATAATTGTGGTTTGTGTTGGCATTTCCAGGCTAATGTATGCCTTGAATTTGGAGATAGTTGTGAACTTTTGATCTCCCTATTGTTTCTATTTTGTGGGAATGTCTTGCCATTGAAAGCCCTTTGTTGTTAACAAACCAAAACAAAAGAAAGTCCTTTGTTGTTAAATGATTATATATTCTTAATGAATGTATTTGTTCTCTTTATGTTATGCAATGATTAGTGTTAGTGACAATAGCTTCATGTCCTTTCAATTTGACCATGCTAATATACGCTATTTCACCACAGACCTTTGAACTGGTGATAATTTTTTATTCATTATATCTAGTCTTGATAGACATGTATGCGTGTCCTGTTGGCATATTCAGTATCTTTTAAAACAGATTGTTCAGGAATGTTTTGGATAAATTTCTAAGGACTAGAAGTTTTCTTGCCATAGGCATAAGACCGTTTTTCTCTTTTATCCATTAGATAGCATTACTTATGACCTCAACATCCATGTTTTTCTTTGGCACATTCCTTCAGTTTTATGGCTTACTTTCTTGTAATCATCTTTATGATATTCTGAAATTCTAAACCATTCTCTTATGTGAGCAAACGTTTTCTGCTAGTGGGTAATTGATTAAATTTCAAGTTTTATAGTTATATTGATCAGACAAGACCATCCTTAACTGAGTAAGTGCTATCTTAGGTTTCCAAAAATGCATTTTTCCTCCTGTGTATCATGAATTCAAGTATGATCATCATGCTTGGGACAGAGCTTCATGTACAAGATTTTAAAATGAGCATGATTTATCCTATGGGTGCATCTTTTTTCGTTCCTCAGCTGCAAAAAGAATGTTTGAGAAATTGAATCCAGCTTAGCCCAAAATAATGGATGGTACAAATTCCTTCTAAATTTCAACAAGGAAACTTGGTGCTCGTGTGGGGTGTTTTTCTTTTTACCATCAAATATCTTGTGCTACAGATGTACAATTTGCATGTAATATGGAAGTTTGATTGTGACAGGACTGAGACAGAGTATGTGAGTCAGATGCTCACGCTGGTGAAAAGGTTTGCACAACACCATTCTTGTCATGTTTGGTTTGTAGCACATCCCAGACAGGTTTGATGAGCTTGGAGATTCTCTTTTGCTTTTCATTTTTGGTTTTTATTTGTGGTTATATCAACCCAAGTTCTTGCTCGAACAGATGCATAATTGGATTGGGGCTCCTCCTAATTTGTATGACATAAGTGGCAGTGCACATTTCATCAACAAATGTGACAATGGGATTGTTATTCATCGTAACAGAGATCCAGAGGCTGGGCCTATTGATCAAGTGCAGGTGTGTTACATGCTTGCAATTGCAGTTACACCTTTGGGCACCAAAAAGCTGTGTATGATTACATGCATGCAGGCATAGCTTGACAAAGGCACTCTTTATGACCCTCCTACCTGCTGCAAATAACAGAACCTGCTATTTACTTGTCTTCATTGCTATTGTTGTTAGATATCAATCGATCATTGATTCCTTATCTACAGGTCTGCGTGCGGAAGGTCCGAAACAAGGTCATCGGTAACATCGGTGATGCCTTTTTGTCATACGATAGGTAGGGAGACTGTCATTATCTTGGTGTTTAAAATCCAACCTTTGTTGTTGGGCAATTTGGGGCAGGACACCACCTTGCAATGTCATGGTACCTTGTAGATTTCCAAATTTGGTGTGAACCAATAGACGATTCCTGTTCTTTTTGCTCAAGTTTTCATTATCTCTATGCATAGCATGGAACCAGTGTTGATGAGCCGTTATGTGCATCTGGCAGGGTAACGGGTGAATTTGTGGATATTGATAAGCCAACTAAAAGCAGGCAACAGCGTAATCACTGAGTAAAGGTTCGTATTTCATCATTGAGCCGGGAGAAATTGACGTGTTGTAGTGTCCAATGTCTTCTCTTTTTCCTTCCCTATTCTTATACTTTGTTTACACAGGTCGTGTAAGCTCGTGCTTCTAATATCATGCCTTCAGTGATCGGTTTCAATGCCTCATGTTTAGTTGCCTGCCCAGATCTCCATGTTATTTGCAAATTCCTGTTGTGTATCCATGGTTAGGGATAAATCTGGTATACCAATGACTTAGTGGATCAGGTTCACGGAATGATTTGTGATTGTCTTAGGATGTTAGCTTATGAAAGAAGCTTAACCATGCTATGAAAGTTGTGCATAAACTGGGTTCTGAAGTGGGGTGGATTTCCCATAAGGTCCAGTTGATTCCAGCCGGTCTACCTGGTTATGTAAAGCGAACTTTTAGCCCTGAGGCAATTGATGACTGGTGACTTTTGTAACTGGGAGATTTATTGGCTCCGAATTAAAGGGCTTAAAAAGCGGGCTCGAACCTGAAATGTGTGTCAACCCGTGTTATGATCTTGGGTTAGAATCGGTTCAACCCGAACCTGCTACACAATTTCAAACACTAAACCTGCTTGCTGCCGTGTGTAATCTCACTCCAAGTTGTTTCTGATATTTGCCCCCGGAGACGATCTTGGTGGGAGTCCTTTGTACCCAAATCCCAAGGAAGTGGGAAGTGCGAATCTCTTCACTTGATGCTTGGCTACAATAATCTGCAAAAGCTATAATTTTTGTCATTGGACCAAAGCAGACATTCAATACTTATAAAAGATAGTTATATTTGTCGTTTTTTTTTCTCCGTCGGATGTGTGTGCATTTTCGCAGACGTGGGTCACACTTGAGTTTGTTACTAGGTTCCAATTGAGTCAATTGATTAAATTTATTACTTGACAAATCACAACCTTGGAATTTTATGTTTATTTCGAAAAGCTGGTGATTTGCAAACGTCTGCCTTCAGGCATCCAATGTGAAGAACAGAACGAAGATCAGAGGTGGTGGAGTGGGGAGGGAGAGTTTTGGAGTGAGCATCTGTTGCACAATCCTACACTCTTAGATCAATGGATCACAGCCAGACATGTATGAATCAAAGCTAATCACGGGGGGAGCCCCACAAGTTCTCAAATCAGGATTCTCCTAATCAAACATCCAACCACTCTTCCCGCTCACAGCTACAGCTACTACAGCAGCTAATATTGACATGCATTCCCGCTAAAACTGTTTCAGCTCTTCACGTTCTGCCGGCCGGGTTAGAATACTTAATTATAAATAAATAAATTCTCTAATAATTTACGTAATTTCTAAATAATTGACATAATTTTTACTTGTTAGAATAGAAAAGTCTTTAATTATATATATATCGATACTATGATTTGAATTTAGGAAGGTTGTACACATCTATGGATGTATCCTTTGTGGAGTTAAAGTATTTCCTCTAGTCTAAGTCGTATCTTTTGATGATTGCTAGAAAACATTATGAAGAAGGTGACAAGTAAGAGTTATAGTCTGACTTCAAAGAGTGCTGCATAAAATTTAAGCATAAAGAGTTGGTTAAAGAGAAATTAGCATAGGAGAGTATTATTCTAGCACAAGAAAATACTATTTTTATATGGGAAAATGTTATTACAACTAAACTCAAAGAGGATAATGGGGGTTTTGGGTTAGAACTTCAAAAGAAGGAGACCATTGGACAAGAAATAATTTCCTTTGAACCTGAATAGCTATCTACTCATCATTTAATACAAGATTAGTCTTTAAAAAATATTATCAAGGTACCATTTATAAGCTCTCTTGTTAATGAATCTAGTATTATATGTGGTTACCAATTACTTTACAATAAGAATTGAGGAGTGCCACCACAGCAACACTCACCAAGTGTTGTTAAGAGCAAAAGAATCAGGGATCTCATTGCAAATCATGTTATTATTCAACAACTATCTTCTTCCTTTGAGGTGTTTGTAAGTAAGCTTTTAGTAGGCAAGTGCTTGAAACTATAGGAGAAGCATTAGAAGATCCAAGGTGGACACAAGTAATCTATGATAAGATAGAAGCATTGCAAAAAAAAAAATAAAAAAAAATAAATAAAATTGACTTGGAATTTAAAAGTGCTACTTAAAGGGAAAAATCTAAAGTAGTGTAAATGGGTGTTTTCAATTAAGTATAAAGTTAGGTAGATTAATTGAAAGATGTAAGGTGAAGTTGGTTACAAAAGAATTCACTCAAATATATGATATAAATTATCAAAAAAAATACTGCTCAAAAGTAAAGTTTTGAATACAATTAAGAGTCCTACTATCTCTTGTTGCTAATTTAAATTAATCGATACATTAATTTGACGTAAAAAATATCTTTTTATACGGGAGTTTAGTATAGTAAAGGGAGTGTGCATGGAAATTCTACTTAATTTTATTATTTTTTTTTTTTTGAAGTATAGGATAGTATATATAAATTGGAAAAGGATTAAAGTAGTCCTCCAAAACGCCTAAGTATTGCCCTTCTCTTTTCGTTCTATTGAAATACACTTGCCCAGCCCAATTGGGTTTATCTTATAAATGAGTAGACTGAAAATTTTATGCCTTCGACCCAATTAGGTCGATTATGAAATGGGCCTGATTATAAATGTCATATATTGGGCTTCGATTAGGTCTTTTCTTTAAGCAACACAATACACATTCGACGACTTGCAAAGCCCAAGCTGGATTCAAATGAAGCGTGCTCGAGTATTACTCATTTTGTACGAATTTGAGTTTCAGAGTAAGTTAAAAAAAAAACATTATCCATCCTTATTACAAGCCCAACCAAACCTCGCGGCTTTTAGCGTACGGTTAATTTGGGGTATTCTTCTTAATATATATTATGTATATTAAGTTTAATTACTATAAATACGACGCTAGATTACAAAAATTAAGTTAATTGTATAAAAAAAAAAAGTATAAAATAACTCATGTAGGAGATATGTTGTGAATTAACTCTTTAAATTTATACTACGAAAACGATTCTTTCCTTTCTTGTTAGAATATCTCATATATATATCTGTTTTTTTTTTTTTTTTGTGATTTGTCTTGTAACTTACAAGAGAAGAGAGATTTTAATACATAAATGATCCTGAAGACACAACGTTCAAACAAGGCAAAAGCGAGTCAGATAACGACATAGACATAGGTTAAGATCTTCTACTTCATATTTAGTGAAATGGTAACCTAATGGATTACAAAATTATTCAATTGTGTAGCTCATATTAATGAATTTCTTAATTGACACACATATATATACATATGTAAATATAAAAGAGTAAACACAGATTGCTAATTCGTAGCTATTACCAACCTCAAAGCTGCTTCCTTTGCCAAATCAAGCAATAATTTGCAAATGTAAACGGGAAATTTTTGTTATGGTGAAACCATGGGCTCGACCAAAGTGAGATTGACTTGACTTTCTTAAATGCACAATATCTTGTTGGAGAAAGTTGACTCCTTCTAGAAAATTATAGGTATATCCCTTTAAAGAAGACAAAGTCATTAAGAATTTAAATTTTTAGTTTTATTTATTTTTTCAAAAGGTATAAAATTTATAAAATGTGTGAAGAGTTATTTTTATTGCATAACTTACAACTCAAAAAAAAAAAAAACTTTTAAATTTAATTCCATATATGCCCTTTAATTGCTTTTTTAACAAAAATTTCCGATCATATTAAAAGAGATTTTAACTTAGTGTTAATGGATTGGCATTTAATTCTGATTACAATTTCTTTTTGAATCATAAGAGTGAAGCCTTTGATATGCCAAGTTATTAAGTGTGATCTTTTCTTAAGAATTAAAAATCTGTTAAGATGTTTATCTATCTATCTATTTATCTATATATATATATATATATATATATTCTATTAGGTGAAAATCATTTACTTATTTTGCTTCTAGTTTCTATTTAATCAGTTGAAATAATTTGTATTTTTTTTTAAAAAGAAGATTTTGCCAGTTAATTAAAGTGTAGTGTTTTTTATTTTGAGAAATAATAATGATAAAAAAAATTCTATCCCTTAATTAAAGTGATATGTCCAAAAATAGTCCTCAACCTTTCTGTATTTTTAAAATGCCGTCCTATTATTTTCTTGGAGTATATTCTGTTTACAAATAATTTTTTCTGACAAATTAACTAAGTTGGGTCCAAGAGTGAAATAGAATGAAACGAAAAGAAACGTTTTGTGACCCATTTAAGAAACCAAAAAGTAATAAGACATAATTGCAAAAATTTATAAAAATATAAGAATAATTTCTAGCTTATCTCCTTAGCTAAAGCACAATTGTTGATCTTAATTCATCGCGAAAGTGGCGCAGTTTTACGTCATCATTATCTCCCGAAGTGAAATTTAAATTACAATGTTAATGTGCACACGGTTATGTTGAAATATTGTCTCTAGGGCAACTCAGCTGATGATAAAAAAAAAAAAAAAAAAAAAATATATATATATATATATATATATATAGTTGAAGTAAAATAATTTTATGATTGGACTTGTATAATCGGTAAGCTCATACGCTGATGACATGGTGGGTCTATAATTATATAATATATGAAAATTAAATGAAGACACATAGATTTAAACTGAGATTAGAAAGCAAGATAGTAAATAAAAAAAATCAAAAAATAAAAAAATTAGTCGATATATGGTTGAAAGATGAACACGTAAGAGAATAATATATGTTTGGACTTGTCTAATTAGTGGAGATGACATTGAACTTTGACGTAATATATTACGTAATATATGAAAAAAAAAAAAAAAACCATCGACGATACATTGTAATCCTTAGTAATAATCCTATTGCGAGCAAGCTGTCTCCACCACGCGGAGGAAGAAGACCTACGACTTTTTCATAAATGTTTTCGAAATTCTGGATTTTGAAAGCTGCGTCACGGACAAAGAGAATGGCAATCAATTGGGAACCGACCCAAACAATCAAATGTTCCTATTGCAAGCAAGCTTTCTCAACCACAAGGAGGAAGAAAACCTACGGCTTTCATAAATGTTTTCCAAATTCTAGATTTTTGAAAACTGCGTCATAGACAAAGAGAATGGCAGTCAATTGGGAACCATCCCAAACAATCAAATGTTAACTGACGCACGTCTCACCGGGTTCCTTGCAAATTAATACTATAGTCCAATTATATGAGAATCAAAGGCGTGGACCTTGTCAGACAGTCATGTAACGCTAATCCTGGCATGGTTTACAAAACAATTATTCATTTTGAGACGTATTATATATATATATATATATAAATTTTAACTAGGGGTTAAATAGAGAGACCAATTTCATATGGAGAGATGTTACGCAACATAATTGAACAAGAGTCCATTATTTATTATTCAACAAGAAAGCAATAGTTCACATTGTGTCAGATAATCGTTTTATGAAAGGGAATTGTGACTATTTTATTTGATCCAGATGTTCGGTTTGTTATTGAGGAGTTGTTTGATGATTCCAATATTCCTTGAAAACTTGATATTGTTTGGCTTCAAATCAAAACTCAGAATACTATCAAATGTGTGAAAAGTGGACTTAATAAATTATTGCATTTCTCGCAGCATAGATCTTATAATAAGAATAATTTGAGTTATTAAACAAAATTTAGAGAAAATATCGCTGCACCTACCGATACAGGCCATTTCTAGAATGTTTGACACTGTTAATTTCAGATAATGATCGAAATGCCCATAAACACGGAAAACTAACATTGTGTAGGTAAGAGAAAGACGTAGAGAAGATACACCGCAGTTGCTTATTAGATACGTACGCACCAAGCATTAATGAATTTAATGCGTATACCAAGCATAAGTCAAGCCTCCAAAATTAATTACGGGTGTTTCACAGTTAAAATACGTTACCATTCCTTCCCCAAGAAGACATCCTCTAGGCCCGTGGTGCTATAAATAGAGCAGCCTGTTGCAGGTTTTTACGCACATCTCAGGCCTCCAAAATCAATCCAAGCAGCAACATGAAGTCTAAAATTGCAACAATGTTGCCATTCCTTCTTCTTCTTTTTCTTCTTTCTTCCCTGCCATGGGCAACTCCGTCGTCCGACAGTCACGGAGACTTTCTGGGATGCCTTTCCCTCTACACCCACAGCTCCTCCATTACTAAAGTCATTTACACCCCGAAAAATTCCTCCTACTCCTCCATCTTGCAATTCAACATGCAAAACCTCAGATTCAACACCTCTTCCACCCCAAAGCCTCTTGTCATCGTGACCCCAACCAACGCATCCCACGTCCAAGCCACCGTCTATTGCGCTCGCAAGAACAACTTGCAAGTGATAGTACGAAGTGGCGGGCACGATTTTGAGGGTCTTTCCTACGTTTCCCCCATTCCATTCGTCATGGTTGATCTCGTCAACATGTCCAATGTCGACATTGACGTTGCGAGCAAGACTGCGTGGGTCCAAACCGGGGTGGCCTTAGGCCCGTTGTACTACGAAATCGTTCGGCGAACTAACACTCTCGCCTTCCCGTCCGGCCTTTGCCCGACCGTGGGCTCCGGCGGCCACTTCAGCGGAGGAGGGTACGGCATCTTAATGCGCAAATACGGCATTGCTGCGGATAATATCGTGGATGCGCTCTTGATCGATGTTAATGCTAGAATCCTCGACAGAGCAGCAATGGGAGAAGATGTATTTTGGGCTAT
>CM038609.1:8461171-8490377 GCA_021533255.1 Ceriops tagal | reverse complement strand
CCCCCCCACCGTTCCATGTGATTCCATAGCCGATCTTGTATAGTGTTCCGGCTCTGTGTGGAAATGGGATGCTAGAAGCCGAAATATTGCTCATTCTTCCTCCGTAAGGCACGAAAGCCAAAATAATATTTTCAACTCCTTGCAATCGTTTCATCATGCCTTGGAGTGCCCTTTCAGGAATAGGTTGGCCTTCCATGACATAATCAGATTTCCCTTTCGACTTTACTTTCCATTGATCGTTCCGCTTGATGAAGAAGGACAAGGAGACGTTGGTGTCAATTGGGAATCCGGCCGCCAAGCTGCCAAAGTTAGCTTGAGCCCTGCTCCAGGGCATTTCATGGCAATCCTGCTTGGCCACTCCGAGTTCAGGAAATCTCTCTTGCATCAGGGGAACGAACTCGTCAGCTTTGCCGAGAAAGATGGCATTGAAATCGGCTCTTACGATTACCTCTCCCCGCGGAGAAGACCTTGTTGTTCGGACAAGGAGTTGGAGCCAGACATCATCTGGAAGCTTGTTGGCCACAAATTGCCATCGGTGGACTAGTTTGGTTGCATTTTGTTCCAATGTCTTTCGGATTGAGAATATAGTCACCGTTGGTGGAACAGGAACTAATTGGATTTTCCAAGCAATGACAACTCCAAAGGTATTGCCTCCGCCACCGCGAATGGCCCAAAATAGATCTTCTCCCATCGAAGCTCTATGGAGAATTCTGCCATTGACATCAATCAAATCAGCATCAATGATGTTATCCGCCGCAAGGCCATATTTTCTCATTAATATGCCATACCCTCCTCCGCTAAAGTAGCCACCAGAGCCTACCGTGGGGCAAAGACCCGAGGGGAAGGCTAAAGTTCCACTATATTGAGCAATGTTGTAGTAAACTTCGCCTAAGGTCGCACCGGCTTGAACCCATGCTGTGTTGGTCACGAGATCAACGGTGATTTTTCGAAGATTGATGAGATCAATCATAACAAATGGAAGTGGTGAGACATAAGAAAGGCCCTCCAAGTCATGCCCACCACTTCGAACTATCACTTGCACATTGTGCTTGCGAGAACAATTGATGGTAGCTTGAATGTGGGATGCATTAGTTGGAGCAATAATCACAAATGGTTTTGGTGTGGAACTTGTATTGAACCTTAAGTTTTGCATGTTGAATTCTAATACAGAGGAATATGAGGAGCTGGCTGAGGAGTAAACGACCTGAGAAATGGGGACCGATGAGCTTTCGGAATATTGGGAAAGGCAGTGAAGAAATTGTTCATGACTCTGAGCTGACCTTCCCCACCACAAGAATAAAAAGAAAAGAGCAAAAGCTAATAGCAACTTTGTAGCACTCTTAGAAGCATTCATGTTTACTCTTGACTCTTTTGGTTGAGGCTTGAGCATGCAAGCGTGCAACAGGCTCCTCTATTTATAGCATGCCCGTGGAGGACACCACAAAAATCTATAATTGATTGTTGGGAATTGAATTTAAATATTAAAACATCGGCAATCTTAACCTTGCTTAGCAGAGTAAAATGTAATATATGTATTTCAGGCTCTCTTACCAGTTCAGTGATCCGTAGTGGGTACCCTACAGAATAAGTAATTGGCACAAATGCAAGTATAAAACTAGGATTTGTTGGATAATTGATTTTTATTGGATCTTAGACTTTAAATTTTTAATTTTGAACATAATTGTAGTGTCAATGAGTTAGAACTTACTGATATTTGTTGATGGGATAATTTTGGTAATATTTTGGCTGGTCCTCCTGCTTTCAACTGCCGTGTTTTGATTGTTGTATATAGGGTCGCTGGCTGTGATTATTCTCTTTACTAACCTTTAATACACTAACTACTAACTATTTTAGTGTTAAAAAATAAGGCCTTGGACATCACATGATTTTATTTTTGTTCATCGTTTTTTTTTTCTTTAGTAGGTCTATTGAACCATAAACTAGACAAAACTAGACAATGAAAGTTTTCATTCTCATTAATTTTATATTCTTTTTTAAATTAGAACTCAAAACTTCAAAAATAATAATCTACATTTTTATTCATTGTTATTCTTAGCCAATGCTTTCTCTACTGGTTGCATTTACTTTTTGAGTTCGAGGATGGTGGCATATAACTAGTTGCCTAAACGATCAATAACGTAGTTGAAAATTGCAATGCTTCCTTGCACACGTTTTTTTTTTAAAAAAAAAAACTTTGGATAATTCCAATTTTGAATTTACTTGTATGTAATGAAGTGAACAAATATTACAAGCAAAAAGGAAAATATATGAGCTCAAATGTCGGAGACAAAAAAAAAACAGAGAGATTTATCATAAAAAAGTCAAATAAGATGTAAGATAAGTTACTCGTTACTAAAATAATAATTAAAAAAGATAAAATAAAAATATCAAAACAAATTCACTCCTAATAAACAAGCCAATTTTAGCGAACTCCCCTGATATAAAGAAATGGCGACGGCCCCAAAATATTCAGCTGTAAAGGGATCGAATAAGAGAAATAGACAGGCAGTTGGTGAAGATATGACCCTCATATTGGTGACAACCGTGGAACGAAAATAAATAAATCGATCACACGATCAAATGTTTTCCAATGAGTGAGAAATCTTAGAACACACTAATGCATTCGTTGCAAAATGAAGCCAAAATTTCCTTTTTTTCGGATCATATATTTTGGTGTACTCTTCAAATGACGTTGTTGTACACAAAACTCCCACTTAGTGTAGTATGAAAAATAGTGCATAGTCCATATTTTTAATAAGTTAAAGTTGAGACTTGAACTTAAGATACGGTTTTTGAATTTGATAGTGCTCGGATTGGAAATAAATAAGCTACATTTTTTATCTGAGACAATTTTACTTATATGGATTCAATCAATCAAAAAAAAAAAAAACTTGAAAATTACAAGTTTTTCTTTTCGAGTGTAAAATCAAAGAACTTGAAACTTTCAGTTGAATTCCAAGTAGATTTGACATTATTTATAAGTTGGGAATACAGTGTAATTAAGGTTAGTCAAGGTTCATTGAATGGAACCAAACACCCCTTTCTTCTATGCACTCATTATCTTTTTTTTTTTTTTCGGAAAAACAGATGTTTATCTTGTGGGGTGAATGGCTTTAAGCAATCCATTATTCAACCCACTCAAATTCTAAGTCGGGATAATGTGTGGTGTTAATAACAAAGTTTACCGTACCTTAAGAAAAGGACTCGAAAATTTCATGTTTTAGTGGAGTGTAAAAAGTAAAATAGAAATTGAAAATTTCATTTGAATTTTGTTTTGTTTAATTAATACAAACTCAGATTAAAATTCAAAATTTTTAGATTTTTAAATTTTTAAATATTAATTATCAATCTGATCTTCTATACAATTTAACAAGAAAGTAACATAAAGAAAATCATTTAACCCAATTAATCTAAATAGCTGGAAGGTTTGCTTAGACTAGCAAACTGAATAAATTTTTACTAAAAATTTAATTTCTTTTATTGTTTAAGAAATTATATATAATTATATTATTTTATTAATTATATTTGTAGATAAATACCATTGATTTACTCACCAAATGGGATTCTTTTTATGTGTCAGGTCCAATTCAGTTTTAACAACGATGGAGAATACCTAGCAAAAGTGATGTTATATATCTCACTCACACACATATTAGTGAGAAATTTTTAAATTTAAATTTTATTTTTATTGTGTAAGAGTCGGAGACTAACGCGATGTAATTGTGTGGCCATGGAAAAAATTTAAGCCTTTTATTGTACGTGATGTCACTTTGAGAAATTGTGTGCCCATGTAATGGCTTTCTTATGGAAGAGCAGATTTGTATTTTGAGAAAATTTATATAGGTTAAAAAAAAAAAGGTGAATTTAAATAAACATAAAAGATTGGTGTATCATATATAAGATATTTTATATTATATTAATATTTTATATATAATACAAAATATTTTATGTATAATGTAAACAATTTATATAAGATATTCTAAGTCAAGATAACGTGCGGTGTTAACAGCAAAGTTTGCCAAGTTTTTATTTATTATTATTATTTGGTTCAAGTCCTCAAAATTTCACTTAAATACGTCGGAGAAGAGTCTTAAGTCAAGTCATCTAGAAAATAGATAAATAATAATCTAGTGGCACAGCTTCCACGGTAAAATATCCCAAATATCACACTGGTGATAACAATTCTTCCATGTCCCCCCGACCCATTTAATGGAGTTGTCATTTTCGAATTACCTTGATTTTGATATCATCTGCTCAAATCTCTTTTACTGAAATATGAAGTCCCAAGAAAAGGATTTGCACTATCATGAAATAGCACTTCTCGAGGGCTCTGTACAAGCGCTCTTATCTCAACACGTATAATATTTCTTGAAGATGCTACAGGTACTCGTCAGTAGACTTGTTAAAAATAAGAATATCATCGAAATAGACCACAACAAATTTTTTCAAAAAGGGTTTCAAAATTTAGGTCATTAACCTCGTGAATGTCGATAGTGCATTCGACAAACCGAATGGCATGACTAGCCACTCGTACAGTCCATCTTTCGTTTTGAATGCTGTCTTCCATTCATCTTCAAGCTTGATTCTGATTTGGTGATATCCATTTTTCAAATCCAACTTCGAAAAGATGATTGTACCAGAAATTTGATCCAAGAGGTCATCAAGGCGAGGAATAGGGAATCGATATTTGACAGTGATTTTGTTGATCGCTCTACTATCAACACACATCCTTCAAGTACCATTTTTCTTAGGTACCAAGAGAGCTGGAACGACACATGGACTAAGGCTTTCTTGGATAAAACCCTTAGTCAAGAGTTTGACAACTTGTCGATGTAATTCTTCATGCTCCGTTGGACTTATCCGATAATGAGCCAAATTCGGTAGGGAAGCACCGTGCATCAAATCGATTTGGTGCTGAATGTCTCTCATAAGAGGGAGACCTGCAGGAAAGTCCATCGGGAAAACAACCTTGAATTCTTCCAAAAGTGGTCGAACTTTAAGAGGCATGGAAAAAGCAACTTCACCTGCTTTGTGAAGTAAAACATATATAATACGAACTCTTTTTAGAGCACCTTTCATATCCTTCATCGAAAGCAATGTAGGAGATGAAGACTTTTCGACAACAGGAGTTTTTAAAGGCTCCTTACTAGGTACTAATATAATTTTCTTCCCTTCAAATTCAAAAGAATACATATTTCGATAACCATCATAAGTAGTCTGCCTATCGAATTGCCATGGTCACCCAAGAATAACATGACTAGCATCCATCGGTAGACCATCACACCATATTTTGTCGAAATAAACAGAACCAATGGATAGATTAACAAGGCAGCATTTGGAAACGGTTATCTGGGTATCTTTCGATAGCCACGACATCTTGTAAGGTGTGGGGTGCGCCTTTAACTCCAACTTTAATTTGTTCATTGCCATTTTAGAAATTATATTCTCACAGCATCCAGAGTCAATAATCAATTGATATACCTTCCCTTTAATTGTGCAAGCAGAATGAAAAATGTTGGTGCGCAGCCACCTATCTCCGGTCTCATCACGAGGAATTAGAAAGATTTTTCTCACCATCAAAAATTCACTAGAATCAGCATGCACTATTTGCTCGTCACCTGCGGACTCTTCAACATCATTCACCCCTTCTTCGAGCGAATCCTCCACATACTCATCAGAATCGTTATCCACTAAGAAGGCTTTGTCGGCTTGTCGATTTTTGTTCTTTTGGCAATTGCTAGCATAATGACCCAACTTACCACAAGCATAGCAACAAATATCGGATGTAGTTGGTTGCTTCAAAATGTTAGGCTGATTAGGAAACTTACTAGCAGTTTGCGTCGTAACCTCAGCAACTTTGGTGATGTCGGAGGTACTCCAAGCGGGTCGATTGGTCATGATAGAGGATGGTTGCCTCCTCGAGCGAGAATGCTCTACCTTGAGTGCTTGTTGGTGTGCATCTCTTAAGTCCCAAATGTCAAGGACTTCCAGGGCATCTTGAATATGAAGTTGAAGGTCATTCAAGTACTTACTCATAAGCATTTCCTCTGGATCTTGAATGTTGTTGCGAATCACCAACTCATTGAATTCGTTAGTGTATTGGTCCACCGTTCGCATACCTTGTCTCAGATTTTGGTACCGTTGATAGAGCTTTTTCTTGTATCCCTTAGGTAGGAAATACTTTCAGATCTTGTCTTCCATCTTCCTCCATGAAGTAATTGGCGCTTTGCCAATAGATTGGCGAGTTTACTTCTCATGCCTCTACCAAGCTAGGGCTTTACCTCTAAATCACATAGCGATGATCCCAACTCGACGATCCTCAGGAACATTTCGATGCTTAAACACTTCATTGACAAGTGTTAGCTAGTCAACAATTTCTTCAGGAGATTCATTACCTAAGAATTCCGAGATATCCTTTTTAACTTCTTTTTCCCACTTCGGTTTACGAATGTTTTAATCGTGACGTCGAACATTTCTCCGATTGCGAAATGGTTGAACATTCTCCGAAGATGAAGAGTCACCATTGTAATCTTCGGTCTTGGAACGAGATGGTGAATTGTTTCTTTCCGCCCTTAGACACTCAACTTCCCGCGTCAACTCATTAATTTGTTGTTGCATGTGTTGCTGCAAATTGTCAGCGAGCATATGCACTTCATTCAGTAGGATGGTTCTACCTCCACGACGTCTAGCTTGTCTTGGTGGCATGGTTCTCTCCTCCAAAGCTCTGATACCAAAAGATGCAGCCTGATGTAGGCTACTCGGATGTTAGGATCGGGAGATTGACTTGTACACACGAAACGGGATGAACAATGATTATAGTCCTGCGCAAGTTCGGGAAAATGGATGTAACTTCGTCGATACAGATCGGAATGACCTGATTTGAAAGCCAAATGAACAAAGACTTCTGAATTAACAATTTCTCTGTTTTGAGTTTTCTCAAATAAGCACTGTAGGCAGGACAAAATTGGGGTGGAAATGGATAGATGTAAATGGACAGAACAGAGGAAAAGATAGAACTTTGTTGGTTGCTCTTCCAGGCCTCCAAGGAAGTGAATAGGGCACCGATTCTTCTAGATCGATAACTGCAACTCTTTAAGGATGCAGATTTGAAAACCTCCGACTCTTCAAGGACGGAGTGAAAACTCTTCAAAGTTTTCAGGAGTACGAACTCTTCAAAGTTCAAGATAATTGCTTAATGCAAAATTTTCAATAATCAAATTCGTCTGTCAAATACATAAAGTAGATAGTCTTTTGTAGCAAAAAAAAAAAACAAATGAAAAGACTTGAGCAAATGAAGAGGCTAAAGAGCACTAAAGATCCTAGAAGGTATAAAACATTAAAGGACTTAGAAACTAGAAACTAGGTAAATGCTCAACATCTTCTTGATCATCCCAAAGTATCTTTTTAGGCTTCCAATATATAGGGAAAGACAAGGACTTTATTGTGGCATAGACTTACGAATGAGACTCTTGGTCTTCGGATTGTGTCCCTTTGATATCTCCTCAACTGGTCGAGCGACTTGTCGAGCTCGGATGTGGACTGATCTCTTTGGTCAAGTAAGCTCATCTTCGATGCGGGCGGCATTATCAATCTGGCCTGCATCAATTGATCAAGTCAGGCTTCGGACAATCAACATTGATCTAGCGAGTAACACAGCGTGAATTCAAGTTGGCGCGACGTTAGGTGAAGTTTACCAAACAATTACGGAGCATGGTAGAACTCTTGCCTTCCCGGCAGGCCTTTCTTCCACTGTTGGCATTGGCAGACACTTTAGCGGAGGCGGCTACACCACATTAATGCGTAAATATGGCCTAACTGCAGATAATGTCATTAATGCACGTCTAGTTGATCTCAATGGTAGAATTCACAATAGAGCCTCAATGGGAGAAGATCTATTTTGGACTATACGTGGCGGCGGAGGTGATGGGAGAAGGGTCGCAGTAGAAAATAAATAGTCCAAAAAACTTCTTCCATTTGCTTGAAACTAAGAGGAGATGATTGAATAACAAATATGACAACTTAAACAATTACATAAGAACACACTAATTTTTTACGTGTAAAAACCCTTCAAAGTAAAGAGAAAAAACTACGGGACACAACGGTCCAAAAATCAACTTCACTATAATTAACAAGTGAATACGATAGAGGTATATAACCTCAATTACATCAACCAAATTGAATAAATTCAATTTAAACCAAAGTGAGAGGCCAAATGAGTTAATCAATATGAAAGACACTTTCTGTTAATAATAACTCAACAACCAGAGTTCAAGGCAGTAATCCAACCGTTCAAGATGAACCCCCAGATGTCCCCTACCAATTGTCCAAATTTCAGCTCAATCGAACCGCAGGTCAATAATCATTCATACGGTTTACCAATTCTACCACAGATGAGAGAGCAGAGAATTACTAGAATTGAAAATCTTCGGTTCGAATGGAATACCTATCCTTGCAGTTTACAGAAACCCAATCCAACCGTCTACAAAAAAGATCTATGTGTTCTCCAACCACTGACCAAAAATAAGTTCGATCGGATTACAAATAATCTTTTAATTACACAGTTGACCAATTCTGCACACAGAAAATTACCTAGAAAATAGACGAAAATTAAAGAGAAGTAAGACTTACAGTGCTCGAAACCCAATTTTCACCATTTAGAAATAAAAACCAAATGTCCTCTATCAACCATCCAAGTTTTAAACTGATTGAATACCGATATACTTTCCAATCCTAAGATTAAAAACACTTTGTCGACAACTTTCACCTCTTTTTTTTTATTTTTTTTCTTTTAATTTTTTTTTCTCTCTTTTCTTTACCGGACAGCCTCTCTTACTTTCTTTCTCTCCCTCTTTTTTTATTTTCGTCCGACAGCCTCTCCCTTCTCTCTCACTCTCAACCTCACAAAAAACCTAATACCTCGTTAAATCAACTTTTTTTTTTTTCAAAGGTTCCTCCACGTAGGAAGATACCTAACAGGAGGCAATCGGAGTTATCATCGCTTGGAAGGTGAATTTGGTACGAGTTCCACCTGCCGTGACAATTTTCTCGGTTCAAAAGCCTTCAGAACATAATGCAATCAAACTTGTCCATCGCTGGCAATATGTTGCGAATAAACTTCCTAATGACATATTCCTACAACTTCTTATAAATACAGTAAACTCTCCTACTACTTTCGGAGGAAATGTAAGCGTAAGAGCTGATTTTAACACGATTTTTCTTGGTGGAGTTGGCAGGCTACTTCCATTAATTGGAAAAGCACTTCCCCGGAGCTTGGGGTGGCGAAGGAAGATTGCTCCGAAATGAGTTGGATTGAGGCTCAACAGTAAGGCAGCTGGATTCCAAATTGACAATAACGTAACCTTAGATTTTTTCAACAGAAGTGATATGTGGAAAGAGATATCCAAGGTAAAGTCTGACTATGTAATGTGGAAAAGATTACAAGGAATTGAAAATGTTATCTCCGTACGAGGGAAAATGTTGAATAAAAAATAGAATTCTACTTAGAGTAAAAGAATTGATTTAAATCATATTTTAATGTTACTTTTTTTTATAAAATTCTTTTTCGTAAGAATATAATTAAATTTTAATAAATTTTCTTATAATATATAATTCAAGAGTCATTTAGTTAAAATATATTTATTAAATTTAATAGAGATGATTATTTGAAAAAAAAAACATATATTTTTTTAATTGCAATAGACAAAATTATCTTGATAAAAAATTATCTCTTAAATTTAATAGATACGATTATTTAAGCAGAAAAAAATATTTACTAAATATAATAAATATAATTATTTAATAAAAAAGATGTTTTTAAATATTAATAGATATAATTATTTAATAAAATAATATTAATTTTTATTTTAAAAATATCCTAACAAAAAGTGAGTGAGATCCCATAGTCGAATACTCCATTTCCACACAGAGCTGGGGCTCTGTACAAGATCGGATATGGAATCACTTGGAACAGTGGAGGCGTTGACGCATGCCAGAGGCGGATAAATTGGATGACAGGGCTTTGCAAATACATGACTCCATATGTTTCTAAGAATCCCAGATCAGCACATGTAAACTACAGGGATCTGGATATAGGAATCAGCAATGTCCAAGGCAATACAAGCTACAAGAAAGCAAGAATCTGGGGTGTCAAGTACTCCAAGAATAATTTTGATAGGTTGGTGCAGGTCAAGACTAAGGTTGACCCTTCTGATTTCTTTAGGAATGAACGGAGCATCGCACCTCTCTCCTAGTGATGGCGATCATGCTTCTTGACTTGGAAAATGGAAGATGTTTAGCATCGCACCTCTCTCCTAGTGATGGCAATCATGCTTCTTGACTTGGAAAATGGAAGATGGTTCGTTCCCTTTTGCCCCACATGATAAGACATGAGATTTCTTTGTAATGGTACCCAATATGAAACCTTAAAAATGTCTTGGTGCTTTTATTCTGTGGTTATAATAATAAAGGAATATTGGAACCAAAGGTTAAATTTAATGATTAAAATTAAAGCATGTGACCAAAGTTTGCTTTGCAGTAGTATTTTATGTCCGCAAAGATTGCTCGTTTTTTTGTTTTTTTTCGTTGGCTAGTGGAGTCCAATTTTGCAAGAATGACCACACAATAGTTGACGCAAGGAGTTTCATTTCCCAGTTTCAACGTTGCTAGCGAGGAGTCGAGTGTCAATTTTGGATTAGCTTTCCTTTTGAGTTGTCATGCTTGTTACACTTGCTGGTCTGTACAATCCCCAACCACATGCTCTAATTTTATCATTTTTAGCAAGAGTTCAATCAGGAGACCGAACCCTGAGCCAGGCGTCCAAAAGGGGAGGCCTTTTTTTCTTCTTCTTTTTTTTTTTTCTTTTTTCCCTTTCTGTTTAAAGGGGTTTATTTGTCCTGCCATTGGCCTCCAATTTTAACTTTTTCAACAATTATATACAACTCAAATTTCAATTTGCTTTGGTTTAAAATTTTTATTATCGGGTCCGGAAGTGAATCATTCTCGGTCGGCACCTTTTCAAATTTTGTTACCTGCAAAGAATTCTGGAATCTAAATTTTATTAAAATGAGAGTTTTTATTAAAATTTAAGGGGACATGTTTGAATGCAAAAAGCATGAGAGGATGGTATCATATCAAACGTTAGAAGACACTCAGAGCAAGTTTAGTGGCTTGAAATTTAGACATCTAACTAGATGTCATATGAACCACTGACGTTACAAGGTTACCAGGAAGCAACAGAGATTAATTGTAGCCTAGGAGCCAATAGTTTTTATTTATTTATTTATTTATTTACTTATAATTTTCACTTAATTAATTCTGATTAGAATTCGAACTTAAAATTCTCATTATTGAGTATAATTTAAGTATTAGTGAACCTAAAGGTCACATGGGCTACTTTCAGGGCTGCGATGAGGCCTTGGGCCAACAATTGTATGATAGTTGCTGGAAACGGTTTGATCATACATCGTCATTTTCCCGGGAGCCAAACGGTACCGACGCTACGGTATTACGTACCATAAATTGCTGAGCTTCGTAAAACCTTCAAACCTTTGTTTCCTTAAGGAGTAGACTCGGCACTAGATTATATATGTTTTTTAGTTGACATTTAATCCTTTGTTAGACTTCACAGTTCTGTACACTAGGAACGCCCTTTTCAATTATAGTTCATGCTAATTAAATCTGTCAAAATTACAAGATTAAAAAGCAATGATCTACTTCTAGCACCAAGGATTTGAAGACTTGGGTGGTAAGATCTTTTTCCAATAAAATCTCAACTAAGCACCAAATGAAAAATATGAGATAATTTGAGTGATATAGTTTCAATAGTTGCATAAAATTAAAGATTTATTATCATATAAAGACATAATATTTATATTATATATTCATATATTTCATAATTTATTTGTTATGCACTGTTTTGAGATTAATATAAATAAAAAAATTATATAATTAATTAATAATAGAATCAAATTGAGTTCTATCAAAAAATCTTAAAGACTTTTCATATGTTCCAGATCATTTCAATCATAAATAGAACGGACAGCCCAAAGCAGACCCAACACAATAGTGCCTCCCATGTACACACCATTCAAAATGGCTTTTATAAAGGAGCCCATTCCCAATGCAAGTTTAGGACAACATTGACTTGTCTTATTTCCCCTGAATTTTTGGCAAATTTGAACAGTGAAAAGACAAGCTTTGGGGAGTGTTTTCCAACCCCCCCCCCTCTTAAATTTCCAAAACAGGGTTTCCATTCACCTAAGAATCTTCCAGACCCCCAAGGTGCATGCTGAAGGTTTATTCATGGCTCTATAACCACCAAGCCCTTTGACAATTATGTTACAGCAAGTACAGAAAGAAAATTGCATGCGGAGATATTTGAGTTAATAAAAACTGAAGGATTCTAGACAAAGCTTATGATTTTTGACAAACAAATAAAAGCTAAGTGAGTCAAAATTAACAAGCTTAAATTTTGAAAATTGATAAAGGGCCTCCTTAATTACCATTTGTCTATGTTTTGTATGATAATAGAATGTTAAAACGGTACATAACAGGATGTAACTCTGATTGAGGTTTATCTGATGTTTGAAGCAGGATGGTAACTCATCTTTTTTTTTTTTTCTTCTCTTATAGGTTTTTATTCTCTTTGGTAGATAGGTTCCACCTTCCATGAGGCTAGCACAACCTTGAATGGATTAACGGCTGAGGATATTTCAATGCCAAATTAAAAACATGTAATCAAGAATAGAGAAACCAATTTTAGATTAAATCAAACTTCATGATTGATATTGATATATCTCCGTAGCTGATCTCAATTCTTTAACTAAACAAAAGCAAGATTAGCATAATTGATTATGGTGCCCCAGTTTTTTGACTTCTAGTTAAATCAAGCCATAACATTCAAGGTTGCTTCCCCATTTCTTCAATTGAAATTTCCCTTACTTGATAGAAACTTTAATCTAGATGCTTGAAATGTCCTCTAAGTTGCAATCCTCGTTCAATTAATAAGCACCTCAATTTTGAAAATGAATTTCACTGTCTCTAGAACAAGATTATTGAATGGTCACTTCATCTTTCAAATGACAAAAAAGAAAGGGTGCTATAGCAATGAAAGCAGAGGAAGCCACCGGATGTGGAAGGAGAAGATGGGCCAAGGGGGTTTGGAAAATCACGACTTTTGACAAATTTGGGATAAAATAGAAGAAAGATTACAATAAAAATAAAAAGTTAAAACAGCTTTTTATGGCATGAAGTCAAATTTGGCAATGGTTTAGTTCCTCGAAGCAAGCTTTCTCCTTAAATATCAACAAAGATTAACAAAGATGAATTCTTTAAGATCTTCAATGTTGTCTCTTCTCTCTTTTCTTCTCTTTTCATTTCCATGGTTAACATTGGCTGATACACACGAGGATTTTCTCCAATGTCTTTCCCGAGACCCCTCCATTTCCATGGACATTTACACCCCAAAAAGCCCTAACTATTCATCTGTTTTGCAATTCTCTTTGCAAAACCCAGGGTTCAACACCTCTACCACCCCAAAACCCCAAGTGATTGTCACACCAACTAATGTTTCTCATGTTCAAGCCGTCATCCTTTGTTCACAAAAACACGGCTTGCAATTGAGAATTAGAGGTGGTGGTCATGATTATGAGGGTCATTCTTATGTTTCTTCCCATCCATTTGTCATCCTTGATCTCATCAATGTTCACCGTTGATGTGGCAAATAACAATGCACGGGTTCAAGCGGTTGCAACCATTGGTGAAGTTTACTATAGAACTGCGGAGAAAAGCTAAACTCTTGCCTTCTGCCCGACTGTGGAAGTTGTTGGGCACTTCAGTGGTGGAGGATACAGCATGTTGCTGCGAAAATGCGGCCTAGCAGCAGATAATATCATTGATGCACAATTGATTGATGTCAAAGGTAGAATTCTCGACAGGGCTTCGATGGGAGAGGAGCTCTTTTGGGCGATTCGTGGCGGCGGAGGGAATACCTTTGGAGTTGTGATCGCATGGAAAATAAGCTTGGTTCCAGTTCCAGCTACGGTCACAGTATTCACCGTCCAAAGGACCTTGGAACAGAATGCAACCAAGATCGCGCATCGGTGGCAATACATAGCAGATCAGTTTCAAGAAGATCTATTCATTAGAATCATCTTCAGGAGGATCAATTCTACTGGAGGAAACACAACAATACTAGCCGCATTCAATTTCTTGTTTCTTGGTGGGGTTGATAGGCTTCTTCCACTGATGCAAGAGAGCTTCCCTGAGCTCGGTTTGGTAAAAGAAGATTGCATCGAGATGAGTTGGATCGAGTCCATCCTCTACCATGCCGAATTCCCAAGTAACGCATCCTTGAGTGTTTTGCTTGATCGGGCCCCCTTAAGCAGGAGGAGTTTCAAAGCAAATCTGACTGTGCAAGAACCTATGCCCGAAGCAGCATTAGAAGGGATATGGAAACTGTTCTACGAAATCGACACCGACGCTCCTGAGCTGATCTTCAGTCCCTATGGAGGAAGAATGAGTGAGATCTCGGAGTCAAGCATTCCATTTCCACATCGAGCCGGAAACCTCTACAAAATTCAACATTTGGTGTGCTGGGACGAGGAAGACATAGAAGCATCTCAGAGATACATAAATTGGATCGGACGACTTTACAGTTACCTGACACCTTATGTTTCTAAGAATCCTCGAGCTGCATATATCAACTACAGGGACATTGATACTGGAAGGAACAACGATGAAGGAATCACTAGTTATAAGCAAGCAAGCATCTGGGGTATCAAATATTTCAAGAAAAACTTTGACAGATTGGTTTATGTGAAGACTCTGGTCGATCCTACCAATTTCTTCAAAAAATGAGCAGAGCATACCACCTCTACAGTCATGGTGATGAGTAGAAGAGAGTTCATGCAATGTAGGGGAATGGAATTCTATATAACTATGTTTGTATCAACTATAGTCTTGTTGGTGATGTACCGTACCAATCTCCAAAAAAGTTGTTGCGATTGTCATAAAATGATTAAGTTAAGTGGTCTATGGACCCTGATTGTTCATAGTTTTAAAGAAAAATTTCAAATTATATCTTTTTTTAATATATTATTTAATTGTGAGCTGCTCCCCTCTACAAGCATATTTTATCTTCTTTTTTTTTTTTTTTTTTACAGTACCTTAACAAAAGCAAACTTTTAGTTAGGTTAAACACATTTCAGGAATAATTATTCTATATACACTAAAAAGAAAAAAAATAAATGTTAAAATCAAGTGTCTGTCATGCCAACAAATGTTAAGCTATTAATTAATATATAATTTTATTTTTTAAATTTTTTTCAAAATCATTTATAAAATTAAAGAATTGCATCTATTATAAATAGCATGAATGGGACTCTTAAACTTATTGTAAAAAAAAAAAAAAAGCGCAGACATATTTAACCAACGAAAAAGGCAAAAGAAAAAAAAAGAAGAAAAGTCTGCATTCCCTTTGACTAAGCAATTTTATTGGGAAAAAAAAAGCAGACTGAGCAAATTTTGTTGCGCTAATTTTCGTATTAATACAACAGATTGACTTGGGATATTGAAAAATGAATAATCGTTACTTAATAAATAGAAGTACACATTGCTATTTTAGGATATTTAAATTAGTAACATATAAATCTTTTCATTTTCCCTCGACTTTCATATTCATAACCATCAATATGATAAAAATAACAGATCCTACCATACAGAACAATTGTATAAATTTAAAGTTTTCCAGAATGTGCTTTTGCAAACACACACAAAAAAAAAAAAAGTGCTTAAAAATGTTATCTCCCGTAAGCATATGTAAAGACATACAGTTAGCTACATAATTCATCGTACTTTCAACTATTGTATTTCGTGATTTTAATGTTTTTCGGAATTTTCTCAAATAACAAAGCTTCTGTCCCTTATTTACCACAACTTAACAATGAGACGTATTCAAAAGCCTCAATGGAGATGGCATCGAACTGTAAGATTTAAATCGAAATTCGTTTTTTCAACTACCATATGGTTAAACATGGCGCCCCATATTTATTTGACTTTTTAGTAAAATTAATGGCCAGGTAAATCAGGTTTATAAACTTCTGAACGAACAAATCCTTTTGAATACACCGCGTATCCACTGTTTGGAATCTTTTGATACTGAGTTCTAAGGATGATTTTACACTCAAAAAGATTCCCTTTTTTTTTTTTTTTGGGAAATGTTGTGCTCTTTTTTAGCTAATTAATTAGATTTGCATTTTTCGAAATGCATGGACGGTCACATATGCAAAATCTTTTTTTTTTTTTTTTGTGGGTCTGAACCATCAACACTGGAAATGCTTCGTTCAGGCAAAAACTCAGCAATTGCAAGAAACCTTTTGAATAGGGTACACATGCACATGCACAGAGAGGAAAACCAATTTAAGCGTTGAGAATACGAACTGACGCTGGAAAACCAAAAACCGCTGGGGATATTTCAATGTCAAGTGTAACCTTTTAATTGAATGTTTGTTGTGCTATTGAACATGAATCCTAACTTAAATGTGTCCTTGATGTACCTAAGCACTCTTTTGACAACTTTATTATATAATTTAGAGGGGTCTTGCATGAACTTAATAGCAGCTCACTATGAATATGATATTAGGTCTAAAAGCTTAAAGATAAAACATGTATCCAATTAAGCTTTTGTACTCACATGTGCATCTGTCTTTGGTGATCTATCTTGCTTTTACAACTTAACCTTAGACATGAATAAGGTAGGTGCCTCTTTACAATCTTATATGTGAAACTTCCGTAGGATATGCCTTATATATTTGGCTAGAGTAATCAAAATACCTTTCTAAGATTGACAAATTTGCAAGCCTAATAAGTACTTTATTCTTCCTAGGTTAGTCATCTCAAATTGCTTCTTCAATTCAATTGACTTGTTGGACAAGAATACAACTATCTTTAGTGATCATGAGGCCATCTACATAGAGAGAATGTAAATGATATGTGTTGCTTTTGTCTTTTCATAAAGGTTAGTTTTGACATGCTTTTAGTGAAGCCAAGCTTGAGCAGATACATGTGAATTTTGTTATACCAAACTCTATGGGCCTGCTTTAGCCCTTAAAGAGCCTTATTGAGCAAACATACTTTGTCTTCTTGTCCAAAACAAGCAAAGCTAAATAGTTGTTCAAGGAAGATTTCTTTTACAACTCACCATTTAGAAAGATAAACTTAACATCCATTTGATGCACCATACATTAATTATGAGTTATGATAACCAATGGAAACTTAATAATGTCTAATCTTCCTATAATGATAGGACATTAAGGGTTTGAAAAAAAAGAAAATTACGAAAATAAAAAATAAGAATTGTTCGCTTTGAGGGAATTGGCCTCCAAATAACTTGAAAAGCCTTGATATGTTTTGTATTACTTAAATTAATAAGTCATAAGGCATTACATATATCTATAATATAAAAAGCATAAAGACTAACTTAACAGTCTCTTAATAGAGAAATGATTACATTTACTAATACAAAGATAATTATACCTATTACTAGGGAAACAAATATTAAATTGCATAAATTAATAATAATAATTTCTTAATTAAGAGGATCTTTATCACATATAAGCAAAAGTATCAAAATGATCCATTCCTACATACTGTGTAAAGCTTTTGGTTATCAGCTTGGCGTTGAGTTTATGCAGGTTACCATCAGCATCTGTTTGTACTCTATAAATTCATTTAGCTCTTATGACTTTCTTGTCCTTGTGCCTTGGTACTAGAATCTAAGTATTGTTCTTCTCTAAGAACTAAAGCTCCTTTTACATTATAGCTTTCTAGCTAAAAAGATTAGTTGCCTTATTATAACTTATTTGTTTTAGGAGAGCTTTATTACATCTCTTATAAATATTAAAAAGGAATTTAGTACCCCTGACAATTGAATTGTCAACATTTTCTTCTTGTTAGGAATTAGATTCTTGATTTATAAGCTTCTCATTAGGTTTCGTAACTACCTTCTTCCAATTTTATCTTAGGACTTTATCAAACCTTAAGTCTCTACTTATTGAGATTTTGTTAGCAATAGGGTCATATACCTTATAAATATATGTTGTGTTGGTATAACCAACAAATATAACCACTGATGCTCTTTGATCCAATTTGTTCCTCATTGATTAAGGCACATAGGTGTAATACAAGTAACCAAACACCTTAAGATATGTTAAGAAAAGCTTAATACCAAACCAGCACTTAAATGGTATAGAATCTACTAAGGCTTTGGTAGGTTGCATATTTAGTAAGTATACCGAGGTAGTTGCTGCATTAGACCAAAAGGATTTAGAAAGACCTTTCTATGTTAACAAACACTTAGTCATGCCAACTATGGACTTATTGTTCTCCTCACTTACCCCATTTTGTTTGGGTGAATATGGTACTATTAGTTGTTAAATACTAGCATCTTCATAAATTTGCTTGAATGACTTAGATGTATATTTTGAGCCATTATCTAATTTGATGACCTTGATTTGGAAGCCTAATTGCTCCTTAATCCAGGTTTTGTATTAGTGAAAGATACTTGGCAACTCTAATTTTTGTTTGAGGAAAAAGATTTTGGTAAACTTAGTTAGGTTATCTATAAAGATGACATAGTAACTATTTCTTTTTAGAGACTCATCATCCATAAGGCCATAAAGATCACAATAAAGAAGTTATAGCTTCTCCTTTGCTCTTGATTGTGCAGCTGAAAATGGTAGCCTAATCTATTTACCAAGTTGAAATGTCTCACAGGTAGAGCTATATTCTGTCATCTTAAGTAGATCATGCACTAAACCCTTATTTTGCATCTTCTTAAAACCAATAAAGTTAATATGACCTAGCCTTTGATGTTATATCATAGTATCTTGTATTTTTATAACCATTACAAGGTGTTATACCTTACCTCCTTCTAATTGAAAGGTTTTGGCATATATTGGTACTTTGGTCAAAAAGGTACCTTTGACATTGGAAATGATGCGAGCCTTGTCTTTAAAAACTAAGGTGTATCCCTTTTTTAGCAGTTACTCTACATTAAGTAAGTTATAACTTACGGTAGATATATATAAGACATTAAGTATAAATTTCATATCTTTTTTGGTATGAATGGTTGTCTAGCCTTTTTCTTCTACTTAGATTAATTCACCATTATCAATCTTCACTTTGGTTATATAAGATCTATTAAGCTTCTTGAATAAATACAAATTAAGTGATAAGTGGTTTGTGCAACCATTGTTAACCAACTACACACTGCTCTTATTATTGGAGGAGTTAGCTACTATATTAAATAACTACTCTTTTTGCTTTTCATCAGTTGCCTGTGCCTACTGAGGTTTCCATGATTACTATTATTGCTTTCCTTTGTGCCAATAAATTCTTTCTACATGCCCTTTCTTATTACAAATTTTGTACACAAGATCAAATCTTTTCTAGCAATTCTTAGAATGATGGTTTGTTTTCTTACAATGATTTTGTGGTGGATACTTTTTTCTACCTTCAGGCTTAGTATGATCCTTTGACCTTTTTTTTTTATATTCCTTGTTGCTTTTTTGTTCCTTGGAACTTTGTCTGATGCTTTATAGGAAAGACTCATTTGATACACTCTTCTTACCTTAGGAACCTTCTCTACTCTTAAACTTAAAGAAAGTTAAGCAATTCTAGCAAGCTTATGGAAGTAAGGTTTTTAGAGTCTTCCAGTGAGGAAATTTTTGCCTTAAACCTTTTTAGAATACTCGCCAAGACCTTCTGCACGATGCTTCTATCTAGGAAGTCTTCTCTCGACACCTTGATTTGGTTAATTATCTTCAGAAGCTTGTCTACATATTTTTTTAATAGTTTCTGCCTCTTAGTTTTAAGTCTCTTTTGAGGTTAAAGAGTTGCATATTTTTGTTTTCTCATTGTCAAAAAACTTCTTCGTTAACCTTTTTCATGCATTTTTAATTATTTCATAGGTCATAATCTTATTGAAAATAATCTCTAATGTAGTTAAATGAATGCATGTTAAGGCTTTGTACTACTTTACTGTCTACTCACCATGTTGTTTCATTTATGCTAGAAAAGGATTAGTAGGCAAGAGAAGTGGTTTAAAACCCTTTTAAGTGGCTTCCCTAAGATCATATGTTTTAAGGTAGGCTTTCATTATTACTATCCACTGGCGATAGTTTTTCCTAATAATTTTGGAGGAGAAAGTAGGGATAAATTGGAGGAGGCCATTTGCAGGAAGGTAGCTAAGACTTTCAGTGAGTTTTGTAAAAACTTTTACTCCTTTCACTAAGGGCAATTTAGTTTCCTTGCTAATTGCTTTTATCAGGTTTCTAGGATATTGCTAGCTTTGATACCAAATGATAATTTTTGTTGTTTTCCAAAGGGTGGAAGATTGCTATACTAAAAGCTGATCTGTTGTGTGTGCACTGATGTTTTACTAGCAGGATCTATATCATCCTATAAGGATTCAAACCAAGAGTTTATAGAACAATGAAGGGAAAGTACAGAAAAACAAAGGCACTTTTGTAATGAAGCTCAAATTTGCACACAAAGCCACAGCTGCATTTTTCATGGCTCCACACACACACACACACACACACACACACACACACACACACACACACATATAAACAGCCTTACATTATCAAGGTATAAATTTTAAAACATAATTTGAATTTAAACTTAATGTTGCATAATTATATTTGTTTAAAGTTAAAACACTTTAAATTTGAATTAAACATATCATTACAATCAAAATTAAATTAAAAAAGATTGCCAAAGAAGCTCCTAAGACTAGTTGCATTAACAGACATAACTACTAGAACTACCATTGATTTGACGGAAAAGTTGGTTAGTAGGATTTTGGAGCTTAACTTGATGTAGGAATGTAGGAGCACCATATTCTTCAAAGACAATGCTTGAGATTCTTTCTTGTGGGGTTGTGTTGTTTTTAAGCACTATAAGAAGGTTTCATAAACCGAACTGTCTGCAACACCAGCGGTAGTAGGGGTCCATTGGAAAGACATGAAAGGTGAAGAAGAAGGCAAAGCGGAATAAGAGAATTTTAATCTTGCCATGTGGGTTTGGTTGAAGGTTACTGTTTAGGATTTTTTTTAGGGGGGGCGGTCATCCTTTATTATGAGGGTAACTAGATTCATATATATGGTCTCTCAGGTTGGATTGGAATCAGAAATCCAAAAGTTTTATAAAACTTTTTATGGAAAAAAAAAGTGTGAACGACGGAGGGGTTATTCTTTTTTCGGATGTAGAAAATAATGAGGAAAAGACATGACTAGAAAATTTATGTAAAATAAGTGAATTTATATTAGCATTGTTCATACATACATATATGTATATATATATGAAACAAAGAGAAGGATTGATTTTCAAGGGATGAAAAAATCAATGCAGGTGGATCTTCAGTCCACCTGGTAAGGTCTGTAAAAAATATTGTTGGCTGCAAACTATGGACTTGTGGAGAAAAAAATAATTTTTGAAGAGAGACTTTATTCTCGATTCTGTGTCATACTTACAAGCAATACAATGATTTATTTATAGTTTGTAGTTTTCCCTTCTAAAACTGAAATAAACTTAATTATAGGCAATTCTATTAATAGTCATAAACCAAAATTAAAACCCATTATCACCCGTAAAAGTAACTGCTGACTCTTGAAATTTCATTTTCCTATAAAACTGCTGAAATAACGCATTAATAAAAAACGGACATTTAGTGTTTATTCAATAAGACTCCCCCATAAACTTAAATGCTTCTACCATCTTTCATGCCGATCAATCTTTTACAGTTGTCGAAAAGTATCGTCAGTAGCGGTTTCATGAAGATATCCGCAACTTGGTCCCGACTTGCCACGTGCACTAATTCCACACTTCCTTCCTTCACTTGATCTCGGATGAAGTGAAAGCGAACGTCAATATGCTTGCTTCTCTCATGATTCACCGGGTTCTTGCTCAACTCAATTGCTGATTTGTTGTCAACTCGTATTACAGTCGCACTGAGTTGTTGTTGCTCCAACTTGCCCAACAAATTTCTAAGCCATATCACATGATGTACACACAAAGATGCTGCCACATATTCAGCTTCACATGTTGAGAGTGTTACGATCGGTTGCTTCTTTAAAAGCCAGGTAAACGTCGTGTCACCCATAAAAAACACATAACCCAATGTGCTTTTCTGATCGTCTAAGTCTCCGCACCAATCACTGTCGGAGTACCCGACCAACTTGTAATTTGCCGCATTTGTATAGAATAACCCGAGTGACACTGTTCCTTGGATGTACTGTAGGATTCGCTTCAACGCCTTCCAATGTGAATAAACTGGCTCTTCCATGAACCGACTTACCATGCCGACACTTAATGCAAGGTCAGGCCTTGTGCATGTGAGATAGCGAAGGCTTCCCACTAAACTCCGGTATTTGCTTGTGTCGACTCGTTCTCCTCTATCAAACTTAGAGAGTTTTGCACCCGGTTCCATTGGTGTTGAAACTGGATTGCAAGACTCCATCTTGTACTTCTTCAAAATCTCCTTTGTATATGCCTCCTGGGATACAAAGATACCCGTCTTTCCTTGTCTTACCTCCAGACCAAAGAAAAACTTCATCAAGCCCAAATCTGTCATCTCGAATTCCCGTGTCATTGTGCTCTTGAACTTTTGTATCATTTCATTATTATTCCCCATAAAAATGAGGTCATCAACATAAAGAGCAACAAATAACATATTACCTCCACTCTTCTTCACATAAAGGGTATGTTTGTAGGGACATTGCTTGAACCCGTTCTCCTTGAAGTATGTATTAATACGAGTATTCCACGCCTGTGGTGCTTGCTTCAACCCGTAAAGTGCCTTCTTCAATTTCAACACCTTCTTTTCTTCTCTGATTTTCATGTACCCAGGTGGTTGTTCGATATAAACTTCTTCTTCAAACACACCATTCAGGAATGCCGACTTGACATCCATTTGTAATATCGGCCATTTGAATTGAGCCGCTTGTGAAATGAGCAATCTGATTGTCTCCATTCTTGCAACGGGAGCAAACACCTCGTTATAGTCGATTCTCGCCTTTTGCTTGTATCCCTTTGCTACAAGTCTCGCCTTATACCGTTCTATCTCCCCTTGAGCATTCATCTTTCTCTTAAACACCCACTTGACACCAATGGGCTGAGTTCCTTTCGGCAATTCTGCTAACTCCGATGTGTTGTTGCGATCTATTGCTTTAATCTCCTTGTTCATGGCAATTTGCCACTTTTTGTCTCGCACCGCCTGTTCAAAACTTATATTCTCGGAATCCACCAAAAGACATACAAGGTGTACCTCATTTGTCGAATCATACAAATCTTGTAAACTTCGCATTTTGGGTTGTCACGATTCATCTTCATCATCAATAGTTTCAGAATTTTCCGGCATGGTTGTTGGTATAGTAGTTGATGATTCTCCAACTTTGATGATACCCTCTGTTGCTTTATTCCAATCTCACTCATTTGCTTCATGAACTCATACATCACGGCTCACTAGAATCTTCTTACTTATCGGGTCAAATAGCTTGTATCCTTTCGTTTTCTCATCATACCCAATAAAAATATATCTTTTGCTTTTGTCTTCGAGCTTTGTTCTTCGCTGATCTGGCACATGTGCGTAGGCCAAACTGCCGAATACTTTGAGATGAGAGACTATCAGTTTTTGTCCGCTCCATGCCTCTTGTGGTGTTTGATCATACAACTTCGCATATGGACACCGATTTTGAACATAGACGGTGCATTGCACGGCTTCCGCCCAAAATTCCTTCGGCATTTTCTTGCTCTTGAGCATTGACCAAACCATGTCGAGAATGGTCCGGTTCTTCCTCTCGGCCACACCGTTTTGTTGTGGAGAGTACAGTGCGGTTAGAAATCGCCTTATGCCTTGCTCCTCACAATACTCCATGAAAACCGTCGAAGTGTACTCACCACCTTTATCGGATCGTACAGATTTGATGTGTCTACTGGTTGCCTTTTCCACCAGCACTTTGAATTTTTTGAACACCTCGAACGCCTCGGATTTTTCTTTCAGAAAATAAACCCAAGTTTTTCATGAGAAATCATCAATAAAGGAAATGAAATACCTTTTGCCGCTGAAAGATTCGGGGGTGATTGGTCCACATATGTCGGAATGAATCAACTCGAGAGGTTGCTTAGCCCAATATTCTGCCTTCTTTTGAAACGACATTCTCACATGCTTTCCAAGCACACATTCTTCACAAAATTTTCCCTCATATTCCATGTCCGGTAGTCTGTGCACCATGTTCTTCTTTGCCAACTTGTTTAGGCCTTCATGATGTAGGGGACTAAAATGAAGATGCCACAATGACGCCTTGTCTTCTACATTGACTTGCAAACATTTTTCTCGTACAGTTCTCAAATTTAGTTTGTACATCTGATTTCTCTCCATTTCAACTTGAGCGACTGAACGCCCTTGCTTGTCTTTCAATAATAATATCCGGTCTTTCATAAAAACCGAATAACCTTTCTCCATGAGTTGCCCCATACTTAAAATGTTGCTCTTGAGGTCTAGTACTTAATACACATCTTGGATTGACCCAACTAAACCATCCTTTTGTAAATAATAAATTGTACCTTGGCCTTTGACCTCAACCTTCGAGCCATCTCCAAATGATACAGATACAGCTTCAACCTTTCGTATCTCTTTGAAACAATGCTCGTGCCCGCACATATGGTTGCTTGCAGCCATGTCGAGGTACCACACCATGTCATTATCGGTGTTGACTTTGTTATATGCCATTAAAAGAAAACCTTCTTTCACCTCATCTTCCGTGGCTAGGTTGGTTGTCTCTTCCACCTTTTTCTCGACTCGACATTCTTTTGCAAAATGCCCCACCTTTCCACAATTGTAACACTTATCGGAATTGCAATCCTTCACATAGTGACCATATTTGCCACACTTGTAGCACTTGATGTTGGAATAATTTGATCGACCGCCTTTTCCACGACCGCGTCCTCTTCCACACCAATTCTGTTGGTTGATTGCCCCTTCTCCTCATGATACCCTTCTTGACCGTGGCTTTTCCCACCGCGATTATTTCCTCGACCACCACGGCTTTGCCATTTACCTCGAAAGTTTTGAGAATAGAATATCTTTTTGTCATTGATTGATGCTTTGGTTTGAAGTGCCTACTCAAGTGTCTCCTCCTCCTTCTTCTTCTTACGATATTCATGTGCCATAAGGAAACCAGCAAGCTCGTCGACCGTGAACGTTGCTAGATCCTTTGACTCTTCTATGGCACATACCACATTCTCGAAACTATCAGTTAACGACCTCAGAATCTTCTCCACGACCCGCGCATCAGACAACTTTTCTCCGTCTCGGTTGAGTTGATTCACCACGGTTTGAACACGTGTGATGTAATCGGACACACCTTCCGACTCCTTCATCTTCATGCCTTCCAACTCGTTGCGAAGAGTTTGAAGGCGAACTTGTTTAACTCGATCGGCTCCTTTGTATGCAGTCTCTAAGATGTCTCATGCTTCTTTTGAAGTTTTCGCACTCGTAATCTTCTCAAAGCCCGACTCATCAACAGCTCGGAACAACATGTACAATGTTGTCTTATCTTTTGATCGTGTTTCTTTTAACGCCTTATTTTGAGCCGCCGTATGTCCTGCGATAGATTCTAGTTCTTCGAAACCTTCTTGAACTACCTCTCAACAATTCACAAAACCGAGAAGAGCTTTCATTTGGATGCTCCAATTCTTGTAGTTCACCTTCGTTAATCAGGGTAGCAGCACATTATTGATTACACTCCCCATCGACTCTGATACCAATTTGTAAAAAATATTGTTGGCTGCAAACTATGGACTTATGGAGAAAAAAATAATTTCTAAAGAGAGACTTTATTCTCGATTCTGTGTCATACTTACAAGCAATACAATAATTTATTTATAAGTTGTAGTTTGCCCTTTTAAAACTAAAATAAACTTAATTATAGACAATTCTATTCATAATCATAAACTAAAATTAAAATCCATTATCACTCATAAGAGTAACTGCTGACTCTTACATTTCATTTTTCTATAAAATTACTGAAATAATATACTAATAAAAAACGTACATTTAATGTTTATTCAACAAGTTCTAACTTTTTAGTCGTTATCGCTGGAAGACTCTTTGTGTCTGAAACTTCTATTACGCGCTCACGAGACAGTACACATCTTGTAGCCAGTCGCATGCATGCATGCATGGACAGAGGTTAAAGTACCGCCGGTCTAGTAGCCAGAGGTACTTGTGTTGTTATAAGTTTACCGAAATATTTAGTAGGAACTAATTGTATAGTCACATAGTTTTATTTTTTAATGGATGTAATTATTTCTGACAGAACAAGTTATAACATTTTTATATCAAATAAATTGACAAGAAGAATGATGAGTTTGGTACAGTTTTGGGTCAATTTACGCTCATCTTTATTAATCGGAATAAAGAGAGAGAGAGAGAGAGATGCTATGCCTAAGTTCTGTATTGAATTGCTTTTGCAATGGAAATAAAAGTTTCAGTAAAATATTTTGCCTAGAATCGAAGGAATTTTCTTTTAACCAAAAAAACAAAAGGGTGCAAAATGAAGCCCAATTAATAGGAATTTATTATAAAACAGGGGGACATTATTTTCTTTAGCTCCACAAGTCAAGCACTAAATACAGAAAAATGCAATTCCACCTTTACATTTACCTATTAGGTGGTATGCTTTGCTCGTTCTTGAAGAAATTATCAGGATCAACTCTGCCCTTAATCAAAGTCAATCTTTCGAAGTTTTTAGTGAAGTAGGAAGGCCCATAGCTTGTGCTGGCCACTCTAAAATCTGTCTTATTGCTGGGGTTGCTGCCAATGTCAAGATCTCTATAGTTGAGAAATGCCTCTCTTGGATTTTTGGTCACGTATGGACCCATTGCAGCATGCATGCCTCTCAGCAACATTATTTGGTCATCAATCCTTAATTTCTCATCTACCCACAAGAGAAAATACTGAATCTTGAACAAATTACCTTTTCTATGTGGGTATGCAGCTTCCTGTTCTGAAATCTCCTCCATTCTTCCTCCATAAGGGTTCCACTGCATCCACATCGGACCAACTTTTAGCATAAGCTTCCATATGTTTTCTAGCCCTTCCTTTGGAATTATGTTCTTAACAAAATCAGACTTAGCTTTGTAAAATGCTAGAGACCGTGGCTTCCTGTTTAGCAATATTTCAGTGGATGTTCCATTTGGGAAATCTGCCCAATAAAGTATTGATTCTACCCAACTTTGCTCCTTGCAGTGGTCTGGCTTCAAACCCAATGCAGGAAAATCTCTGTCTGTTAATTTGAGGAGCCTGTCAATTTGGCCCAAAAACATGCCAATGAAAGAGACTTCAATTGTGTTGTTCACAACTTGTGGCATTGCTCTTATGAAAAGGTCTTTGTCAAGATGAGGAGCAACTTGTTGCCAACTGAAAACTGTATCAGTTGCACCTTGTTCCAGGGTCTTAGCTACTGTGAAAACTGTGACAGTTTCAGGAACTGGAACCAATTTGATCTTCCAGGCCAGAATGACTCCAAAGCTTGCTCCCCCACCACCTCTTATGGCCCAGAAAAGTCCACTGTCCCAGGATAATCCGTTGAGAATTTTGCCGTCAGCAGTAACAATGCGCGCATCAATAACGTTGTCAATAGAAAGGCCAAATTTTCTCATCAGGTTCCCATATCCGCCTCCACTGAAGTGACCACCAAGACCAAGTGTAGTGCAGACACCAGATGGAAATGCATGGACTTTGCTTCTGTTAGCAATGTTATAGTAAAGTTCGCCAGTAGTAGCACCAGCTTGAATCCAAGCAGTCTCGTTTTCGATATCAATATCTATTTTTCGAAGGTTGAACAAGTCCAAGACGATGTATGGGACTTGGGCTGTATAGGAAAGACCCTCATAGTCATGGCCGCCACTCCGGATTCTGATCTGCAAGCCATGAGCCTTAGCACAGATCACAGTTGCCTGCACATGGGATTCATCCGTGGCAGCTACAATCGCCAGAGGTTTAGGCGTTTCGGGGGTCAGAAATCTGCGGTTTCTGATGTAGGCTTCTAGAACAGATTGAAATGAGGAATTAGAGGGAGTATAGATGGTTTCAGTAATATGGCTGGTGCTATTGGTGTGATTAGGAAGGCATTGGAGAAAGTTTTCAATGGCTGAATCAGAAGTCACATAAGAGGCATAAACCAAAAAGATCCATAACTTTAAAATTGTTGCAGAACTCGGAACCTTCATTTTATTTGGGCAATGCAAGCATGAACTTGAATTTTCTGGTGCGACAATGACGTTTTGAGCAAGAAAAATCGGTTTTTAATTGGATTGAGGTACTTTACAAATGGTGTACAGTTTATGATTAAATATAGCATCCTATCTGTATCACTGTAAATAATATTATTACATTAAATTTATTTTTTATAATTAAATATATTACTATATTTATATCACTGTAAAGTAATATTATAATTAATTATATTAAATTAAAAATTAAATATGTATCGTTTGTAAAGTAATATTATAATTCATTACATTAAATTTAATTTTTTACTTTTTTTTTTGTCGTCAAAGGATCTCGCTGTGAAAAGGCTCATTGAAACCCAAATCTTTTCAAATAACGGAAACAGAAAAAATGTTAAAAGTGTAACATTAGCAATTGAAATCTCCGAAAGTTCAAGTTCATGAAAAAAAAAAAGGTCTCCGAAGTCTGCAACAATTCCCATATTTGGGATCTGTTGATGTTCATGCACATCAGCAAGGTGATTTAAAATTACTGCAAGGTTTAGATTAGAAAACCAACAACAAAAGGATAACAAAGACTTAGAAAGTTAGACAACAAATTTACTTGTATATTATTAAAAAAGATTTAATTTTTCATCAATCTTTAAACTTTTTATATATGAGATTTTGTATTTTACAAAATTTAAATACAAATTTAAATTACAAACTTTTAAATTTGAAGCCAATTTCTCTTATAACTAAGAAATTAAAAAAATTAATTATTAAGTAATACCTTTTCTATTCAAAATATTTCAAACTAAATTACACAATTAATAAAAAAAACTTGTTTTGATTTCTTCATCAATAAGCTCCAGTAGATTTATAATTGCCACTAATTAAAATTCAAAGCCTTAGAGGGAAGCTTCTTACAAAA
>CM038609.1:8379508-8461161 GCA_021533255.1 Ceriops tagal | reverse complement strand
TTACATAATTAATAAAAAGAACTTGTTTTGATTTCTTCATCAATAAGCTCCAATAGATTTTATAATTGCCACTAATTAAAATTCAAAGCCTTAGAGGGAAGCTTCTTACAAAAAAAAACCAACAAACTTATGAATTAGAAACCAACAAACTCATGAAGTAAAAATGCAATACTAATAGTTCTGACTTTAACTCTTTAGTGCTATAATTTTGCATTTTGAGTACTTTTCTTAATTTTTCAAATTTTTGAGTGTGTAGATCATTAGTCAATATGTCTACAGTATGCTCCTTTACTGTATAATAAACCAAAATGACTTTACTGGGAACCTCTTTGAGGCACCACAGATCTGGACTTTGGCCCTTTTTTTTGTTTTATCGGTCAGCCTGGTCCGATCTTTAGAACATTACTATGAGGATTTTTAAAACACTGATATAAAGTCATTCATCCAATGAGTTGCATTTATCCCATAGTGTGCATGCAATAGGACCATTTGCCTCTTCTTTGCAAGGGGATGGAGAAGAACGAATATGCCTTCCCCAGATAGAAGAGGACTGAATAAAAACTGAGGTGAAAAAAGGTATTTAAGAATGTTAAGGAATGCTATTGACTTAGCCAGCTTGCTCTCATGAGATCCAATCAACAATATCATGATACTTTTGTATCGAGATCTCCTTAATTGGTTTATCCATTTTAGACTACCTCTTTCATGGATTCAAAATAAATAAAGCAAGTAGCTTGAAACTCTGACATGAATGTCACTTTTTAGTGATAAGAAAGCAAGGAAGAAGCCAAAAAGAATAAAGCAAGAGCACAGATATATAATTTATGAAAAACAGAATCCATTGTATCAGCTTTCAACAAACTTTTAAATCATGACTCAAGGAAAAGAATTTTAGCTCAAGAAAACCAATACAGCACTTTCCCCTCAGAGTTAAGACCCTTAGAACTTAGTAATGTAATTTTCTAAAGCTTCATTTCTTATTTCTGCTTACTTAGCAAAATTACTTTAAAAAATTAAGAGCACTTGACCTATCCCAATCAGAAAAATACTGTGATCTTGCCACCTATCAACTCTTGGGAATAGGTGGAATGCTCTGTTCATGCCTGAAGAAGTTGCCGGGATCAACCTTGGTCTTCACTTGCACCAACCTGTTGAAGTTGTCTTCGTAGTACTTGGAACCCCAAGCACTTGCTTTTATAAAGCTTGTGTTATTCTTCATGTCCATCCCCAAATCCAGGTCCCTGTAATTGACATATGCAGTCCTTGGGAACATGGAGGCATAAGGTGCCATGTAATTGTAAAGCTTCCTAATCCAATCCATGTGCTTGACCATGTTCTTTTCACCATCCTTCCAATTTGTCAAGTACTGGGACATGAAAATGTTACCCTTTCTGTGAGGGAATGGAATTTGAGACTCTGAAATTCTGCTCATCATTCCACCATATGGAGTCCATATTATCAGCGCACCATCATCTTGCATTACCTTCTTCCATAGCCCCTCAAGTGCGGTCTCAGGAATTGGTTGCTTGACAAAGTCTGATTTGGCTTTGAAGTAGTTCTTGAACAAGGACTTCCCTTGAAGTAGAACTTCAGGAGCTGTATTGCTTGGGTATCCAGCGATGTACAGCACGGATTTGATCCAGCTGGTTTCAATACAGTCTTGCCGTTTCAATCCCAGTTCAGGAAAGCTGGTCTGCATAATCTGGAGAAGCCTATTGGCATCACCAAGGTACAAAGAATTATAAGAAGTTGTCACAGTTTTCTGACCTTTTCTGGCACCAGCAGCACCTTGTATGATGACTCTAATGAAAAGATCATCATCAAGTTTATCAACAACTTGCTGCCATTTATGCAAGATCTTAGTGGCACCTTGTTCCAGGGTCTTTGTGACGGTAAAAACTGTGACTGTCGGTGGCACGGGAACCAATTTTATCTTCCAGGCAACAATGATGCCAAAGTTTCCTCCCCCACCTCCTCTTATCGCCCAAAAAAGATCTTCTCCCATGGCTTGTCTATCCAGAACTCTGCCGTTAACATCAACGATACGAGCGTCAATGACGTTGTCCGCACCAAGACCATACTTTCTCATCATAGAACCATATGCACCCCCTGTAATGTGCCCGCCAATGCCTAAACTAGTGCAGAGGCCCATTGGGAAGCCGTGAGCCGGACTTTTCTTAGAGATTTTGTAGTAGACTTCGCCAACAGTGGCACCTGCCTGCGTCCAGGCGGTGTTGGCAGCAATATCAACATCAACAGAACGCACCCTGAAGAGGTCCAAAATAATGAAGGGTGTTTCGATTTCAGAAGCATAAGAGACACCCTCATAGTCATGGCCGCCACTGCGGACTCTAAGGTGGATTCCAAGCTGCTTTGAACATACAACAGCAGCCCGGATCTGAGATTCATCCAAGGGAGTGAATATGAATTGGGGTTTCGGTACCGAAGGCAACAAGTACCTAAGGTTCTGAGCAGTGGACTCTAGAACAGAACTGAATGAAGAATTGTCGGGAGTGTAGAAGCCAGAGAAGAAAGGAGAGACAGTCTCAGAACTGACTGAGAGACACTGGAGAAAGCTATCCTTGACAGTAGCTGAAGCTGCCCATGAAGGTGAAACAAGAAGAAGCAAGATTGCAAGAATGGAAGACATTGAGAGAGACATTTGCTTCCTCCTTGCCTTGGATCGTGTCCAAGCACCAGAGTTACCGTGGGGCCTCTTATAGATGTTGCGCCATCTTGTGATGACTCTGTAATTGAGCTAATCCTAACGTCACATTGGACTATTGTTATTATTAAATTATGTGTTATTAATTATATATTTTAATATGTTAATATAATTATATATTTTTATAATTGTACAAATTTAATGATTCATTTATAAGTTATTAATTGTTAAAATTAATTTCAGTATTTTTTTAATTAAGATGATTTTTTTATGAAATTATTTTTTAATAATTAATGGATAAAAAGCGAATCTTTATTAGAATTCATTAACAACATTGTTTATTTTGATTAAAAACAAAAGTCATCGACAGGTAATTTTTCTAGTATGGAAATAAAAAATTTTGGATAGATCAAACCCTCTCTTTTTATGAATTCACAAATAAATTTTGAATATAAAATTATCTTTTTTATAAATCAATTGACATTTTTAAAATTCTAATAATTCTTTTTGAACCTATATAAAGTTATTTGCAATAAAAGAGAAAGCAATACATACTCACCAACTATTATCAAATTATTTTTTTAAATATATATTTCTTAAAAGCGACTAAAATTCTTGAGAAAATTTTGTAAATTTTTGAAATTATAAAATTAAAAGATCAAAAAATTAAGAAATATAATTGTATAAGTATATTGTAATGAAATAGTATATTTTGTATAGTTGTGATTAAAGATTACAATATTATGGTATTTAGTCTCATATCTATTAGAATGTTTGATAGTCAATTTGAAATTCTCCAAATAATAATCTTAGAAAAAAGATGTAGAAATAGGAATTTTGAACATATATAAATTATTGTATCTTACTCTTCTTAAATTTATTTATTTTTAAATAAACTCACATACTCAACAAATCATTTACCATATTACATATTAATATTTTTTTTCTTTTATACAAGTTAGTAATTGGTTTTATAAATTATATTTATTTAATTTATTTTTTGCATTGATTAATATTATATTATTAAAATTACATTAATTTATTTGTATACTACATCATATTTTTATTTATTATGATAATTATCATTTCAATTTTTAACTATATACATTATAATTTTGTATCATTCCAATTCAATTTACCCTCTTTTTAGATATTTTTGGGACCAACAGCTATGTTCGTTATTTTGACAAACAATGTTTTTTTTTTTTCACCACAACTGGATTTTGGTAACAAAATGTGTACCAGAATTTATCTTTACAAGCAGATTTTATCCCAATCCACGCAAAACAGTTTCTCTTAGGTAAAAAAGACAAATGATTCTCGCACTTGAGAAATGATTTTGGCATTGATGAAATTAAAATCTGCGCAGTTCTCGACATTTAATCAAGGAATACATTAGTGTACCTGGAAAATTTAAGAACATGACACTAAGTCAATCTTTAATTCATACATTGTAGAATTGGGGAATTCACTATTAATTATCCCTTTTCAACCTTTGGTCTTATGAGCCGGGGGGGGGGGGAGGGGGGGAGGGGGGAAGCATACCAACTTTTCAACTCTAGAGTTAGCACTCAGAACATTGGTTTTCCACCTCAGCATATGCATATATTGTGAAAGCTCATTCCTTCGTTGAAAAAGAGCATTCAATTCAGCTTCCCGTCAAATCTAATTATGCCCTTTGAATAACACAAGTCGAACAGAGAGACCCAAAATTGAATCCTGGTCAAAGTTTTGCTTTCGAACTTTCTTTTGCCATTGTTACTCCCTTAATTAAAAATCTTTTCAAGTTGTTGAGGTTATTGAAGTTCATGGCTGTAATTCTCGCTATATGATGTACTCTACTTTTTCAAGTAGTTATTCATTCAATCGCTTATAGCAAAGTGCAATTTTTCCAGCATGGATTATAATTTAAATAAAATAATAAGTTGCATCATCGTCATCGTTACACTTAAACCTGCAATAATTTAATGTAATCATAGAATTTCCCACATTCCTTTGTATACGCATCCAACTATATCAACTTTCTCCAATTCTTTCGAAAGGTAAAATTCATTTTCATAATGTGTTTAAAGCAACCAAACTTGAAAAAAAAACTCCTCCTCCTTTGATTATTCTCTTTTCACCTTCCTATTATTCTTGCAACAATTTAGCAGTTAATGAAATATATATATATATATATATATATATATAGAGAGAGAGAGAGAGAGAGAGAGAGAGAGAGAGAGAGAGAGAATCATTTAATTAAAAGCCTATGTTGACAAAAGCAGGCTCAAACAAAGGCAAGAAACGTAAAGGAAAGACAAAAATGGAGATATGATCAAAAGAAGCACATGAGAAGTGGGCCTCTGGGGTATCCTTCCAAGCATTTTATATTTGCACCTTGCAAGCAAGCGAGGTTCAATCAAGCAGATCATTCTAGATGTAGAATTAATTGCCAGTCACTGTAAAAACTGCTAAACCCAGAGCCATCAAAAGAATCAAAAGAAAAAGTTTGTGAATCGGGGTTTGTTAAGAGAACAACATAAAAGATGTTCAGCACAAAAAATTCCCACATTTATAAAGTCAAGTAAATGATTTTATTACATAAACAAATTTCTCTTACTTTCACAAAAAATAAAAAATAAAAATGCTATCATTTGAACCGATGATCAATTAATCACAACGAAATAAATTCTATCATTACACGAAAACTCCGCCAAGAGAAGAGGATACAGTGGTTCAACATTTTTATATGTTTAATGAAAGTGATTGAGGGGGGGGGCACCACCGTGTTCTCCTTTGGCGTGCACAACGGATCGTGTCAATAACAAATTAGAAATCGGCATGGTGCCAATGACGTTAAATTGATTAACACTAATTGATTGGAATGTACAATTGAAAAAGACTGCAATGTCACCAAGTGAACCCTTTTTTTTTTTTTCAGTCTAAGAGTTAATTGGATGTGTTTTTAATATATGATATTCACTGTCTTGACAAAAGATAGAAATGAGTAAAACGATACTATTAGAATTATTAGTTCCTATCTTTAATTATAATCAAGTTATAGAATAATTATAAATGTACAATCAATAAATTAAAACAGTACGATACGATATTAATTTTTTACCTAAATCCATGCGATTTTTATAGATTAGTACCATGCCTTTGATTTTTATTTTTTATTTTTTTTATTGTTTGCAAGGGTGTGTAATTGGCAAAGCGTTGGAGTAGAGACATACTCCCATTTTAGCTACACAAAGCTTTCTAGGGAACTAGCCATCGATGGCATGGCGTCAACCTTACGCAATATTATCCCCACTTGTTATTTGTATTGGCTTTAAATTTTCACATCAAGAGATGGAGCCCATAAGATTGTCATGGACAAATCCTGTCTCCTCAACGTTTTAATCAGTCTATCTGCTCTATTTCCCCACCAACAATCAAAAGAGGAGGATTTGGATCTTGAAATTGTAGCTTATATTTCTTTGAAGATTAATTTTCATTCATACCCTAGCTATTTTGTACTAATAATGTCTTCCTTATGTTATCTTCATTCACAGCAGCTGTTTATTGTTTGCTTCCCAGACACTACATGTAGAAGTCACGAAACAAAATTCCAAGCCAAAACACCCAAACTTTGTTTTATGCGGTGGAAAATGAGAAGGAATCTTTTTTTTTTTGTTTGTCTTAATCATTGTATTTCATTCTCAAATTTGGAGTGGAAGAATTCCAAGGAGACCAATCAATTAACTTTAATAGATTAATGTGTTTGAATGGCAGGAATTGAGATAGCATAGAAATATTCCGTTGAGATGTTAGTCATGAGCATCTAGACAACATATTCAAACTTATGACACTATTGATCGTCACATTTCCACATTTGCTCCACCCAAAAGCTACAATGGAAATTTTACTTGGGGCAAGCAAGTTGACGCATAACCAATGTGAATTTGAATATTGTATTATTTTTTTTGCTGTCGACCTTACATTTTTAAATTTTTTAATACATGATTACATATATATATATATATGACTAATGGTCGTAATCATTCAACGTTAGTTTCACGTTTGCTCTACGTCAAATTTTCTATGTTCGTTTTGATCACGTATAGCCAATGAAGCTCATTTTAATTCTAGAAATTGAAGTCCAAAAAATAATGTGTCATTCGTCAAACATAATGAATGTCATCGCAGGGTTGTGCTCTATCTTGTCGATAAACAATTCAAATTTGGGGACCAAGGTTGTGGCCTGGCCAAATGGCTTTTAACTGGACGGTCCTTCAGCTTAATAAATATATATATATATATAAAAGAAAAAACTGTTACGGCACATTAATAATTCTATCTTATAAAGTTTAGAATATCGAATTAATTTAATACCGTATGTAAATACCATCGAATCCCGATTCAGAAATCAAAATAAGAAGCCAAAGTCTAGTTAGTAGGTAAAGAGTACGCAGAGCAACATGCTTCTTCCACGTTCAAAGGAGCAGCGTTATTGTCATCAATGGCGAATGACTTGAGAGCACTTTCCTGAACATTTGCCAACAAGTGGAGCCTAGGACGGCATTGTTAAATTAACAAGGACAAACCAGGCAATGCTACTCATTTTATTAAATGAGTAAAGTACATCATCATCATCCAAAAAAAAAAAAAAAAAAGAAGTTAAATTCGTTGTTCATGCTGGCCCCATAAGACTTGTATTATTATTATTATGAAATTCTTCAGATGAAAGAAGTCCACCCCTGTGAATCGGCTAATCTTCCTGGAAAATCCCGAATTAATAACGCCTTAACAGCAATTTTTATCTTCGTTAAAAATAATGTTGCAGTGCACTAGACTTTGATGTGGGAAATTGCACAAATCTTCTCACCAAACCCCCCCCCAGCAGGGCATGAAATATAATGGAAATGGGATGTAGTGTAATGGCCCCAACACCGCACACACTCGCAGCATAGCGTTCTCAATGCCTGAACGATTGTTCCCGTTTGTTGTGCCACAATTAGTGGTCGATCTATCGTCAAAGTCTCCGTTTACATCTTCAGATAAGTCAACCATTTCCGTCTGCAGTAACTAACTCGACCCCTCTCATCTCGAGTTTACAAATGATCAGATCAAGATTCCCACCTACCCTACCTTTGTGTGTTGAGAACACAAATTTTACGTTCCGAGGTTATAGTGATTCAATTTGATCTATATAATATTTTTTTGACTTTCAGCACTTGTAACTTAAACTTTTACGGCAATTTATAAAGTTTAATAAAATTAAATTATTTGAGCTCAATTTTTATCGTATTGGTGTAACTTCTTCAAATATTAAAAGAAAAAAAAAAGAGTTCAGAATATCATTTTGACACGTTCAATTTAGCCACAGGATGAAAAGGGGTCTATTCCCTCGAATTGGGCTATTTGGTTCGAGTCAATTCTGATGCATACCGATTGTGCCTCGTACCATTCAAAAAAAAAAAAAAAAAAGGTTTGATGATTCTTTAAACTATGGCCACTAGTTTGGATAAACACAAAGCCAACTTACGACAACTTGATTGATTAATTTTCTTGTAATTTTTTTTTTTTTGGCCTCCAGATTCCATTTCAACAAGAATGCATCGAGCATGCCAATTAATTAAGGACACAATGGATAGTGGCGCACTTTGTGGTTTGATTTCCTAAGAACTCAGGCCTTAGTTCAATCAACCGTGCACTTTGTCCAAAGAAAAAATTAATAGCACAATTAAACACCACACTATCTCTTTGTCGGTACGTTTGACATGCGTACTGGCAACAGAATTTCCGCCTAGTTTATGTTACAGAAGTTTTGGAACTTTACCAAAATGTCATTTCCACCTAACATTGTAGGCTATGAATGGAAGCGACGTGTTAGTTGGGGTATGGCTCTATGTATGAAATTTAAAACTACAAAAAGCATATATTCTCACACACACACACACACATGCCAATATTGAATCCAATTTAGGGCACAATTATATGTAGTGGTCTACAAGATCGAATTTATTTAGCTGAGTTAATTAATTGAACCCGAGAACCCTTTTTTTTTTTTTTGGTGGGGGGGGCGTGCAAATATTTACAATTTCTTTTTTTATTTTTTATTTTTTTTTTCGAGTAAACCCTTTGAATGTTACATGTTGAAAATCTTCGTTTTTACTTTGAAAATCGACCACAAACAATACAACATGAGAAAAATGATAATTCATCGGAAGCGTGACACATTTAATACGTAAGTGTATGATCAACAATCGTTGTCCTTATACTACTACTATTGATTGCTCTATCACCGCATGTGGTCACCCCCCCCTCCCAGAGAAATAAAACGCTCTAAAGTCTCTCTCTCTCTCTCTCTCTCTAGAAGTCGGTGAAATCGACTTGTCGACCTTTCAGAAAAAGTTACCATTCCCACTACTGTTGCCATCGGCATATTTTTGCACATTTTCCAATTCTCCAATTCAAATTCCAAAGCCACCGGGACAGGAATGGGACATTCAATGTCTAAATAACGACAGATTTTGGAGACACTAAGCCATCGCCAATCTGTTTCAGGTACAAAATTCAAAGATTTTTCCGACACCCCACGTAGGTTGGGGGGAGGTTGGTAGGTATGTAAGAAGAAGATCCAAGAGAATAATACTTCAGTGAACTAGGAAGCCCTTTCACATGTCTAAAATTAAAAGGAATTCTAGAAACCCTTTTTTTTTTGTGATTAAAATTCAAAGCTCTAGTACCATCGAATGAATGAATTAATTAATTTCAATTAAAATTCGAAATTCTAGTACCATTGAATTATGGCTATTGGGTATTAACGAAAGCTTTCAGCCGAAGGGCAACAACACATCATGGTCCATGTTGCCCTTTTGGTTGCAGTTCAATTAGAGTTGAAACCTGGGGTCTTTGGGCTTTCCATTTTCGGCCTTTGGACTTTCTGGTGATATGGGCAACGTGCCAGGCCGACAGAATTTTGATAGATTGGGCCAATCATTTTTTGGGCTAAAATTTTACACCCAACATAGCCCAATGGACCTATGACCTGTGCCCCCATAATTTTTTTTTAGGGTTGGGCTGGGGTTGGTCCATACCATGGTTCCATGATGAGATAAAATTATGGTCTCAATATTATTGATGCTAAAATTATAGTTAATATCATCCCCTCCGAAAACACTCTGGTAAGTAAATATTTTTACTCATAAAAAATAAAGAGTTTGTCACGGTATCGTTAACTTCTCCAAAACCTGTTGGGTATAGTACGCTCAAAATCCTCCTCTTCCTCAATAATATAAGATTTGAGTAGTGTACATCCGTTATATTCTCTCATACTGAATTTATTGACAACTTTATCAATATTTTTGGATACACATATAAGGGTAAATTCTAATACTACTTTATTACAGGTCATTACCTTCCTAAAAGCTAATCCGTTGAAAGGTGCGCAGTAATCACGTTTATATATCTTAATATCTTCCTTTTCCTGTACACCTGCCACAAACCATTGTGTTTTTTTTGTATTATTTGAAGTAGTATTCTAATTAACATGTTTTAAGCTAAATTTTGTTTATTGTCATTCGAAATTTAATAAAAATAAAATTATTCAATTTCAATAATATTAAGGACTCGTTAGTGAAATGAATTAAGCAGAAAAGGAAGAAAAACTGGAAGGAATTATTGTAATGCCATATCCAACAAAGCAAACCTTTGACGAGGAGATTCCGAAAATTAAATCGGAAAAAGGTGGGCCCCAAGGCTTTCTCCATAGATGACCTCAAGTTGCTGACCAAACAAAGATGATCCCAGAATTCCCGCCGCCCTCTCCGCCGTCTTCTTCTTCTTCTGCTCTTACAGAATTTTGTGCCCGTGGCCTCCAGGCAGGCCTTAAATCCAAAGACCTATTAACGGGAAAATCAATCCATGCCCAAGTGATCAAACTAGGCCTCAACTTCAGTGTATACCTGATGAACAACTTAGTGAATTTCTACGCCAAAAATGGGTTTACTTCTGATGCTCATTACCTGTTCGTCGGAATGCCCGTTAAGACGACTTTCTCGTGGAATATAATCTTATCTGGATATGCTAAACAGGGGAAAATGGACAAAGCTCATTGCTTTTTTGAGGAAATGACTGCCCGTGATTCTGTCTCTTGGACTACGATGATTGTGGGGTACAATCAGATGGGCCGATTCCAAAATGCTGTAAAAATGTTTGTAATGATGGTGAGGGATAAAGTGTCTCCTACCCAGTTCGCGTTTACTAGTGTACTTGCTTCTTGTGCTGCTCTGGGGGCTCTGCGTATTGGTAAAAAGGTTCATTCTTTTGTTGTTAAATTGGGTCTTAGTGCTTGTGTTCCTGTGGGGAATTCGCTTCTCAACATGTATGCCAAAGCCGGGGATTTTGTCATGGCAAAGGTTGTTTTTGATAGGATGAGATTGAGGAATATCTCAAGCTCAAATGTCATGATTTCACTGCACATGCATAGCGGTCAGCTCGATCTTGCTCATGCACAATTTGAACAAATGAAGGAACGTGACATAATTACTTGGAATTCAATGATTGCAGGTTACAATCAGCATGGTTTTGACAAGGAAGCACTAAACTTCTTCTGTAGCATGCTGAAGGATTCCAGTTTAAAACCTGATAGGTTCACCTTGGCTAGTGCTTTATCAGCCTGTGCCAATCTTGAGAACTTGAATCTTGGCAAACAAATACATGCTCATCTTGTCAGGTCAAAGTTTGATACTTCTGGGGCAGTGGGAAACGCATTAATCTCAATGTACGCAAAGTCTGGAGGGATTAAAATGGCTCAAATAATAGTAGAGCAAACTAGGATCTCAGATCTTGATGTTATAGCCTTTACAGCCCTACTAGATGGATATGTCAAGCTTGGAGATATGAGCCCTGCCAGACGGATTTTTGACTTGCTGCGAGACCGTGATGTAGTTGCTTGGACAGCCATGATTGTAGGCTATGAACAGAATGGCTTATACGATGATGCTACTGAGCTTTTCAGGATAATGGTTAGAGAAGGACCACAACCAAACAGCTTTACTCTGGCAGCCATGTTGAGTGTCAGTTCAAATGTGGCTTCTTTAAATCATGGCAAACAAATTCATGCTAGGGCCATAAAATCGGGAAAACATTTATCAGTTTCTGTGGGCAATGCCCTGATTACTATGTATTCCAAAGCTGGCAGTATAAATGGTGCACGCCAAGTATTCAATGCATTACATTGGAACCAGGATACTGTCTCTTGGACTTCTATGATCCTGGCTTTGGCTCAGCATGGCCTTGGAGAAGAAGCCATAGAGCTATTTGAGAAGATGTTGTCACTTGGCATTAAGCCTGACCATGTAACTTATGTTGGTGTGCTCTCTGCCTGTACACATGTAGGACTGGTGCAGCAGGGCCGGATGTACTTCAATTTAATGGAAAATATACACAAAATTCAGCCCACCCATAGCCACTATGCATGCATGATTGACCTGTTGGGGCGTGCTGGCTTGCTAAAAGAGGCTTTTGACTTTGTTGTAGATATGCCGATTGAACCAGATGTGATAGCTTGGGGTTCACTTTTATCCTCATGTAAGGTTTATAAAAATGCAGATTTGGCCAAAGTCGCTGCAGAGAAACTGCTTCTTATTCAACCTGACAACAGTGGAGCATACTCTGCTCTGGCTAATGTTTACTCAGCTTGTGGAAGATGGGAAGATGCTGGTAGAATTAGAAAGTTAATGAAGGAAAGGGGAGTGAGGAAAGAGCAAGGATTGAGTTGGATTCAGATCCAGAGCAGAGTCCATAGCTTTGGAGCTGAAGATGGACTTCATCCGCGGAAAGAAGAAATTTATAAGATGATGGACAATATCTGGGAGCAGATAAAAAAGATCGGTTTTGTTCCTGACACTGGATCTGTATTGCATGACCTTGAAATAGAAGTGAAGGATCAGATTCTCAGATATCACAGCGAGAAACTTGCCATTGCATTTGGATTGATAAGCACACCAGAACACACCACGTTGAGGATTATGAAGAACCTCAGAGTCTGTAATGACTGCCACACTGCTATCAAGTTCATCTCCAAGCTTGTGCAAAGAGAAATAGTTGTCAGAGACGCTACTCGATTCCACCACTTCAAGGATGGTTTGTGTTCTTGTCGGGACTATTGGTGATATACATGGTAGGTTGTGTATTCAAAATTTGCTACTGGATCAAGGATCTTTTAAGCAGATTCAAAAAGAACATCACAGAGCAAAAAGGTTTGAAGCCATAGTGCTGAACCAAATCATAGGAATGATATTCTCATTTTATGGCCTTAATTTGTTTCACATCTTTTGCAGCTCCAATGTTGTGTTCTTGGAGTTAAGGATATGGGACTGCTACAAGGCCAATTGTTTTGATGGTAGAAATTTACGGCATCTAGAATTGTACTCATATTATTCAGTGCTTTGCTACTGGTTGATTTTTTTTTTAAAGCTTTGTTTCTTGATGGATCTTCAAGGAAATGATCTAGTTGATGATGCAAACATTTGCTTTCATATTGTTTTAATCCTGTCACAGTTTCAGAATTGCAGTCCATTCATATAATTTTAAATATTTGAGATTTTGTTTTCAAATTTTTTACTAGATTTGAATCCTCCTTTGCCACTTTTAGAATGAGAATCCATCTCTTTCTCTCTCACTCTCTCCATCACCTGTTCAGTTTGGTGAGATTCCAATGTCCTTTTCAGTCCAGGAAATTAGTATAATTTGCTAATTGGCTAGAATGTTATGCATGTAAAAGGTCCATGGGAAAATAGAAACTTCTCTTCAAACTTATTCATAGTTTTGTGAAATGCTTACTCTCTACCTTTCCATAGCTGCCATAGCTCATATTGGCTACATTGTCAAACATTTAGTTTAGCATTATCTGCATGTGAACTTTCTGACTACTGATGTGAAGTTTTTCATTCCAAACTATGAACTTGCCTCTGGGCTTGCAGTTTATATCTTTTATTTGAGTCGTTTCTTTGTCTGCTCACAGGCTATGGATTTTACAAACAAGCAAGGGCCAAAGTTGAAGAGAAAAATCTGTCAGTTATAGTCATTTCAGGGTTTCCTTGAAGATGAAAGTGACACCTTGAGGCCTTGCTACACTGCAGTTACTGTCTCTGATCCTCCTGGGCAAACCATTGACTGCCTATGTTAGCAAGGAACCATATGGTATTAACCCCACGTATTCATTCTGGTAGAATTTAATGCATGATTTATCCATGGGCCACACCCAACAGCTTAAGCTTTTAGGTTGAATGGTTTATTGACAAGATATCTAAGTCTTCATAATCAAAAAATCATGAGTTCAAATCTTGCTTCCCTTCCATTAAATTGTGAATCAATTGTGAGTTTCTATAGGTAAGGTGAACCTATACATTGTTCACGCATCTAGCCCAAGGGAACGGGGCTTTCGCGTGAAGGGACATTTTAGAGTTTAATACACGATTCGTTTGTGAACCTTACCCAACAGCTTAAGCTTTTAAGTTTGAATAATTTCTTGACACGTTCTTAATTGGAGCCTCTAACCAAAAATATTCACAGCTTTCTGCAATAAATTCCAGTTCATCTTTTTCTGTTGGTCAGCTCACAGGAAAGAGATGCTATTGCCACTACATCAGGGAATTTGATGGAAGATGAAGTAACTGTGCAGTTGGACATTAATAAGCTAAAAGGTACTTGTAATGAGGTCCAGGATGATGCAAATGAATGCAGACATACTTCCTTGAGAGATAATCATCTGACAGGAACACATCTGGCTTGCAAATAGATTTTATGCAGCTCTTGTGCGTGAACTTGAAAGTGTATGCACATGGGCACATTATTTGAAATTGCTGGAGTTGGATAATACTTCCTGGAGGAATGCTGAAAGAGAGAACGGAGCTCCCCGTGCACCGCTTACCCCACTGATGATAGCAAACCCTATGTGGAGGAGAAATATCTAGAACTCATCAAACATTGAACAGGAGAAAGATTCGGTAGAACTTAACAACCAAATGCAGACCGATGTTAATGTAAATTTCAGACAATTAAGAAGATGACCATTAGGAACAATTCTCCAACTTCCCGAAACAAGACTCACACCCTTCAAAACTACTCCATAAAGTCTTCATCCAAAAGAACCTTTAGTATTGTGAGCTGTATCTTGCACCGGTAAGAGAAAAAGTGCGTTGTCCATTGTCACAGAACCATGGTCTTGAAGCAGCATTTTCAGTACTTACCTGGATCACAATGCCAAGACAGAGAAACAATAAATGACATTACGATTATTTTCCACTATCAAACCAAGCACACTCCACTTCCATTCCCCGAGGAAGTCCACCACGACTACAACAGTGGAACAAGGCAAAAGCAGACATGTCCAGCTAAGAAGTACATTTTGTATGAAAGATCCTTGCATCTTGTTTATATATATATCTATATATATATTATTAAAAAAAAGAATGATGAGAATTTTCCTGTAGAGAGGGAAAAATAGACATCAATCCTTCATTCTATTCTTTTGTTGGGTACACAAAATTGGCTTGGCCAGTTTGAGTTAAAGACAAAATGCAAACACAGAAGGTGAATCATGCCTCCATTAAATCTGCTGAGGCCAAAAAACCACAAACAATAGAAAGAGGGCTAGGAGAGGCTACATCTGAAGATTCACTCAAACCCCTTCCCACTTTCAAATCTTGCCCCATTAAAAAACTTAGAAAGCTCCCTCTTCACAATAATATGCCCACTACCATAAACAAACAGAAAGCCTACAAAATTTTGCTTACTCCGTTTCCTCGTCAAATCATATAATGAGTAATGACTACATGCTGTTGGTAATCTTCCACTTGAGAGCACCCCTACTCAAATCCTGCAGTCAGCTCGGCAACAATTCCATCATCTCATTCATTTGTACACCAGCAGATTGCAAGACACTAGATGAAAAGGCCTGTTGCTCCTTGTTTAGCAAAGAAAACCAGTCTCTTATAAGAGTTCTGTAAACAGATTGACTGGCACCTGCTGAGAACTGCAAATTACAATGCATAAGGTTTTCAAAGTCAATAGACAGAAGCCCCAGCAAGGCGTTGACAATTGCAATTTGAACAGGAAGGGCTGCTCTGATATTAGTATCCCGCCAGAGGAAGCTAGATATTTTACATCTAACATTCTCAACTCTTTCATCATCATAACCACAAGCAGCAACTCCAAGCCTGAATTTTGCAGCACAATAAAATGATACTATGTCAGCAACATATACTAAAAAGATTTCAGTTGTCTATCTCTCATTTTTCTTATGATTTAATATATATCTCTTGTTGGTTTCATCTAAAATTTAAATAGTTTGCCCTTCTCTCCAACAAGGAAAGTAATACTCAATAAAGATTTAATCATGCCAAACTTACCTCCCAAGTTGACCAAGAAGAACAACAACAGCTATAGTAAAGTTTCCTTGTCTATGGCTTTCCAACAGCTTCAACAGCTCAGCAATCACTTTGTCATGTGTCCATTCCCAATTCTGCAAATTGTTTAAAAAAAAAAAAAAAAAAAAGGCATGAAGCAAATAATAGATTACAAGGAGAAGAAGGAAAAGGTGAAACTAACTTACTCCTACATGCAGCCAATAACCTATTTTGTGTTCCAAAATATTGTTTCTCACTTAAGCTTCGTATTTTGTGGTTCAAACAAAAAGAAAAAAGCATGAAGCACAAAATAGATTACAAGGAAGGGAAGGAAAAAGTGAAAAAGGTGAACTGATAACTGCACTAACTCACTCCTACATGTAGCCAATAACCTATTTTGTGTTTCAAAATATTGATTCTTACTTGAGCTTCCTGTTTCAACATAATATTTATAGATTCCAACTGCAAAAGGAATACTACCAGTTTTAATTAATGGTTCCTAAGCCCTTTTATGTAAGGTTATTTTCCTCTCCATGTAAGTTTCAAACCTTGTTAAAAATGCATGACATAGCACCATAGGAAATCAGCCTCTAGTGTGAACCATCAGTCACATACTACAAATAACAAGAAGCATAGAAACTCATTGTACTTCAAAAACTTCTTTTATTTAGATACTCAAAAACAAATTGTTTTGCAACATATTAGTGTGGACACTAATGATAAAAATTGTTTTTAATATTCTAGGATGTAGGAATTTCATCAAAATATGAGAACTGCTTGCTATTAACTCTATAATAGGAGAGAGACATTATGGTTGCAGTTTACCATAAATCCAGATAGGTTGAAAACATACCGTGTTGCAAGCAAGCAGCTCCAACAATGACAACAAATCACTAAGGTCACATAAAGTCCCATTGGCAGCAGATGTTGAATCAGTGACAGCTATCACACACTTCTTTAAGCAACAGGATGTATCGCAGCTTGAATCAAGTACACAATGACCTTTTTGATAACCATTTACAGCTTTTAACTTAGGGCTCAAGATACTTGAATTTGACAAGTGAGGCAATTCCATTTGATGTTGATGCATGGTTCCTGAAACAGCACAATTCTCTAAACTTTCCAAAAGTATAGATGTAATGTCATCAACAGATAATGCATCCTCCATAAAGGGGCATTTAGCACCCGTACATGCAGCAAATGGACAAGAAGTTGAAGCCAATGTCATGTTCCTCGCTTCAAGAAACAGAACTACTGATTTCAGCACAGTCATCATCAAGCTGTTCTCATGCAGGGACAAAAATTTATTCCCACCCAGGTAGGCAAAAACGTGAAGAATAGCCAACAAAACAGGGTTACATCTCCAGGTCCGCAAAAGGTTGTAAGAAGTCTCACAAATAACATCAAAGTGACCTATTGCTACACAAATTGACCCCAATATGATACTCCCTGCCAATAACTGGTCATCTGAAGCTGCTTTGGAGGATAGATTTATGTTAATACCATCCAGAAGGACTTCTATCCTTGACTCATTATCTGCCAACCCTGAAGAGGATGCATCAACATAAACCAGAACCCTCCGGTTCATCAAAAAATCCTTGATAAGGCCAAGCAGTTCATCCAAACAGCATACTTCTGCAAGTAGGTTTCTTCCCTCACCATCAGACATCACTCCATTGCAAAAACAAAAAGCAAACCTCTGATTCAGTAAAAACCATTGTTTATGCTTTTATGGTGCTATACTAGCCCAGAATGAAAAATGTACCAGAAAAAATACCTGCATTTAGGGGCGCAACAAATGAGTCTAAGCAGGTGACAAAATCACTACCACAGATATTAGTGGTTTTTCCCCAAGTAAAAACTGAAAAGCTCAGCAGCAGTGTGGTGAAAACAGCACAAGCCTTCTCCCTGAAGGTATCAACATAAAACAAATAAGAAATAAACAAATAGCCTCATTTCTAACATCTAATCAGTCAGGAAAATATTCTAAGTTCCTAATTTGTGAGTTAAAAACTGAGACAAAAAAAAAGGTATTAGCACATCCAGTCAAACAAACCTTAGATAGGAACTAGTAGCTTACCTGGGAAAAATATCTTGCATTTTAAGACCAAGCAAGATTTTTTGCAATCTGGGTACAAGTTGAGAATCCAAAGAGGAGAAAGCCATACAAGTTTTTGTAGCATAAATTATTCTAGAAATGCTTCCAGTGTCGTTGATATTAGAAAACATCACACAATACATAGGAATATTGCCATGTGCAGGTCCAAATTCATGTTCAACTCCAGAAACAGGTAAGTTTGACACTTTGCCATCCACTACCGAATGTGGAGCCTGACTATCCGATATCATTGCTGCTCTCATAGCACCACAAGAGCCATCTTTGTTGCCTCCAATGTCAAAATGAATGAGAGAACCATCATCCCCAGGTAGTAATTCATTAAAGTAAGTTCCAGAAGAACCATGTTTCCCATTATTGGAGATAATTTCCATGTCAATAACATCAAAGCAGTGAGAAGACACAGGAACTTCCTTTTCAAATAATGATCCTCTCTGGAAAATTCCTTCAACTAAGGGTTCAATCTTATCCCTATCCAATATTTCAGCAGTCGAAAACCCAATGTCAGGAAGGCCAGGGGACATAGGCAGTTCTATTGCTCTCCTGTAGCATTCCTCGTCAGCAGGATCATCCAACTCCAGCAATTTCAAATAATTCCCATTAGTAACTTCTTCCACGACTGCTGCACTATCAAGTTCACATTCAAAAGAACTGCTTAAACCCTCTTCACTTGCCAGATGGGTTACCATCAGATGATTGCCACAAGAGGAATTTTGTCTGCATTCATTTCCATCATCCTGGATATCATTCCAAACACCTTCAGTTGATTTTAAATTGTCAATGTGAGACTGCTTAATTACTTTCTCTTCATGGGATACCTTTCTTTTCTTGTAAAGCCTATGATGGTTACCAACTGAATGACTTTGCATGTTAGGCTCCACTGTAATTGATTCCTCCGGTGGTTTAACTATTAGTTTATTTAACATGTCATTTAAAATTGCCAGATTTCCTTCCATCTGTAGATGCAACTTTTTACCCTCTAAGCCCAAACATTCAATAGATTCAATTGCATCACATATCCTCTTCTTCTTACCATGTTCAAGTTGTTTAATATCAGTGCTATGAGGACTTTTAACACTGTTTTCAGCCACCACTGCAAGATTTTCATTGTGCAGTGATTTGGTAACTTCAGCAGACATGCTGGACAATGCTGGGTGCACATTGAAGTTATCTTCCGTCAAATTCCCTGGTGCAGTAGCAATAGCATCTCTTTCCTGTGAGCCGACCAACTGACCATCAGAAAAAGATGCCGAACTGGAATTTATGGCAGAAGGCTGTAACAATTTTTTGTTACAGCCTCCAAGCAGAGGCTCCAATTTAGAATGAATACCTGAGGTCAACTCCATATGGTTCCCTCCAGACACAGGCAGCAAAGGAGCAGTGCAATCAATGGTTTGCCCAAGAGGCGCAGAGGAAGTAACTGCAGTGCACCATGGTCTCAGAGGTTCAATTTCATTCTCAGGATAAGGCCCAAATGACTCTACTTGAGAAATTTTTCTCTTCATCCATTGCTTTTTCTTGTCTGGAAAATCCACAGCCTGTGTATTGTAGCACACGAAAAATAAATAAATAAATAAATAAAATAAAATTAGAATTAGATGCTGCAAGCCAAGAGGCATATTCACAGTTCAAAACAACACAATTCACATCAATAGTCAGAAAATACACAAGCAAAATAAATGTCTGACAGTATAACCAGTGTGAACTATGGCAGTCATTAAAAGGCAGAGTAACCATTGAATATTTAGAGCTGTAAGAATGGATGCAATTCTGAAATTGTCACCAGATCAAAACTCAGCAAAAAGAAAAAGTTTGCCCTACAAGCTAGATCATTTTGCTCAGGATCCCTGAAGAAAACAAGAATCAAAGAAAATTAAACAGTAGAAAAGTACACTTTAAACTTCAAATCTTTATGATATATCTAAACATTACATTTGATGGCCACACCATCAAAACAATTACATACTTAGAAATCAAAAGGTATAACATAAGTGCTGGAAATAATCAGGAAACTAACCTTTCTTCCATGCTTTGTACCTTCATATTTCAGTGGAAAATATTTATCCAGTACATCTAGACGACATGACATTTGATCAAAATCCAGCTTCAAGCGGCTCAGCTCTTGTTGTAGCATAGTTTGGCGGGCTTTCTCCAACTTTGCCACTTCTTTGGTGGTCTTCAGTCTTAGTTTTTCAAGCTTCAGTTGTTTCTCCAAATGTTTCACTTTTGTTCTTTGACCATTCCAATCTTTTTCTGTTAAACTACCAGTAGATTGGACTTCTTTTCTGGAGGACAAAAGCTTTTGCATTTCTTTTTCCAATAACTCAACCTTTTTTCTATATTCTTCAAGCTGATGAGCAAGCTGATCAGCATGAGATCTTTCATCCATTGCAATCTTCATGCATATCTCTAGAAGCTTTCTTTTCTCTTCTACCTTAACCATTTCCATGTCTGCACTTTGTTTTTCCGTCAAATGCTTTTTGCTATCAAAGTCATAATTGTTGGTCACCACATCAGATTTCAAAAACTCCAAGGCCAACCGTAAATGATATGCATCTTTCTTGAGAGTCTCCAACCAAAGCTGATATCTAATTTTTGCAGCTTCAACATTACAATTACCATTGGGTTGATCATAAGGAGCCTCACTCAAATTTATAGATGACATGAACATATGCATCTCCTTCTGTAGTTTCTCAGTTGTTAGCTCAGAATCCTCCAATTGCCTATGAAGACTTTCAGCATGAGATTTTTCTTCCATTAACTTCCTCTCTAGAAGATGTCTTTGTTCATCTGCTTTAGCAATTTCTATAACAGTGCACTCTCTCTCTCTGGACATCTTATTTTTGAGTTCTTCAAACTTTCTGTTTGCATCCTCAAGCTTCAAAGTCTCCATGGCAAACTTTGATTTTGTTTCCGCAGCTTCTTTCTTCAATGCTTCCAATTGATGCCAATATTCATCAGCCTTCTTCTCTGCAATATTAACACACTTTCTTTCCTCATTGACCTTGTGTAGATCCTCAATTGTTCGTAGAGTGCCTTGCAACTGCCCAGAAAGACTTTCATTATGAGAGTCTTTTTCCATGACCTTCTTCTGAATTGCTTCCACAAGCCTCTCTAGCTCCCTTGCTTTGGCCATCTCTGAACCAGCACATTTTCTCACTTTAGCCACTTTACGTTTTTCTGCTTCTAACTTTCTATTTGCCTTTTCAGACTTCACAGTCTCAATAGCCAACTTTGATTTTGCTTCATCTATTTCTTTCCTCAGTTCCCCTAACTGTAGCCAATATTCCTCAGCCTTTTTGGACTCAACATCAGCACACTTCCTCTCTTCATCAGCTTTCTGTAGGCCTTCAATTGTTCTTTGAGCATCTTTCAACTGCTGAGAAAGGGATTCAACACGATATTTCTCCTCCACGGCCTTTTTGGCATTCACTTCTGCAAGCTTCTGCAGCTCCTCTAACTTAGCCTTCTCCGAATCAACCCATTTCCTCTCTTTGTTCAGTTTATGCTTTTCAGCCTCTAACCTTTTGTTTGATTCCTCAAATTTTACAGTCTGTATAATCAACTGTGACTTTGCTTCATTAGCTTCTTTCTTCAAGGTCTCCAACTGACGTTGATATTCATTTGCCTTCTTTCCCTCAGTGTCAGCATGTTTCCTCTCTTTTTCAGCCCGAGTTTTTAATTCTTTAACCTGTTTCAATGCCTCAGCAACACTCTTCTTTTCAGCCTCAGCATTCTTCCATTCAGAATCAGCCCTTATTTTCTCTTCCTCAAGTAGCTCCTTTAGCTGATTAATTTCCTTTTTCCCTTCAGATACTTGATCTTGAAGAACTTCTAGTTCCCCAGTTTTATCTCCACCATCTGCATTTCCATTTAGCCTTGAGGATGAAATCTCAGACCTCAAGGCAGAAATCTCGTTCTCCAAAGCAACTCTCGCTGCCAATTCTTTCTCCTTCTCCTTTGTCTCAGTCTCTACACGTCCCCGCTCTAGGTCACATGCTGCAAAAAGTACCGAAGACGTCAAATTTATGTACCATTACAACAACAAACACATGGTAAAGAAACTCCTGTCCAACTCCTAATTGCTCATTTCTAATAATTTCCACTCTGGATTGGCTTTTACCAACTACTGGTGAAAATTCAATCCCTCAAATTCCAGAATCCAGACTTTATCATTGAAAAGAAATCGACATAACAGTCATGACAACAAGGACCAAACACATCACAACAACTCACAACAGTCTGATTCTTTCGGAAAGAATAATAAAAAAAAAAAAGTCGTGATTCGATATTTACCTCATTGACTCATTTCTTTAATAAAAGAAAAGAAAAATAAATAAATAAAATAAGAAAAGAAAAATGGATTCATACTCTTATTGAGAGAGAGATTTTCGGCCTGGACCTTGTCAACTTGTTGTGTGAGAACATTTATCGCTTGCTTCAAAGCGTTTCGCCTCTCGAGCAACTTCGTGTACTTCTCTTTCCACTTCAAAAAATAAAAGCTATAGATAATAACAAAAATAATAAAAGCGAGAAAGAGAGAAGTATGGATAGAAGAATTAAGCGTACCAAAGCGCAGCATGCATTGAGAGGCGGCTGCTTCGCCGGAACATCGTCGGCGGCCATGGCTACACAAAACACGAAGACATCTAAAGAAACTGTTTAGGTTAGAGAGAGAGAGAGAGTTGGTTGGTTGTTAATCGGCTGTCTGGTGGAATCGCCGCATTTTTTACAATCGAAATAAATATACGGCTAAAACCCTAACTAAAGCTAAACCCTTCTGCAACTACATTAATGGAGACGGAGACCGCGACGGAGACGGAGACCGCGACGGAGACGGAGATGGAGATTGCCCTGCCGCCTCCTTCTTTCTACTTCTTTTTAATTTAAGTATCCTCTCTCTCTCTCTCTCTCTCTCTCTCTCTCTCTCTCTCTCCATAAATATTACCTCTTTTTTATTTTCATTTTTTTAATAAATTCATTAATCCGTAAACTAGGTGTCTCTATTTAATAAACCTCATCCTCCAATTTTTTTTTTAAGATTAAAATTAAAATTAAAGACTTTTGATAATAATAATAATAATTTAAATTATTAATCGATAAAATGGTTGTTTTTTTAATATATTTATTATTTTATAACATTTTAAAATTTTTATTAAATAATAAATAGCACTTTCTCAATTCGCGTGAACGCAATTAGTAAGGAAGGGGTGACTATTTATCAATTATCTCATTTTTGCTAAAGAAATGGAGTGGGCTCTGCACTGGCCCAAAACATTTTTAGCCCAACAAATTGGATGCATAGTTTGATTAGATCGGCCTGATTCTTCAAGTTTCATTTCCGGCCTCATGCCCAGGAGACATGGGCCTCACAATTCAACCTAAACTCTGCCTGACCCAAATTGTATCTTGGCTATTTTGAGGTCCCACTCGCTCTCTCTCTCTATTCCATGAATTTAAGTTTCATTGGATGCGTCCCAGATTCTTGCATAATAAACGTCATCATAATCGAATACCCACATTTTCAAACATCTCCACCTCCCTTTATCGCCAAACGTTTCAGGCACATCTTTAAGATTACCAAGAAGTCCAATTCAAACACCCATCTTTGCAGCCTTTGGATAAAGAAAACAATTTTAATAATAACACTCACTTTAAGTGTCCTTTAATTTTGTCACAATCTAGAACAACACGACCATCTCAATATCTGTTAACAAGCCAGAAGGCTCTTTGCCACGTTGATAACAGCACAAGCATTTCTCTGATCTTAACAAAAAGGATGCCCCTTTACTGCTGTCAATTTACTGTCTGCAATGTGTAATATATGACACGGAGAGAGCTGAGTAGAAATTTGAAGAAGCTAGCTCACAAAAGCATTCATGGAATTTACCAGAGCAATATAGACATGTAGAGTCTTTCCTTGGCAACCAAACAATTGACATGCCCACTTAACTTTTATACAGTACTTCTCATCACAAGAAGCACATCAAAAACTGGGAACATCAATAACATACTACTACCCCGTCAGAAATCACTGAGATCAACACATTATTAGCCAAAGGACAGCAGAAGAAAGAATGCTTAGAAATGTAGATCTATAGGCTTTTAAGTTTCCCAAACTTCCCACTTCAATTATCTACTTGTGTTGCCCGCCTTCAATGGAGGAGGAAGCGTTCCAAACACCCTATCCCACAAGGATGATGTTATTCCAAAGCCTTTGTCTTGGACTCGGAAGTGGTGATTCATGTGATATTTCTGAAAATCAAGGGTCACAAATATCATTAATGAGCACAGAAGAGAAATCTGTTACTACTAAAAAAATCCACCAGGTAGGTAGCAATTAAAATGAAAGGTATACCCCAATGTGAGGGGAAGAAAAAGGCTTTGAAAAAGGTTTCCCACGAATGCAAAGTTTATCATACTTGATAATATGCCAAACATGGCAGCCTGGTTTGTCTGTCAGATTAAAGACTCTCCAAGAGCATATCTCCTCATGTAACTTAATGGTCAAGAACCCTGGCTTCCTAAGAGCAAAGGTGAAACTAGAAAAACCTATCCTACATATAAAAGACTGACAAGCCAAAGATCAGTAAAATATTCTTACCTTGAGACCTTTAGGTACATCACCCTTGGGCTGACCATGGTGCAGGTAGTAATGAGTGCAGTCATACATCACATAACCAAGCAAACCACCTCCAAACAGTGCTGGAGTGGTGGAGGGAGTGGCAAAAAGCATTACCAAGTTCCAGAACTGTAAAATAAAGAAAACAAAGGGACAGCTCAATGGCTATCCTCAGTACAAAGAGAAGCTCCAGGTACAAATTATTAATTATTGCCTAAACTGTAGACTCAACATGCTTTGTTATCAAGTATGAGCAAAGACAAGGAAAGATTGCATCCATGGCTTTAACTAAAGAAATGCTTATGTCTGCAAAGCTGCGACATGCAGGTGGATTCCCCAATTTTCTTAACACATCTTCTTCCATTCTTCTGCAAAATAAATTAATAACAAGAAAACCCACATATATGCGAGAAAACCCCCATCTCGTCCATCATGCACTAAGAATTATCTTTTGCCAACACCTACCTACAGCTCTATCAGACTTCGTATATAGATTATGTATGTCCAAAGCAGGAACACTTCATCTCACCCTTTTTCTCATCCCAAGCCTCTTACAAGACAACTTAGTTAAGTAACTACCACATAAGCCGCTGCCACCCTCTTCAATCTTTTTCAGTGACCATAGTGTTTTTACAGTTTCATGTCATAATTTAACACTTATGAGTACACAGTCATGTACACGTAAAAACAATTGAATGTTCATATGATCTAAACAGTATCATTCTCAAAGGTGAACCTAATCAACAAATGAAGTTGGATCAGCTGATGGAACACAAATGATGACAATAGTTTGCATGGCCTTTCATCAACTGGATAATGGGATGTCTAGGAGAAAGGTACAGTTAACATACAGGCACCAATAGAATAGCTGTTGCAGCTGGAGGAAAAACAAGCCTTAGACCATCCATGGGATGCTTATGATGGCAACCATGAAGGAGATAATGTACGGTGTTCCACCTGCGGCAAGAAAACCAAAAGGTATTGTTTTGTGGCTTAATAAGAAGAAATTGGAAGCAAAAATTGAGTAAAGTGCATCAATGTAATATGCATGTGGCAGGCATAAAAAAGAGACAACAATAGAGAATTGGGAGGAGAGAGAGAGAGAGAGAACAAAAACACACCGATAGGTCTTTGTTTTGATGTGGAAAAGGAAGCGGTGCAAACTATACTCCAGCAAAGTCCATATGAAAATGCCAAAAACAATCATTGAAGCTACCTCAGGAAGTGTGTGTCCCATTCGGAAAGACATTGATATGCAGTAGCATACAGCTGGCAGCCAAATAGTTGGAATTGCCCACCAGGGTGTGCGGGTCAAGAACTGTTCCAAGGGAAAGGTCAACATCTCAAAAAATTTGGCCATAAATTCTCAATGAATATGATTCCTACCATATAAACATGATTCCTGACAAACGCATGTGCAGCTGAATCTTGAATAATCATGCAAATTGTAAGTTTCTATTTAGAAGAAAAGCTACCTCTAAAACATCATTTTGGAAAAAACGAGGGCCTTCCTTGCTTACAATAGGCTGGTGGACCCATTCCTCATAAGCTTCTCCCAGATGACCAACCTGTAATGGAATCCCAGGAAGCTAAAACCGCTTGTAGAATAACAGAAACAGTCTAAATGTTATAATGAATTGGACAAAAGTAAATATCATATGAAATTATAAACATAATTCAAGGCCAACAAAGAAAGAAGAAACAGTAAATCACACCGAGAGGTTTCAAGAGAAAACAGGAAGAAAAAAAAAAAGAAGAAGAAGAGGAATGAAGGAGGAAAAAAAAAAAGACAAAGATACAGAAAGATACTTGTGCGTAATTGTGAGTAAAGTGGAAAGAAGAAAAGAGATAAGAACAAGTAATCTTGCAATAAAAGTGGGATAAGCAGATACAAAAAACAACATGCTACATAAGCCAAAGAATGGTATCTACAGGAAAAGGAACACTGAGCAAATAATTGAATGATTCATAGTTAAAATGCAATGCCAGAAAAAGAACAGAGAGAAAGGTGACACCCATGTAGATTATCCTCCATTCTACTTTTGCTGGGAAATTCACATGGCCACAATAGCTAAAGACAGGACACAAGGAAACCACAATACCTACTACAATCCAAGCTCAATTGTACATTATAACATTATACATTAAAATAATCAACTAGCACGAATGTGTTTTACATACTGAGGAAATGCAAGTTCACCTGGAATACAAGGGGCTTATTCAGATCAACAGTGAATTCCTGTGCAACCATCTTGGTTCTTTGAGCAATAACTGAAGCACCAGTTGAAAAAAGATAAGGAAAGATCAGACAACATAAAAATAAAGTTTTATTGAACATAACAAGGAAAATTTTCTAGATGCCCAAAATTTCCTTCAGGTTTATAGGCCGATCACCCTACAATCATATCTAGGTATAGAGATGCCTCGAGTAGAAGTCAGCAAATCTTAAATTCTTGAATTATCTTCTGGCATGCAAACAAAAATTGCAGCTTCCCCCTATATGAGAGATTGATTTACTTATAGCCTAATAAATATCCCAGCAATTTCCATTGACCGCCATGCGTGGACCGACAGACTTGGACTGTCCATCATTTAAGGCCATCAGAAGGGAGAATAAAAACAGATTCATCGGTCCCACATGACTACCAAAAATGAGCACTTCACATATGACAATCAACCATTGGACCCGCAGTCTGACAAGATTTTGAATGTTGAAAAGCCTCTCTCTCTCTCTCTCTCTTTCCCCTAAAAAATAAATAATGTAATATAATTTTAAAAATGCAACTTTTATGAATGAAATACTTTTGGAAATTTCCAAAATTTTTCCTTTGTAACCATACATTTTCTCACCTTTCTCTCGCTTTTCCTACACGTTTCCCATCAAACAAACAGAAAATTTTATTTACGACATCGTAAACCAAGGCAGAAAACAGACAATGCAGCAAAAAATATCCAAACCCAGACGATAAACTAACAATGGAATCCCCGAACGATCATTCAAAATGCTTGAAATTAAAAGAAAAGAAAAAAACAGATTCTCTCGACCACCAAACAGAATAATGAAACCCCACATTTTGATAACAAGCAAAACCACAACCAATCCAGAAACAAGCCCAAATAAAATAAAATAAAATCCTTTCAAAACCCACAATTCGCTCCACCAAACTAACCAAAAAGAAACAAAACCCAGATCTACAGATGAAACCATAAAAAAATAAAAAAAGAAAACCCATAAAAATAAATAAATAAATAAATCAGCAGGAAGAAAGCCACTAACCCAGAATCTCCACAAAGATGACGTCTTTTTTGTTTTTTTTTTTTTGTTTTTTTCAAGATTTGATTATATAGCACAGAGAGCTGGGGTGTCTTTTTTCCTTTGTTTGGGAGGGAAGGGGGGGGGGGGATGTTGCGTTTGTTTTGTGCGTTAGAGAGCAATGACCGAAGAAGTACAGAGAGGGGGGCAATGGCGCAAAGAGGTTGGCCTTTGTTTCGTGTATAAATAGCCGGGATGATTGCATGGGGTGGTGGTGGGGGTGAGCAAATCTGGACGGTTGATTTAATTTTAGGACATTTTGCCAGATTTGACTCTCTCGGATATCAGATTTGACAATTCCATTCGGCCTCAGATATTTAGTGGGGTCCCCATTCCACCTTGTTCAAAGTCCGGAATTTATATGCTGGGCTGGGCGGGTGAGGGAATAACAGTTTGGAAAATCAATCAATGCCTGGGATTATATTTAAGTGAATATATATTTTATTTATCATTATTATTATTATTATTATGAAATATTTATATTAAATTGATATTTTACATATAATATAAAATGCTTTTTATTTATATTTATTTGAATTTATTGTTTCTTTTTCCTTGTTTGTTGTTGTTGTTGTTGTTGTGTGAGTTTAATCGGTTGTTGTGATTTCGAAGGGATAAGGAAAAAATAAAATAAAATAAATCAAGTCCAAGAAATTGTTTTGTCTTTTAATCAAATAAATGCTTATTATTGTGACAAAGAGTCCAGCTATTTTATCATCAAAATAAATGGGTAGTGATTAAATAGATATGTTAAATAATTTGAAGAATAATCTTCAAATTATTTAATTTAACTTCAAGGAGTGACATAGAGTTAATAAAATAATAATTAAAATTTTTTCTTTTTTTCTTAAATTAATTAATTGAAATTATTATAAAAATGTGTTCTTTTTTTTTTTAATATTTACATTTATATCTCTTCAAATAAAGTTGACGCATGGTCTGTTGAATTAATACGTGTGAGTTTGAATGCGTGGATGGGGGGTGGGGGGGGGGGGGGCGGCTGCATTTCCTGTGTGCCCGCTCTGTTTGTGTTTAGCTGCCAGCCATCAACGAAAACCTAATCAATTCGATGCTTCGTCCATCTCACAAGGCACAAAAAAAAAAAAAAGAAAAAAAAAAAAAGAAAAAAAAAAAAAGGAGCAAAACCTATTTTTAATACCTGACAGATACTTAGATTTTAAACACGAAATTTTAAAGGGGAGTAAGAATGAGCTTTTTGAGAAATAAATTTTAAATATGTGCTTTATTAGTCATTTAAGAATTATAATAAAAAAAAAAGTCAACCTAACCTAAAAAGTCCTTTCGATTAACAAAAGTTAATTATTTTATTTTATTTTTTTTCTTGTAAGAAAATCATGCAATTTTTAAGCCACGTCGAACCACAAGTATTTTACTGATAGCGAAAAAATCAACCGTGGGGGCCATAAAATAATTAAAGCACAGAAGAACTTTGCTCCTCAAAGTCTTCGTCAAATTGTTTTGGTGCATGGAAGATTCTTTCGACGACGACTTGACATCTTTCAAAAAATATAAAAAATAATATATATATATATATATATATATATATATATATATTTATTTTTTTATTACTTTAAATTTGAATCCTATCTCTCAAATAAAAGAGAAATTTACGTTTAATTAAAATTTAAATTTCTTAATATTGAAATTGAACATAAAAGAAACTTATTTTAAATAAATAAATATATATATATATATATACATACATACATATATAAGGACCAATAATGATATAATTTTCAGGTTAGCAATGCTAAAAATAAGTTTATTTATTATTATTATTGTTATTGATTTTCTTTTTAGCCGAGTAGCTTCATGCTAAATACAATTTCTCTATAAGGAAAGAAGGATTGACGTTTGGTTACAAAACAGGACCCCTTCCCACCTCTTTTACCGTAGGCACAAGGCCGGGATTCAGTTCCCGACCTCACAGCAGATCCAAGATCAATAGACTTTATTACTAGCTTAGCTGCAAGCAGTAGCAGCAGATGCTCGCTAATCTCTTCTTCTTCTTCTTCTTCTTTTATTTTTTGTGGGTACGACAACAAAACTCTTTCAGGTGAACCCCACGTTGCCAGCGCCGTGGTTCCCGCTAACAAAAACCGAGAGCCTAGTCTCGAAGCCCCTGACAAACAGTCCAAGCAGTCCTTATCTACAGCTACCTTATTTAAGTTATGATAGTTGTATACGTACCAAATTCCACGAAAAGCTCGCTGATTCTCATTTTTCTGGGTTCCCATATTCAAACAAGTCACACTTCAGTGTCATCTAGAAAAAGAGTTATTAATTAGATGGACGGTTTTCTGGTTGTTCAAGAGTTATGACCCTCCCTGGTAAACTGGATTAACCTCAGATAATTGGTGTTGTCCAGCATCCACCACATGCTTCTTTACGGCTTTGGTTTTGCCATGCTGTGTGTAGTAAGGATTGTGACACCTAAAAGAACCCAGCAGCGGCAGAGCTCCATTGCAGCTTTGTCTTCATTTCAGCCATGGATGGCAACTCCTCTTGCAAATCCCTTCTCAGGACATGATTTTACCACAAGCAACTACATCTAGAAACTTGTATGAACCCTCGAATCATATTTTAAAAAGCAGTGATGTTGATTCCTACACTAACCCCAGAAGGTTGAGCTTCCCCCTTAGTTGATGCCGATCACCATCAGTCAATTGGGAAAAGGAAGCAATCACTCATGGGACTTCCGGCACTGAGGCAAGCTCCATAAAACACACAGGTCCTCTGCCTTCTGGTACCCTTACATCGTAGTTGCATAGGAGGCAACACCTAAAACACAATACATGAGAGTACCTTGAATCATTGAGGTTGAGATAAGAAAATTTATAAATGTAAGTATTAGCAATACAATAAGACCTATTAAATAAGAGATATTCTCCTGGCAGAATCTGGGGGGTTTGCTTCCTAATTGCAAAATCGCTGCCTGCCTAACACCCTCGGTTAGCATATCGTACATGCTTGATCCCTCAAAACATGGAAACTGTCACCAAAACTGCATTGAGGATAAAATAATGATTGATGCATATTTCTGTACTGCTCTATGTATGATTAATGCTTGTTATTGCACTATTTTGTACCACTAAGTATTCATAAGCTAAAAGTGCTAAAGTTAGTTCCATCTTATATTGGCAACTTGGGCTGTAGATGGCAAAGAAAAAAGTACACTCCAGGGAAGGATCCTGAATCAAGCTGTGATTCTGCACAGAAATCACGGACCAATGATGATTGACTGCTCTGTTGCCTGCCATTCCCAGGACAGGAAGAGGGCACACACGAATTGAGAATTTGGAAGCCTGCAGAAGCTGAGTTACCAAGAGGTGACCTTCGTCTCAAGCTGAGCTGTTGCCCGGCGATGGTAGCCAGTAGCAACTGCTGAGTTGTCATAACTAACAGTGAGATGATGCAGCTGCTTGGAAATATGGCTCCAGGCTTGATGACAGCACTACGTGATTCTCCTTTTGTCCTTCAGCTTAGGGAAGCAACCAAATAAAGGGCTGAAATTTAAAAAAAAAAAAAAAAATTCTGACATACAAATTGCATCGAGGATATCTCACCAAAACCTGGCACGAGGTCTATTAAGGACATTACAGATTTACAATTCATGGTGTGACAGATCAAATTGAGATGGACTCTGTATGTAAGAGTATTCACACAAGTATGATCTGAATAAAGGCTTGTAGTTCATAAGCCTTTGCTAAGTGATTGCATTAAGAATAGGGAACCAGACCTTGAGAAGCATATTACAGGTGCACTAGTGAAGTAAGTTCTGAGACACAAGAAAAACGATCATATCATGTTATCTAAGTTCATCTACAAGATCAGTGGACTATTGGAAAGATAAGAGGAATTGCGGAAGCATCCCACAAAATGAAGAAGCATGGCACTAGTTCCTTCGATCTTTAAACGTGATTGTATATCGCTTGCCAGTTTATTGTTGGCGGATGAGCAACAGAACAACCAACCAGTTCGAACTGAATAATAATATAAAAAAAATGGTTAAATGGCCTATTGCACCATATATGACTGGATCAGAAGCAAGAATTAAAAGCAAAATCTATATTCTTGTGGAATAAACAACGATGAAATAAACAGTTTGCTAACAGGAAAATAAACAGTTTGCTAGCGAGAGCAAATTAGATGAAAAGAACTGTGATATCGAGCACAGAAGTGCCAAAAAACTTTGCAATAATTATGTTGAGTTTCATCAGTATGGAGCATGAGGCAAATATACCATAATGTCTACCAATTGGAGAAAAGACTAAAAATATAGACTTCGTGAACTTTAAACCAGAACAAAATGAAGACAATACAGCAAAACACTTGATTTGGGAAATCAAGGAACAAAAGTATAGGCATTTTTCTGATTTCCTGTCTATGGATTTACAGTTCAGGGCACAACACCTTGGTGGAAAAACTACAACCGTTGAGATAAGAATACCCCCTTCGAAGAAACACCAAGATCCCAGCTTGAGATCAAGTTAATGGACCTATTCATAGGCTTGTTTGCACCTCTTACACCTGGTAACAATCTTAAACATCAAGCACGATGCAACTGTAAGCACAAGTGCTAGAATCCGACCACAAACAAGTCCAGAGAGAATGATGATGAAGAGAATTAGATAACTTGAATTGTGCTTTCTTCGAATATCCGTCCTCTTCTTGACTAGTTCTTCACCTGGGATGATCCCATTCATACCCTGTAAACCTCTGCTAGCATGATGGATGGCTTCCTTTTCTGTTCCACCATCCTTTTCATCTCCTCCTTCTAATACTAGTAACTCAGTCAATCGTTTGCCTGGATCTTTTAAACCTTGTTGGTCAACAATTTCTTCCTCTTCCAACAAATCAGATTTATCTTCTCCCCAACAACTGCCTCCTTCGCTACTTGAAAGTGGTTCACTTTCCTTATTTTTTCTCCTCCTTTTTCTGTCCTGCAACTTCTTTGGCACCAATTTCTTAACAATCTTGCCTCTCATTTTAGCAAGTGGATTGCACTGCTTTTCACCTATAACAACATCATCTTTATCTTCTCCTACACCAAATTTCATTTTTGTCCCCGCATCTAAACACCCCCATCTCTTTTCACAACTAAGTAAATCCAAATTTGCCTCCATGCTCCGATCCTCTTCAAACCGTGCAAACCCATCAATATTTGATTCCAAAACCTGAATTTCCTCAACGCAAGAGCCCAACTCAATCTGGGATCCAACCAAAGCACAAGAATCAGCCACGAAATCATCTTCTCCTTGAACAATCAATTCCCTCTCCAAAACTTCACGAACTTTCACCTCTTTGGTGACTGGCACACCCCTCTTGCTAATATGGATGAAGGGAACCACCCTTTGAATCAAAGGTTCTATGACTAATCGAGCATTCGAGCCCGGTTTCGAAAAACACAAGACATGTTCCGCAACATACTCAAGAGAAATAAGCAGAAAAGCAGACATTGTGATACCAACCGCAAGCTTCTTGTTGCTGCAAGCCAAAACCACCAACATCAACATCAAAAGCTTCGAAAACAACACCCAGACAACAGCACTCTTGCCCTTACCAACATCAACCACACACTTCTCCGCCTCCTCCTCCTCAATAACCTTCTTTTTACCATTCCGATTGTCATCATCAAGATGACAACTTTTAGCCTTATCGTCACCAACCAATCCAAACCCATCAAAGCTTTCCCCCAGCTCCTCCAAATTCTGGGGTCTTCGAGTCCCTCTCTCGCCAGCAGAAACAGGGTCAAGAAGATTACCCAAGTCTCTGGAATTGGACAAGAGCACGGGATCGGAGATCAAAAGCTCCTCCATCTTCTCCTTCTCCTCCTCCTCCTCCACAAGACATCGATTCTTCCGGCGGTTATGCCTCTTGTTCTTGAAGGGTTTCTTGAACTGGTCGCGATTCTTGACGAAAAGGTCAACGAGGGAAGTGGGGAAGCCGGTTTCCACCACCAAAGAGCTTCCGCGGTTGTTGGGTGACTGAAGATCCGCCACCATTCGGGAAAATCTCGATGACTTCTTCCATGGCAAAGGCATGGCTTTCTTCGGGTTCGAAGATCCCCTTCAAGGATTATTTACCAAAGTGAACTTCAAATGAACATGTCGTGATTTGGACAGGCCGACAGGAATGGTTTGAAACACGGAAGAAGAGGAGAAAAAAAAAAAAAAGGGCAACATTGGCAGGCGGCAATGCCGCCGAGGAAAATGTCATGAAACTTAACACTGTGGCGCGTCACGCGTTGTCTGTTGTTTTGGTTATTTTTGTTGTTTTTATAGTTGTTTTACCATCCATCAGGATTCGTTTTAATTTTCGATTTTTTTTTTTAAAAAAGAATTAGGTTATTTTTAATTTTTTAAAACTCATGAATTTTTTAGATAAGAGTGAGTTAATATTAATAAGATTGTTTATTATACATGTTTATCATTAATTGTGATTTTGTACCGCTTTTTTTTTTTTTATAAGAGCTGAGTCCAATGTATGTCAAAAGAAAAAATAAAAATTTTGTATCCCTTTGTTTGATGGGTGTGAAAGAGAAAGAAATTTCTGTTTTGGGGGCATTTGTTTTCCTTAAATTCCCTAATTATTTTTTAACTTTTCAGCCTTTTTTTGGCTTCCTAAGAGAGTCCAGAAAGGGAGATTACAGCTCGGCATCGAGATTGAAGCATGGTTTTTGCTAACTTTAGTTTAGTTTTCTTGTTTTTGTTTTTGTTTTTTTTTTCTTTTTTTGGGTGTTGGTGGGGGGGGGGTGGGGTGGGGCATTCTCCAATGGTTTTTGAAAACGTAACGATGCATAATTGTTGTATGTTTATGATATTGAGCACAGCTTTACACTTGTTCGAAAATTTTATATCTTTTTTTTTTTTTTTGCGTACTCATATCAGAGTATATTACAAAAACTTAATAGACCCATTATTTCTTGGATTAAGAAAAGACAAATTGTTATTTATATGCATATTTTAGCAGTTAATATAATAATTTTACGCGAAGGAAGCTAAGCTGGGCGAATGGATAAAAATTTCCCCAAGGGAAAGACAAATGTACGGTAGAAAAATGCCAATTTATTTTAAGTTCACCTCACCTCTCCAATAATTCCAATCTTATAAAAGATAAGCCGTCTACATCAAAGAGCAGAGCAATTAGTCAAGAAGTGTGCCTACAATTTTCAGGCCGCCCCCAATGGTGGAAAATCCAATGATTCTTGAATGCAAGGTTTTTGTTCCCATTAATGAGAGATCTTGAGTTTTTTTTTTTATTATTATTATTTGGTATTGGGACTTGAAGCTTGATTGATTGCTAAGCTACCTTTAAACCACAGAGGTAATAGTAATTAAGTGTTTGGTTATTTGCATGTAGCAGCACTGTTAATCAGTTTTCTTTTCTTTTCTTTTCGCTCATGGCAGTACATGTCATTGTCTCGAGGAAACAAAATTAACGATTTATGCGAAAAGGTTTATGCGGTGTGAATGGGTGGATAATGGTTAGATTAAGTAATTATACAATTGATCATATCATATAATTTCTTATTTCTTATTTCCTTTCGTCTATTAAGAAATCAATTGAGTCTTATAATTTACTTAATTTGCATAAATCTTATATTCACTTCCTGCCATTCGAATTTAGAACTTTTAAAACACACACACACACACACACACATATATGTATAGATATCCTTAAACTCCTATGCATGATTGATGATTCGTGGATTTTGGATGCCAGTAACAAAATTGTTTTTTTTTTTTTTCTATGAAGCATTTGGAGATCAGATCCCAACCAAAAACCAATTAAAAAATTTCCAAAAAGGACATTTTTATGATACATATGTTGGCACAAAAAAAATGGGAATCTTTTTCCTGATCAACTCAGCCAAAACACGGGGAGAAACCCCTCTAATTGAGGGGCAAAGGCATATGTGAGTGGGGTGGTTGGAAAAGGAAATGATGCCCAGTGCATGCTTCCCCCTGGAAGTGGGCACCTGGGGGGGGGGGGGGAAAGTCACCGTGAGAGTGAGTGAAAGCAAAAATGCCCAATGCAAAAGGTGGTGAGGGGGACGCAGTTGCTTCTGGGCGCCTGCTTCAGCGGGGTCCCCTTTTTTCTGAGTGTGATGTCAATCAAGACAAAAGTGGCTAATGCGAAAACAAGAATAATGAGAACCATATGGCACACATGCTTCTTGACTGAGTTTTTGGTCTTTTTGTTCCTCTTTTTTGAGCGTAAAAGCTTGCTTTTTGATCCAAGTCTGTCCCTGCTTTGGACCATTTCTTTTTCTTTTTCTTTTTCTCCCCCCCCCCTTTCTTTTTATAGAGACAATTCAAGGATAAATAAAAGATTGGAGCCAAAAGCCCATCATCCTTTTCCAACACTAGATATTTTAGTAATAGGAATCTGAGATCAGAGAATTTGTTTATATTCTAATATAAACAAAGCAATATGTGTATATCCGTATTTATGCAATAAACTTTTTGTTTTTTTGTTTTTTTATCAAATCGCAATGCGTTCTTAACGCGCAATGTTACATTTGTCAAAATTTGGCCTCCGAATTAGTTCTTCGCATTGTCATGTTGTTTGATAAATACACACACGAATTTAATCTCATGTGCACCCACTAATAATCTCTTGGTAATGATTATTTTAGTTTGAGAGTGGAATTTATGGAAAGAAAATAGAACATGTTCATGCATGCATACAAAGGAGGCATCCATGTAATGTTATTGAGTTTGAGGAGATAATAAATCGTAACAATCATTTTCAAACAGGGATGGACCTCTTGGAAAGAAGATCATACGGGAGATTACTTTTTCCTTTTTTCTTTCGATTAATTTTCTAGTCAATTTGTGTCCAATTTTAAACAAATTAGCATCATGCCCATTTCCATTTGACCAAAGTACTCTCATTAAGAACATCTTCTGTTTTGCTTTTATTAAAGTGTTTTTGGTCATTTGCCCCTTCGCCTTTTCCCAAATCCTTCTCACTTTTCTTCTTGACCAATCCTTATTCTTATACAATAATGCTAAATAACTCAACTCTTTTCTTTTTTTTTTTCCGATTCTACTAAAATAATGATTAATAATACGAATAAACAATCTATTACAAATTTATCACCTATCACTCACTTATCATTTTATTATTACGTATTTACATCATTAATTGAAAAATCAGAGTCAAACTGTTTATCATTATTCAGCCTCATACGATCCCAAAGCAATACATAAGCCCCCCCTCAGGTAATTAGCTAAATCTATCAAGCTGGCAACCAGGCGAGAATTCAACAATCTTTGCCTCCAAAAAAGTCCTACGCATTGGCAAGGTCTTGCTATTGAAGTACACACGCACTTGGCTCTCTGTCAATCAGTAGTACCAGCTAGCTACACATACCCATATGACGTACTATGGTAACCAAAAATGACTCACGAGTCTCTCTCCCTTGACGACCAAACACCAGAGGTAAGGTTATGTCACGCGTTCTCACTTTTAATGAAAAATTCACGACCTCAGCCAGTTGCTGTCAGGCATACATGCCATGCCAAGCCCAAAAAAAAAAAACATTCGTGGACGCTTAATTCACTGCCTCCTCTTCTTGCAATCGTCAACGTGGAACATAAGCTGCAAAACAATTATGTCGAGCAGTAAAAAACAAGTCAAATGCCTCACAAGATTATAATTCACGACAGATACCATACTCCACATCTTATGACCAAGGGCATGAAGTAGGCTTGAGAAGCTGGCTTACCTTTGTCCCAACGTAAAATGTCAAAATCATACCACTCAATACCAGCAATCCTGCAATACTCAATATGGCGTTAGTGTACCTGCATGTCTCTAAACACAGAGAACATTGGGTATAAAATTAACCGCATATTGTACCTTCTCTAGTAAAAAATTGCGAAATCAACCAATTAATGCCCGAGGGTCCAATAACATAGCCAATGAGATTTGCAACCTGAATAACGGATCACTCATAAGTCATGGTGCATGAAATCCAGTACAGGGAGGAGGAGGGACGGAGGAAAGCAATTGTGTGGTGATAAAATCCAATGTTTTCACTCACAAAGCAATGACAAAACCACATTTGTTTATACTTCAGGAACCATTTTAGATATCCTGATATGTTTATACGGTTATGATTTCTTGGTTTGTAAACAACTATAAAATATGGTTCCCCAAAACACTAAAGAAAAGTGGGGGAAAAGGCCCAAAAATACCTAAAGATAACAGAACACAAAAAAAATACCACAAACACCTTCAGATAACGCAATATTTATTTGAAAATTACTTGCAATTGATTATTAAAAAAGTAGAGCAAACATTGTGTCAAATTGATATGGTTAAGGACAGACCATCAGACATGTGATAGTGATGGCACCAGCAACTGCTCTAAGTTCTCGAAATAGAAATCCCCCAAAAGCACTTTCCGCCTACAAGCAAAGCAATGTCACAAGACTCAGGAGCTTATAATCCAAACTCTAACATAAAAAACAACCAACTCAACAAAACTTGTACAAAATTGAAGAACTTATTGCTAATTCTGCAGTTACAACTCAAACAACAGGTATCCAAGTTGCCTACATTAATTCAACATTTTAGAAACTGAAACTGGTAATGTTTGTTCATTGTACGATTTGATGATACAAACAAGGCAAAAATGGAAACATTATGCAGCACTCAAACTCTAGTTTTATCCCTCCACAAACTGTATTATAAAAGTATTTCACTGGACTTATCCTTTTGCATAGATGATTCCAGAGGGATAGGAGCTGAGATTGATTAGTTTTTGATAGTGTGTATGGAATTTCATTGATTCTAAAGAACAAGTCCAGCTTTTGAAGCTAGAAGGTTTATAACAAATACTTCAGGTAAAATTGGGCTAGGCTAATCATCAATTATGCCATTCCAAACAATAGTAATCTGTTAAAGCCTTCAGTCATGCATAGCTTGTAGTAAAATAGTCATGGGCCTGAGGTTATAGGCAAAATGTAGCTCCATTAAAGCCTCACTACAGAATATTCAACATGACTTTTGCTTGAAGCCATCAGTTGCATTCATTCTTGCTAATAGCCCACTACATAGAATAATCGGTACTGATCAAAGCATGTCCCTGAGCAAGTGCTAGACCTAAATCACTAGGCACGTAACTAACACTTATATGTTTCTATTTATTGGCCTGCTATTTCAGATGAAAAGCCAAGCTCTAGCAGCTGCATGGTACCTTCTTTGCCAGAATGCCAAAGGATAAGACTGCAAAGAAGCTTCTAGCTGGGGGTAACATGGAAGTTAAAACATTATACATGTATATATTATCAGCAGACAGATTGAGCACCTTGAATGCTTTTGCAGCTGATTTCAACAGCATCTCTGGCGCAAAAACTAGACATGTTAACCATGCCCATGAAAGAAGTTTCCTGAGACCAACATGAATATGCTGTCAGATAAAAAGATGATTTTTTTGTGCCATCTTCAAAGATCAAACATGTAACTAGAAAAAAATTTTTACAAAAGCCAGGATTACCATTCTAGATCATGCCAGATTGCAACAAATGTGAATATAACCCATATGCTGAATAACTTTCTCTGAGATCCCCCCAGAGGAATATACATGTACCTAAATCATTGTGAACTATGAAGCACAGGTAATGTTTAGAAAAGTAGCCTTAAGATGAAAGTTCAGAAGTTTGCTAGCTGCACCTCACAAGCCATTTATTGTAAGAAGCATGCCAATTTTTCCAAAAGCTTTCCATATTGTAGCAATTGTTAATACACCTTGGCATATTCTCAGGAGCTTCAATGCCACAAATCTAAAATGACATGCTATTCAAAAGTTAGTGTCATGAGGTGTCAGCATAGACAATAGATTAAAGCTACAAATTATGACTAAAGTGCTGACATATGACAATCCAGACTTTAGGACAACTAGTAAGGGAATATGCTCTAAAAAATAAGTGAAGCAGGACACACAAAATAAGTGTAAAAAAGAAAGCAACATGACATGCATACCAGGGACCAGAACCGAAAATAACGCCAGATGAGGAGAAACTTTAACCACATGAAGTTTAGGACCTGTAGAGCCAAATAAGGGAATTAAATCACATTATTGCAAGAAATTCGTGTATTTAAGGCTACAGAACTTGTACTCACAAAAAAGGCAGTGTCCAGCAGTGAAAGTCTCTCATTTAAGCCTCTCATTTAGTGTCTCACAAGACAAGTTTGCTCCATTGGGCTTATAGACAGGAGCTTAGCATGTTGCACATTCACCATGTAATGGCACCAATGAGGCAGGGTATCAATTTCAAGTAAAACCATGTCCAGTTCTCCAATTTCTTTTAGTGTTTCTTGCTCGCCTATGTGAGGCATGCTTTTGCTTGAGCTTATTTGTTGTGTTCATCTAAATTTTTTTCAAGTTGACCAGCCAGCCTTCTAAATCATCCAAGCAAACATAACATGCAAAAAGCTCAACCTGCTCCACTACACAACTCTAATATTACCTTATAACTCATGGCACCAACTCATTTATCAGATTCATGACTCATTTGGAATCCTTTTCACAAAATTAAAATGCACTGCTTTCCTTTGTAAATGGGAAAATTACCGTGTTTAAATGACTTGTTTAGAAAACACATATACATGAAGGCTACAATATGGAAAATATCATCTTACCCCATATCCAATTATGAATACATCCAGAGCAGACAACAATTTCCACAGGCCACTGGAATCAAGTAATTATGAGGTAAATAGTCCACATTCAGGCACAATGACATGAAATCAAAAATTTTCTGAAACAAGAACCTGATTACAAAAGCATTGTAACGAAGTAGATGTGTTAAAAGTTCCATCAGAAAAAAGCTGAATATCCAGCGGAGCCCATACAAAGAAACATCACTTAATCCATAATTCTTCTGAGGCATATCCAGCTGCAAGAACATTGTGGCATAGGATTAACAAAGGTTGCCTCAGATAAAAATAATAATAACTACATAATGCAGCACAAACTGGAATGATTCTAAGTTCTTCCACATTTTTTACTCCAGCAACAATCTAAAATGTCCAAAACACTAGACTAGATGAGAAAGTGAGAGTCAAGTTTCTCTAGCTCAGAAAATGGAATACATGTTATGATTCTTGTCTATTATCCAGGAATATTCAATGGATAAAAGTTCGACCCAGAACCTCATCAATATTCCCAACAAACAATTGGGGAAAAAACTAGAGAAAAATTAGAGTCCAGACCTGCGAGGCAAATGCATTGAAGCTTATGATTGGGCCAGCAATGTAAAGTGGGGCATACACCAAATAAGAAAGGTATATGCCAAAAGAGAAATAATCATTCTGAACAGTCCTCTCCTGCATAATGCAAACCATAATCATTGGCATCTTAGAGAGAGAAGAGTTCAGAAGATAGCAGCAAATCGATAGACCCCATCTACAATAGTAGGTGAGTTCACGCCAAAAAGGGGCTAACCTGAAGAAAATGGTAGCATGCTTTCCCTGACCTACAAGTTTGGCACCGCTGAATGTGTTTCTGGGATAATCAGCAAATGCAATAACATAAAAAATAGCTTCAGTTTGTGGTGCATGAAAATAAACAAAAACAGATGGGTAAACCATCATGCTGTATTTTATTAGATGTAAAATTAGGATGAAAGCAAAACCTCAGTACACACAAATAGAAATCTTGGCAGTGCAAACTTACATCTTGATCGAATTGAGACACTTGGCGTGTCCAGTGGTAGTCGTATCCGAAGCTTATCATTCGCAAAATGACTGAAAAACAAAATAATTTTGTTACATTCAACCAACAAAAACACATTATCTCCTTTCCAACTTCCATGTTAGTTAGCAAAAAATTTCTTTGGAAAGTCATGCAAGAAAGAAAATAAATACCAAAATTAAAGCAAATATGCCACCTAAAGTTGCCTCGGAAGTTATCTAGATATGCCCACTGTTGCCTGGAAAAAAAAAAAACACAATTTCATGCCTTGATCCATCGTGTCTAAGAAGTAATTAAGCCACTAAAACAATGAATAAGGTATAAAGTTCCAGAACTCACCCAAATGTGGAGAAGGAATACCCTTCATAAACACGATTACATAGAAGAAAAAATATGTTGAAAGCCCAAAGCATGAGCGAGAAGTACTTTGTTTGTGCAAATATCTGCGAAAATATGAATCTGGTAAAATGTGGCATGCATTAGAAATGCTAATGAAAATATGGAACCATAATCATCTTGGAGATGAAAGTTATAAAGTCAACTCATCAAGACATATATGTTCATTGAATTGGAAATAAGAGCAAAGTGAATCAAGTTGGAATAAGGAAATAAAGGCAGCACACAAACTTCTATAGTCTACTCTGACAAGTAAGCAACAATTGAAGGATCATTGTCTGCAAAGTGTTAGAGTGCAACCCAATAACATGCTCTTGCTCTCCTTAGAAAAGCTAATGACAGTTTGGGTACAATGGTAAATCCAACCTCTTAAAAGCAAGCCTACCTTCACAAGGAGGTAATTAACAGTAGCAATGGAGAGGATAAAGATAGTGCTGCAGGGTCAAGGAAGGACGTTAACGTAAACAGTGAGAAAACATTAAAGAAACAAAGACAAAGCACCACTTCGAAGACACAGAGAGCATACCAAGCTCCATGAAGATACAAAAGATAGGCCAAGGAAATGGAAAGCCAAACAATGGACATCCCCTTGGCTCTTAAATCAAAAAGGGCCCTTGATGTATTGGCCACCGAGGCAAAAAGTCCGAAAACCAGAGTAAGAACAGGTAAATTTCCGCGGAAATTTCTCCATTGGGCATCCGAGACATCCTATGTTTAAAAAAACAGGGGGGGGGGGGCAACAGCTTTGTCACGAAGCTAAACACATACAGCTTGGCTGGGAGATCTGTAAGAGACCCATTTCAAAATCAATCACAAACAATACAATTGCAAAGGAAAAATACAATTAAATTACATTGAGACGCGGAGGAAAAAGCCATCCAGTGCCCAAAACGTAGAGCTTTGCTTCGTGATCTGCTGTCAATTACACATTTAATAATGCATTGCAAGGCCCAAAAAAAAAAGAAAAGAAAAGTCCAATCCATTCAATTTCAAGAGAGAGAAGAGATGAAAGAGGAGGAAGAAAGAAAGACTACCGCGGCAGAGTTGGAGGGAGCGATGGACGATGAAACAATAGAAAGCGATGGCATAAAGTACCACCCCAATCAGTTCTTTTTTCCTCCACTCCTCCTCCTTCATCTTCTGATCCGCAAGGGGAAGTAGAAGCTCTCACGGTGGAGACGCGATCTGATGTCACTGCAACCAAAGAAAAAAAAAAAAAAGAAAACAGAAGCGAATAGCGCTCGACAGCGTCAAATTCAAAGGAGTTGTTGCCGCTCAATCGAGGCGGCGCTGGCCGGGGAGCAAGAGGAGCAGTTTCGCGGAGTCATCGATCGCGCTCATGGGCCCAAGCTTATTTAGAGCATGCTTGTGAGTATAGTTATAATTTAAAAATTTATGTTATGAGTCAAAAAAAAAAAAGAAAAAGAAAAAAAATCAAAAAAATATATAATAAAATCTAAAATTAAATTTAATGAAAAATTATTATAATTTAAATTTATTTTTTAAAAAATAAAATATTTTAGCATAACAAAAATTACAATTTAATAATTATTTTATAACATAAATAAATTTAATAATCTTTTCTTTTTCTTTTTTCTTTTTAACAAGGAATACAAGTGTAACAAGAAAGCATTGCAATTATATTTTTATTTATTTATTTATTTATTAATCACACAAATACAAGTTGATTTGTACTGAAACATTACAAAATATTCTTTGGGATGATTGAGATCTTGATCAGCATGTAAAGAATCACAACATTTGATGATGGATGGATTGAGAGATAACACAGTCATTTGCAATAATTAGACATTGCTTCTTGCCACAGGTCATTGTTGTGTTTATAAAATTATTTTTTTTTTTCATGTTTAAAATTTTTTCTCTTATTTAATATAATATTTTATTTATTACAGAATTATTATCTTCTTAAAAAAAATATACTCTACCCAAGACTCTTATTTTTGCCAATTTTTAACAATAATTTTATTTTTTTTAATAATTATTATTTGCATAATATAGTTATTATTTTTCTTCTTCTTTTTTTTTTTTGTCTTGTCTTGTCTTGTCTTGTCTTTGATTTATATCAAACCAAATAAGTGGCAAAATGCAAAGCCAAAAAAATCAACCTGGACGCCATCGAAGCTTGTTTTCTTCCAAAACCCCACTCAAAAACTCACCCACGCCACACGAAATACCGTTTTTTAATCAAATATATATCGTAGAAAATTAATTACGAAAGTTTAAATTATGCTTTCTTTTTTATCTTAGAATTTTTAAGATTTTTGAAAATTAATAATAAAATAATAATAATTATTATTATTATTATGTTGTTGTTGTTGTCGTTGTTGAAAGGAAAGCCCATCCACCTGTGACAACTCAACATTAACTATAACGAAAGCAGTCTCCACTTCCCGACCGTCCAGCGTTCAGAAAAACTTTCCCTCGATTTGCCGAGAAAAAAAGGGAAAAAGAAAAGCGAACAAAATAAAAACAAATAAATAAACAAAAGACCAAGACTTTCCCGAGAAAATGAGAGAAATTCTGCACATCCAGGGAGGACAATGCGGAAATCAGATTGGAGCAAAGTTCTGGGAAGTGATATGCGATGAGCACGGCATCGACCACACAGGAAAGTACAGTGGTGACTCCGATCTCCAGCTCGAGCGCATTAATGTCTACTACAACGAGGCCAGCGGCGGGCGCTACGTCCCTCGAGCGGTACTCATGGATCTGGAGCCCGGCACCATGGACTCCGTCAGATCTGGCCCTTTTGGCCAGATTTTCCGCCCTGACAACTTCGTTTTCGGCCAGTCCGGCGCCGGGAACAACTGGGCTAAGGGCCATTACACCGAAGGCGCGGAATTGATCGATTCCGTGCTCGATGTCGTCAGGAAGGAGGCCGAGAACTGCGATTGCTTGCAGGGTAAATAGTGCAATAATAAAAATGGGTTCTTTCTCGTTTTGTGACTTTTAATATGGATTTTGGCTGTTTTGGTTATTTCCTGATGAATCTTTTGTGGGTCTCGTTTGTTTGTTTTCGTTGTTTCTTTAATTTTGCGTTGATGGGGTTTGTGATTTGTGTTTGATGTGAATTTGGATGACACTTGTTATTATGATTCTGGGATCGATTGGATTTGTGGTATGTCTTGTTCTTGCCTGATTGATTTAGTTAGATGTGATTGCTTGCAGGATATTGTAATAATTGAAATGGGTGTTAACTCGGGGTTTGTCTGAAAGAAATTTCTCGTTATCAAAAAATAATAAAAATGGGTTCTTTCTTATTTTGCATTTCATTTATTACATCACGTCCTCGTGCTGAACACGGTATTAGCAGTAGGGGTGATTTTGTTTAGGGGTTTTTGGCTGTTTTGGTTAGTTCTTGATGAATCTTTTGTGGGTCTTGTTTGGTTGTATTTTTCTTCTTTCTTTAATCTTGCATTGATGGAGTTTTGTGTTTTGTGTTTCATGTGAATTTTTTTCACATTGTTATTCTGATTCTGGGTTTGATTGGATTCTTTGTATGCTTTGTTTGTGCCTGATTGATTTGGTTATGTTTTTGTAATGTTCATTTCTGTGATTTGAATTTCTAGATAGATGCTCCTATTTTAATAAGAATGACATTGAATGGAAAATGGATTTGGTTTCAATTCAAGGCAATGTTGTCTATGTACCTTCTTTTTATTTCTTTAATTTGGCTGAAGGTTGCTTGAATGTTGGACATGTATTTTGAAGTACAATATGGTTTTGCCTCTTGAAAAATTTATACCTTTGTGCTTTACCTTCTTCGGTATTGGTGGGTACCTGGCGTTGCCTGAGGTGTTTCACTTAAAGCTTTGGTATTGGTGGGTACCTGCTGTTGCCAGAAACACATACCCTGTTTCTGGGGCTCCAAGCTTGGTGATTGATGCTTTCTGTTTAAAGAATGACTCAATGTGTTCTTTTCACAGGATTCCAAGTTTGCCATTCATTAGGTGGAGGGACTGGTTCAGGCATGGGAACTCTTCTTATTTCCAAGATCAGGGAGGAGTATCCTGATCGCATGATGTTGACATTTTCTGTCTTTCCTTCTCCTAAGGTATCTGACACAGTTGTGGAGCCTTACAATGCTACTCTTTCTGTCCATCAGCTTGTGGAAAATGCAGATGAATGCATGGTTTTGGACAATGAGGCTTTGTATGATATCTGCTTTCGAACTCTCAAGCTTGCAACTCCCACTTGTAAGCAAACTTACAATACCTGCATTGGTTAAATTGATGGTGCTGGATCTAAAGTTGCTACTATCTTGGATCATATCTCTGTTATTTCTTTATTTATTTAACCCTCTAATGCTGCCTGAAAGTTAAATATAAGAATTGATAAAAGGTGACATCAGCAATTGGATGATATGGTTTACCTTTCTGCTCCACGTCTTGCACACATAGTTGGCTAAATGTGTGGTTGGTTGCTCAGAAGTCGTTCTCCTTGGTGGTTAAAATAGGAATTGCTTATGAGCCTTTTTCCTTATTGGTAGTAGGCTTTTGCAGTAGGTGACTTTTAATCTCTCTCTCTCTCTCTATCTCTTTCAAACTGCCTTTGTCCTCTGCTGCCACAGCTAAAAAATGTCCATTATGCCCCCAATAAGTAAAGGTGATGGATGATGTATATTCTTCATGCACTGTCTTTTATTCATACATATTTGTCATTTCTCTTGGTATAAAATTTACTTTTTATACTGTACAATTACAGTAGTGCATATAGCCAAAAGACTCGTAATCTGACCATTGTGCCTTTTGTTCCAGTTGGTGATCTTAACCACCTCATTTCTGCTACCATGAGTGGTGTGACTTGCTGCCTCCGCTTCCCCGGACAACTGAACTCTGACCTTCGAAAGCTTGCAGTTAACCTTATCCCGTTCCCTCGACTCCACTTCTTCATGGTTGGGTTTGCACCGTTGACTTCAAGAGGATCCCAACAATACCGTGCATTGACTGTGCCTGAACTAACTCAACAGATGTGGGATGCTAAGAATATGATGTGTGCTGCTGATCCACGCCATGGTCGCTATCTGACAGCTTCAGCAATGTTCCGTGGTAAGATGAGCACCAAAGAGGTTGATGAACAAATGATAAATGTCCAAAACAAGAACTCCTCTTACTTTGTTGAGTGGATTCCTAATAATGTTAAGTCCAGCGTTTGTGACATCCCACCAAAGGGGCTCAAGATGGCATCTACTTTTATTGGTAATTCAACATCCATCCAGGAGATGTTCAGACGTGTCAGTGAACAATTCACAGCCATGTTCAGGCGCAAGGCTTTCTTGCATTGGTACACCGGTGAGGGCATGGATGAGATGGAATTCACCGAGGCTGAGAGTAACATGAATGATTTGGTGGCCGAGTACCAGCAGTATCAGGATGCAACTGTCGATGATGAGGAGTATGAGGAGGAAGAAGAGGAGCCTGCTAACTGAGGCTGCTCGAAATATCCAGTGTGAAGTTTGAATCTTGTTGGCTCTCTTTTCAGTGAGTGATTATCTTTCTGTTGTTGATGGGTCAAAACTGAATTGACAGATTGATGAATTGGAGGGTTCTTGTGAAATCTGCTGTTGTTTTAAACTTGAATGATGATGCTTGTGTTTAGTAGATGGATATATGACATGAAAGCTGCAATTTATTTATATCAGATTTCTGTGTGATTGGCATCTTGTGAAATTAAACACGGCCGAATCACGTTGAATGCTCTCGAAGTGTTGTCAAATTGCAACCGGGCTTACTAGTTGGGGCTTGCAACTGCCGAATCAAATTTGGATAGCGAGCCAAAGGATCTAATTTGTACCTAGTGACGGCAAGACTAGCCATTTATCATTACAATAAGTTTTTCAAGTGAAAGTGCTGTGGTGCATGCAGTTGAGGCATCCTAACAAAACGGTAAACTGGAACCCTGTTGTTGTAGTTGTTCCCATGAAAATGGTGGCGAGGCAGGGGACGGGGGTCATTTCAACAATTGAACTTACTATCTAGATTAAACATAAAATTAAAATAATATTTAAATTTGTTTTGCAATTAAAGCATGTCAACAAAAGAATTGTGTGGCGTATCTAGGCATGAATTTTCACAATCTAAACAGAGATGTAAACGTTTTTGATATACTGCATGCCAGTAAAGGAAAAAGATCAACAAAAGTATTCATATCCCCGCCATTTGACTTACTTCCCATTATTTCTGACAAGATACCAGGCCCCTAGAAAGGCGATACAATTTTGTTGTTCTGCCTGATGCACATATAAAAAAGAAAAAAGAAAAAAAAAAGAGGATCTTTATTACCAACTATGTCACCATTAATGATTCTTGTTTGCTTTTTGTACCTGTATATAATCTAATGTAACCCCGCATTTTTCCGGTGCAGAAATCTGCAAAAATCACACCAACTTTGTCCTGACTTATTATTCTACTTTTGCGTTCAATGAACAACAACAATTCCTCGAGGCAACAAATTGCCCTCACGAGGCAATCATTCTTTGACGGGGCATGTATGCATCTCTCCCGTCTCCTTCTTCTTCTTCTTCTTCTTCTTCATGTTCCAAAGGTGCCATTTGAACTTGTTTAACCTACGTATTATTTTAAGTTAGATATAATTTAACTGCTACCAAGAATAAAGTTCATGGTAAAATTTAAAATTTGAACATCAAATGTCAATTATAGTTATTTTCTCATTTCTCAATTTAGTTAAAGAAAAAATTAAAATAAAAAGGTGATGTCAAACTTGGACATTCATTGTGGAGGATTATGTTTGTGTTATTTGGTGAGAAAATGAAAAACTTAAGAACTTGGAGATAGCTATCTTCTATTGATTTACTGGAGATAAATCTTCTATGAAAAGAAATTTTTACTTTGTTCTTTTTTCTCAAAATTGATAGAAACCATCATATAATGCTTTGGTTTTTTTAGTCACGAGAAGTGAGATTCCTTATAATTAATTTAGGAAAAAGCTAGGATTTCTTTTTTATTTTTTTGCTCTTCATATATCATTTATCCAATTTAATAACGTAAGTATTTGCAGTATTGGTGCTGCCAAAATCAGGGGAGAAGTGGATCAAATGAGAGCGTACTGTCAAGAAGGGAACATAGAAGGTGATTTCATCATCCGCCCTTTTTTTTTGAAAATTTTCCTCAAATCTCATACCATTCAATGTATCCTGAGGGGAAATAATAATAATAAATTCAAGCTTAGTAGATAACATGGTACATAGGACCCCGTTAATATTGGGACTAATTTCGTTTAGCAGATAGATTAATACAGCTAGGGGTAGTCTGGCATTTATATGATTCATAAAATTTATTTGTAGCCCCATTTTTCATTTATGATACCTCCAATATAATCTATTTTATCCATGGATATGCATCTGTGAAATAATTGATAATTTGGTGCATGCATATGAATGTGGCAGTGCCAAGGCATCATTCCAACTGTTGAAATCAGAACATGCCAATCTGAAGGCCAAGATTGAGCCATCTCTTGAGGTCTCCCACAGTCTCTCTCCCTACTTCTTCTCTCTTTCTATATCAACAACAATTATCGTCTGATCCCTTATTATTTACATAACTGGGAGTCATTCGTTCCGAGTCTTTTTTGGGTTTCAGCTGCTTCGACAAGCCAAAGTTGATGAGCAAGATGTGCCTGCTGCCACAGAGTAAAGGAATTGCAGTAATGCGAAATAACCAGATTTCCCTTTCTGATTTTTGTTCCCGTTTCATTGAAACCATAATTTGAACGAGGGATCACAACATTACTTGAGAGAGTATCGAAAAGCAATGGTCGGACAATTTATCGTTAATATTATCGCTGGTTAGGATCCATGAGGAAGGATTCAGCATAATCCCAGATTTTCTTGCCATAGCTGGAGTTAATTCCGAGGGGGTTTAGCTTTTGTATATTGCTATATCTTTTGTGGAATTAATAGATTATGCCATCTAGAATATATTTTTGTTTTTGCTTTACCGTATAAAAGTCAGCTGTATTGTTTGAGGAAGAAAGCAGAGGAGTTGATTGAAGTGGCATTGTCCGGGGTAAGCATTGACGATATCCCATGCATTAGTTTGTAATGTTGCAGTAGCACTTGACATATTTTGCAATGTAATAATCGGTCTTTAATATGATCCATATTTATGTAACCTCAACCCCAAGACTCGGATAGCCCACTAGCGAGTGTGATAGTGAGGTGAGCTGGATTGATTCCATTCCACTCGTCAAGGCTTCCAGCAGCCTAGTTTTGATCTTAAAAAAGTTGGTTGGTTCCCAGAAGAATGGTTGGAGAGAAGCGCTGAATCAGAGTATCCTCGCATAGCTTCACCACCTCATCCCCTGGCAGGGTAACCACAACCACCCTGCTCAACGGGCCCTCACTCGGCGGCCCTCGGAGGATCATCACTCCGCCTGCTTCGGTGTCCGGCTCAACGTAGTAAGAAGCTCGAACTGGGCCAAGCCCTTCCTCGAACACAACTAAGTATGGATCTACATTCTCCAGATTGAAACATACAAGATCACTGCCATTCATTGTGGGAGCGGAACGACAACTGCTGCATTCAAGCCACTCGATCAAATCCATGACCACATCATAATTCAGCTTTGTAACCATTTCTCCAATAGCCTTAGCAGCACTTGCTAATTCTTGTTCCTGTAAAGATTCCGCATGGATCTTGTTGTATATCATGCAGTTTCCGAAGAACCCTTTTTCTAGGCCCAGCACCCTTCTGACGTCCAAACAAATAGACATGTCCATAAGCCCATCTCTTATTCCTCTGGCCCTGCATACTCTGACCCAAAAGAGGCCTGCCAGAGCATCGAATGGTGATGGTGATGGTGACGGGCCTTTTTGTTCAGGGACTCCTGAGGTTATCTGCGCCATGGCCATGCAGTTGCGGACCATGGCATCCGTAAATGCCAGAGCAACAGTTGCGTACTTTGTATCAGTGGCCCAATTCTCTTTTCCCATGCTGGACTCGTAATAATTGATCAACTGGGCGTAAGGCTTGTGTTTGGGATCTTCGTTACCAGGCCGTCTCCGGCGAGGCAACGGGCGGAAGAGAGGGGGATCGAGCATTTTTCCGGATATGGTCGTGTCAGCCCAGGCCTTGATGAACATAGTGGCACAAATGGGATCGGCCAGGAGGTGAATGCAGCTCAAGCCGATTGCCATGCCACCTCCTTCAAATTCAGTCAACTGAAAGGGCAAAAAGAATTGTGTATTGTAGTTGTCGAAAACAACAAAAAACCAAGGAATTGAAAAATCAACAACCAGCAATATTATCTAAATTAGATCTTATTGAACAAGATGAAATTCTGAATCATCAATAATTTATTCCGTCCGCTAACATGTTTTTTAATCTAAATCAGTCATTTTTGGTTGTGTAACCTGAATGTAGAAGGTGGACCAAAAATAAGGATTATGGGACATTTCCTCCCAGCAAACAAGCTCAAGTTCCTTCTGCCTGTCCACGCTTTTCAACCAATCCTCCATGTTTCCATTCACTGTAGCCTCCACCATTCTCACTCCCGCATCGTTACACTTGATACTCCATTGCTCTTCGTCTCGATTTTTGACCAGTCTCCCGGTCACCATGGGGAAACATGTAAGCGTTTCGGACAGGGACTCTCTGAGCTTCTTGGTCGTCTCTCCGGCCACTCTATTTCCGGGCGTTGCGAAATAATACACAATGTTCAGGTGGCTTCGTTCCATGAGCTTGTCTAGAACCGACAAGGGGTAGGATTTTCCTGAGGGTTCCACAGGGATTGTGCTTACTACTGTACGTTTACATATTGTTGTGACCTCGGCCATTTTCGAGCCTTAGTTGTCTGGATGTGTTTACTAATGATCTTGCGAGTCTTCACCCCCACCCATGTTACTAAAGTGATTTATAGACAACTCTTTCATGTTTACCAGAACAGAAAAGAAAAGAAAAAAAAAAAACACTGATTAATTAATTAATTAATTAATTAATTAATTAATTGTTGAAATGATGTTTTCATGACCCATTGCCCACCAATATTCAGCGGAAAAATGCAAGTGAGCAAGGTTTGTCTCTCCATCTTGTTCAGCTTGTTTTCCTCCTCCCGAAGCAAATTAGTTTTTTTTTTTTAAATTGTTTTTTTAGTTACAACCAACTAAAATAGAATATTTTCTCCTCAATGTCATGAAGATTCCTGAATTATGGGACTTAAATAGAGTAATTTGTTCGGCCTACTTTGGGAAATAAATAAATAAATAAATAAATCTTCCGTATTGTTGTATAAAGGCATTATTGAAGTGTCAATTTCGTAGTTTATTTGAATAATTACAGTTTCTGAAATTCTGATTTTAATTGATAAATTACTTATTTCTCTGATATATAATGATAATTATAAATTTTTTTAAAAAATATTTTTTACATTTAAATTATATCTTTTAATTTTTTATTTAAATTTAAATTGATTAACTAATTTAAAAAAAAAAACAAATTGAACTAATTTTTTTTTTTGTTTGATTTCTATTACAAGAATATTGCTTAGATTGCTCAAATATTTGGGGAAGTTTCTTGGTCCAAAATAAATATTTAATCTTTAGACTTACATGGTTTTCTTCTTTTTTTTTTTTCCGCTTGATTAGTTACTATAGTTTTTGATTGTGTTTCAACTCTCGGTTTAACATTCAAAGAGTTCAAATTCTATACAATCCTTTTAATTTAATCAAAATTTATCCCTATAATTAAATTAATTTTAGCTATTTAATATGGATAACGTTTTTCCTTAAAAACGAGATGGATGATCAATAGTTTTGTGCATGATGTGTTATGCTTTTACATCCTAATAACAATAGTAAATTGATCGACATTTAATTGATTTAATTTCTCAAAAAAAAAAATCAAAATATATTAATTGATGGTCAATATTAGAGCAGAATATTAATCAATAACCCATAATAACTATAATTAAAGGAATTAAGTTTACTAAGCCAAAAAACATAATTCAAATATTAGAACCAATGCAAGAAACATAATCCAAATATGGTTGTAAGACTTGGATTGAATGGTATAACGTTTGCATCCGGTGGACACCCTTCTCCCCTCCGACATAGTGATCATCATCCCCGGAGAATGCAATGACCGCATTGGCAACACTCTTCAAGCCTTTTTCTTGAATTGTCAAAAATGTCGTTCTAACAGCAGAAAGAAGTCTGTTTTCTTGACGAGGGTAGCAACTGGAATCATGTTTGTTTACTGAGAATCTTGTGTGGGAAAGTGAGAGAGAGAGAGAGAGAGAGAGAGAGAGAGGTGATGATTGGGGAGCAAGGTAGAAAGGGAAAGTCAAAGAGGAAAGGGAACAAGACCGTTATTTGTAGTAACTAGCCGTTCGGATTTGAATTACTGTTAGGACTGCTGTGCCTCTTCACTTTTAAAAAATATATTTTAAACGATTTTAATGAAAAAAATAAGCTTCGCTCTTTTTTCTCGTCGGAATAATTCATCTAGTCAATGCCCTTTTCCTTTTAATCTTTTTTAGAATTTTTAGTTTTATGAGTGACTAAAACAAATTACTTTTACATTACTTTTTTTTTTTTGTAAATTACATTTAGAAATTACCTTTTTTTTTTTGGTATCTTTGGATTGGGTTGACAAAGGAAATTTAGTTACTTTTATGTCCTTAATGATAAGTAATTTAGTAATTGCTGATGGTTGAGAGTGTGAAGTCATTTTTCTATGAAAATAGGAATTTTCAATTTGACAAAAATCGTTGCTAGTTTGCCAATAGTCTCTCATCTCTCTTTAAAAACCTTATGAATTACAGGAGGTTTGCAATCATGCATTGGAAAACCTAAAACGTGTTAACAATGATTATGATATTATAAAGTGTAGATCAATGTTTAATCATGTCTATGTAATTTTATGTTGATGAAAAAAAAAATTAAGAAACACATGTTTTTATTTCTTTCCCCTTTTCTAATCTTTCCCCTTGGACTATAATTACATTGGAATTTACATTCTTGTAATTGGATTCAACTCCTTAAATCCACCCATCAAATCCATCTTCTCCACTTAATAACATCTGTTCATCATCACCAACCATATTTGCCTAACTGTTGCCAAAAAAACTGACTCTGCTTGCAATCGCCCCAAACAGTATTGCCTAATTTTCTTCTGGCAACAGTGACAGTGAAATTCTGATCCCCTTAGCCTTCAATTGGAGCTTGAAGCTTTCCTGCCTTGTCTGCAACAATGGCATGTTCCGAGTTATGTAATAATCAGCCAGCCCCCACTCCATTTAGGAATGAGCTTCCAATTTTTGATTATGGAATAATGTCAACTAGTTTTGATCTTCTTCTTACGATTGCCATTGTTCACTTACGCACACACATCACATCAACACTCTAATATATTGATGGTATGACCTAACAGACTATAAGCAGCAGACATCAATGCTGTCTTAACATATATCAGAGCCCTCATATATGTGTCCATACATCCTAGTGAAATCCTTAACTAAAGCCTTATCATTTTGTTAGGCGAAGACACGGCTAGAATGCTCAAATTGACACAAGTTAATGATAGAATTCAGAAGGGCATCAACTAACCTAGCAAGCAACCAGGGATCGAGCCTCGCCTATGCTCGAAACCGGGGAAAAGAAGCCTGGCAGAGAGCAAGGGCGCTTGGTTCATGTAACAGACTCATGCATAGCGGCTATGTTGGAATAGCATTATGACAAATTGCATGTAAAAGTTTGCAGGAATTGGAACATGCCAACATGCCAACTTAACCCCCGTAAAGTTAAGTAAGAGCAAAAGAATGTGTTTGCCTACAGGCATGAATACTAAAACCTCTAATCTCTGTGATTTAAGAAAAATATCAGTATAAACTAAACTGTTACTGAAAACTCTGACCTACCGCTGTTGTTCCACTCCCATATAACTTTACAATGTTGTATTTTATTTCCATTTTCTGGAAGATCATGTTCTTCTGGTGGGATTTCCTTTGTAAAGACAGCAATTTGAGAAGCAAATCCTGGCTCCACATCAGCAGAACCACCAACCCCACTGAACTCAACACTGTAATTGTGCTTTTCGGCTAGTTCGGATGCCCAGTGGTTGAACTGCTCTCTGGTCCACTCAAACTTGTGGTCATGGTTGCGGAACTTGCAAGACTGTGACTGGCTTTTCTCGTCTGGATCTTCTTCTTGGCTGGAGAGGCTATATTTTTGCAGAATTGCATTATATTCATAGTTTGGAGTAGAGACAACAAGAATTTTTGGACGAAAATAGCCCAATGCAATGTTGCCAAAAAGACAGGCCTGGTCCTCCTCCATATGCTCAATCACCTAGAATTTTGATGAACATTGTGGGTCAATTTCCATGGGAGTTCAAGAGTTTGCCTCGTGTGACTAGAAATCCTTTGGCATGGTGTTGGAATTCTACTGCTGTAGTCATATTACTCTAGTCTAGAGCATGAACCGATCCACCTTCTAAATGTTTGCAACCATAACACGGCTAATATAGCCAAGCTAAGCAAAGCAGTTTATTCAATGAATGACGTGAGCGCTTTTATGGCATGATTTGCAATTGACATGTTTCAAACAATGACTTAAATCATGAAGCTGAGGCAGAGACCGCATAGAAGATGCACAATTGGTTCATGCCACGTGCTGCATCAGTTGGCAAAAATTTTGCTAAAAAAACATTGATAACACCTAGCAACTCTTAAATGATTAATATCACTACCAGCTGGTGCATTAACTTGTCGAGCCAAGAGATCCCACTGCAGGCATAAAAGACTACCTCTCTAAAACACCCTATTTTCCAAAAATGAGACTATAGAATGACATGCTGAACGCATCAATGACAAGAACACAGCATGACATAGGAAAGGCTCTCAAGCATCCCATCTTGCAAGATCTGTAACCAAGTTCTTCATCTAAAGTAACATAGCAACCACAAGCTATAAACACTTCAACTGTTGGTTTGGCTTGGATTTATTATAAGTTCAAAGCAGTACTCCAATATTCTACCGTATAACCCAACGCCCTCTCTCTCTCCCAATTTTCTATTACTCGACAGATGACTCCGAGTTTTGCTTCAGCTATCACATGTTTAGTTGCTTCCATTTATTCTACATCATGGAATCACACAATATATCTATCAAATTTTGATATTGCTCCAAACAACAGGACATACTATATTTATTCATCTATCTCTTTTCAACAAGTATAGACTCATATTTATAAATGAAAGTATGCACCATTTTGCAGTATCTCCATTAGACGCACAATAAAGGACAACATTCAGTATGTCCTCATTGGAAGCACTAACTATATGCAGTATCTCTGAAATGATTCATGCATACAATTTAAAGAGAATAGGTATAAATTAGAGTGCTGAATTAGAAATTTCAAAACTCTGCAAGCACAATAAAGGACAACATTCAGTAAAATCAAACATGGTCCAAACATAGGCCGAATGTCAACATAGCACCAGATGACAAAATACACCACCTCTAGGCAAGTACCAATATCAAATCCGCATAATTGATTGTCAAAATCTGTAATGGAACCATCATAAAGAACAGCATGTTTGATGCCTGTATCTAACTTTGCACTTAATTTTGAATGAAGGACCTGCAGAATTGACCAAATCAAAAAACATAGCCAAGCCAGAAGTACAGTTAACAAGCAAAGAGTTAGAACAAAACACAACGGTGGACACAAACAGACAAACAGACAATCTGAACCCAATCCCCTTAGCATTACAACAAAACAATGAATGAACATTTGCTTGATATGGACCATTCACAGAGCGTAATGAAGCAGACAAAGAAGGCTAACACTCAGTTGTAACAACTCCATGAACAAAGATAGGCAATTCCCTCCACAATTATAATCATCAATTTATTAAACGCAGAGAATATGGTATCAGACCATTTAGACCACGAAAATTGGGAGAAACACATACTACTCAAATGCGACCTTGCAAGCCAAGATTTCCTTTACATGTTTAGCACCTATGTCTTGATGTAAAATCAAAGCATAAATGTGAGTTTCTCATGAAGAAGACTTGCTTTGGGCTACACCTAAAATCTTCTGAAATCATGCAAGAATATGTGTTGCAGTTGTGGATGAGGAAGGGGTCCATGTGCATACAAGACCAAAACTAGTGAATGATTACGAAAAGCCAGGGACTGTCTTTTTTTATAGGCAAGCCATTATGTAGGATAAGAGATGCTTTCACACCATGCCAAGAAATATCCATTGATACTTAACAGACTATACTGCATCATATGGTCCTGAAAGTGATAAATCATATTCAAGCATGATGGGATGTCTGCAGCAGCAAGAACAACATATTATCAACATTTTCCAAATGCCAAACCAAGGGTTTCATACCTTTGCAGCATGGCTAAGACTCTTCTGTGAAATGTCCACACCAACAATTGTTTCCAAAGAAGTTGGGTAATTTAATAAAGAATCCAATAGACTACCAGAGCCACAACCAAAGTCAACCTGGGAAGGAGAAGAAGAAAATATAGGAATAAGAGAAGATATAGATGAAGTAAGTATGAGGAGGAGAGCATGCAAAATTCTAGATGTCATACCAAAGAAGTTGCAGAAGATTTTCTTATTTGCTGCAAAGCATATTCCACCCGTTGCTTTGAAAGCGGTGGGTTGAAAAGAGCCTGCTCCATTCTCTCTTCTGGGGGTTCTGTTATCCGCAACAAGGTTACAGAACATCTCAAGTGGCAATCACCTAGCCAAAAATTAACAAAGAAAAGGAGTATCAGTTACTTGTTTCCAGAAGCAACATTTTTCATTCTCAAAGATCTTATCTACTAGTTACAACATTAATTAACCAAGTGAAATTTTTTTGACATCAACTGTTTATTTCTTTGCAAACCACACTCATAAGTATAATATTAAGTTGTTCAACAAATCTTTGGGCAATATGGGAATAATCATACTTGCAAACACCATAATGGCAATGATCCACAGAAGTATGAGCTCACCAATTTGAACTGATCTGATAATTAATCGGAATTAAACTTGTGCCCAATGTCTTGAGATCAAGACCACATCCATTGTGTACTCCTAATCCATTGATATTGTGACATGTCTTGGCAGTTTGACTCCTAATTCCCTATATTTTGGTCAACTTAAAATGCCAAAACAGAAAATGGCCTAGCTGACACCAACTGCCACCCTGGTCAAGTTCCTATAACATTTGGAGGAACTAAACGTACATGTCACAGTTCTTCGTCATACTCTCATAGAAATCATAGAACAAGATAGCCACGTAATTATTGCCAAAGGAGAATCATGTCATAAGATTAATGCTAGACAGAACTCAAAACTTTAAACTCAAATCAACTAAATCAAGCTAGTTGGATTCAGTTCAAATTTTGCAATTAAAATCTCCAAACCAGAGGATAGAAACATCATTAAATAAGAGTTTACTTCCTATTCAGCACTCTGTGCAAGAGATTTTCTCATCACTATATTCAACCAGAAAGTCCTACCAGCTAATCCTCATCCTCTCAATGGTCCTTCTAACATTTTGTTGCCCCAAAAACCTACTGACATTTACTAAACACATGAAAGAGCAGAAATTCAAAATGCAGATTACAGAAGCAATTGACCAATTGCATGCAAGAACCATCTACTATTTCCTGGTCCTTCCACATTCATTGATATGAATAAAGGCAGCAACTTACTCATAAGTAACAAAGGAAGGATCCTGCTGGAATCTTCAGCTGCAGCTAAAATGAACTCTTGCCGTGGCAATTCCAAATTGAAAAAAGCAGACTGACCAACTGACATCTGTGTCACAACTGTTTCTAGAGGAGAAATCACAGATCCAGTTCCCATCTCAAATGCAAACTCATCATTAGTTTCAAGAAGCTCTTTCACATTTTCAGTAACCAAATCTATTGTATAACTCACAAATGGCAAGGATCCAGAAGATGCATAGAGACCTGAATCTGAACCTTTAATGTTCAAGGGTTCCATCATCTTAAGATTTGCTGATTCATAGTAATTGCCTCCTTTTGTCCTCTTAATAGATGGACACAGTGCAAATTCCTTAAGGAAGATTTCATTATAAAACTGAATGTCGAGCACATTAGCACAGTGATTTAGCTTCTCTGGCATATCAGGGTCCACAAGAAAGGCATTTAACCATGATAGAACTTTCAGACAAGTATTATGGATGGCATCACTCTGCTTCTTGTAACTCTCTTTAGGTGAACATTCTATTATCAATTCCTGAAACTTAGAAAACATTTTTATGTCACATCTAAAAGTGCATCTTGGTTCCAATGATTCTCCATCACCAGCAACAGTATCTCTTCCATTAAAATGTTCTGACTCTTGTTCAGCCGCCCCAACTACCTTCAACTTCTCATGTGACCTTGAGAACTTGCAAGATTGCTTCAAAGGTACACTTATAGCAGAGAAGACGGGTTCAGATAGCCGGTGCTGACGGCAGAATGAGCATAGGATTTCTCTTGGAAAGGAACCTCTCCAATTTGTTTTAGTTGTGTACACAGTAGGCAACTCTGCAGCAAGAATTGCTTCTCTGGATAACTTGTAACTTCCGCTTGGTATCTTACCTATAAGCATCCTATTTAAGTACCATGGGTTAATAAAAAGCAGGTATAGAGCCATATGTGAGTCATACAAAAGATGCAAACTAAAGAAAAAGATTCAAAAACTAATATTTTGAGATTTAAACAAATTGCTTACAGTTAATGGTTGCCTCTTAACAAGAGGTAATTCTTTAAAAATATTAGGAGTGAATTGAGAATTGGCAACAGAAAGGATTTGGAGAGAAGACAAAGGAAAGGCTAAAAATTCCATTTAGATGAAGTCAGAAAACACCTGTGATATGATTGCAAAGAAATATCTTCATGGACGAGGTCCTTAGACCGCCATGTGTATCCAATGGATGCCATAATTGCATTGCCATGTACACTTTGACCACAAAAGTAAGTTGCCCTTGCATTTAAAGATTCTTCTAAGTGGTATCTCTCATTTGCACGATCTGATGGCAGGTCCAAAATGCATGAATCAGGAGCAGCAAAATACAGTCTTGTTTCTGAGGAAGCTTTGCCAATGGTCCTATTGACAAAGATGAATGTAGTAGTCAGCTAAAGCAACCTCACAAATAGATTTGTATATACACATGTTATAATTTAAGATACCTTGACAGAAATATCCTGCTGGCATCCAGGACACCAAGTTTTTGTGCAATAACATCCAGGTAATATCCAGCTGATGAAACATCAAGAGCAACTGCTTCAACAGGCTTATCCAGTGAAGAAGGAATATGTATAGCTTGGACCCATAAGCCATCTAGGGAACAAGATGGTTTATTATCTGATGACTCCATGATATCAGAAGGGCATCGATTTTTTTTCTGGAGCGAAAGTTGTCCCATGGGAGTAACAACAGATTCAGGTAAAGTTGCAGCAGCTCTCATTACAAATGTCAAAGCCAGGAAAGGGTTTGATTCCACCTTAGGGTCAAGCAATTTACATATGCTATTTAATTTTGCATCACAAGCAGCTAAGACAGAAACAGGTACTGAACCACACTGATCACCATCTCTCCACAAAGCTGCTCTAAGGTGACCGCTCAAAGGATGAACACATGAAAGGAACTTTTACCATCAATAAAATAGGAAAAGAAGTTAGATGACTAACATTTATGTAAGTAAAAGAGAGAAGAGCACACAAGAATGGCAAAGGGAAAAAAAAAAAAAGATTCACCAGCTGGCAAGAATTATGGAAAAAAACAAAGATGTGGGATGGGGAAGAGGAGGTTAAGGAGTTGCATTTTTCAAGTATGTTAACATCTAGTCAACTCTGTTTTTCAGCAGACAGTTAACATGACATAAAAATTCACCAACAAGCAAACAAATATTAGTTTACTCACTAAAAAATGAAATGCATCCATCAATTCTACTGTATCCTTCATTCTTTCTGTTGTTGTTTCACATCACTGCTTCTAAATAAAAAATGAATTTCACTTAGCAAGCATTAACTTATAAAGCATAACGCAAATGTATGAAAGCACCAACCTCATCTGAGAATAGATAGGCAATGCGATCACTTAAAAAATGCCACAGTTCCTGCTCGGTTGGATTATCAGCTGGAGGATGGATGCCTAACTGAAACAGAAATAGATAAGCACACAACATCATTAGTGAAGGATAAAGGAAGATACAGATTATTCTAACTAGTTAGTTAAGAGAAGAAATCTCGACTTAGCCATTGCGAAAACATGTAATTAACTCAGGCTGAAGAAAGAGCACAAGGAAAATAAATCTGAATCGCTATCTCAGAAGGACAACCAAATTTTATCACCTAGAACAAATAAGCAAATTTCTTGAAATTGCCAGTATTTTTGCAGAATGTGCAAGCTGCCCTTAACTATGGGAAAAATTAAAAGTACAATCTAAGAAATATGTAAATGGCATGAATATGAAAGGAAAAATTAGACATAAAAATTCAGGAACAAAACAGATGTAAGAAGCATAATGGTGTAGATTGCATTGAAACAAAAATAATCCAGGGAAAGGAACCTGAAGCTGACCTGTTTCAGGGCCTTGTCCGCAGCAGATTGCTCGGCATCCTTCTTTTTCTTATAGGTCTCTGAAACAACAACAAATTCTGGAAGTTCCAACCTGCAGCGATATAGAGATGGACCCTTCTGTGGGATTGCCAACCCAGGACATCCATTCTGAGTGGACTCCTGCACCTCCTCTACATTGTAACAGGCCTTGGTTCCAAATTTTTGGTAGATAATAGCCTTAGGGGTATAGTTTGCCTTTTTCACAGCAAAAACTGGGGATCCCCCGGCCTCCATCAGTAATTTGAAGGAGTTCTAATAAAGCAAATGCTACTCAGCCTTCAGTATATGCTGCACTGAAACAAAAACTAATCACTCCTGTAATTCAGTAAGGAAAACCATAATTTCAAATAACCTTAATAACTACAACATAATACAAAAATATCAAATGCAACCACATTGATAGCAAAGCAAGCTGTCCTTTTTACAATTGTTGCCAAGTCCCAGCCAATGGCACCAGCTTCATTGTGAATTATAAAAAAGGTGTCCATAAGCTGCAATAAAACTGAAATTCTCTAGATATCAAAACCCCATCAATCATAACCCTCAAAACTTTATATCTAAGAACTAAAGAAAAAGGCAACCCAATGCATGAGGTTCTCACACGGTAGGGTATGAGGAAGTATTAGAAGTTATTTCCATGTCGCAATAGAATAACCGTACTGTTACTGTTACATTACGGCTTGCGCTTCTGTAACAGCCGAATTTGGGTACCACAAATGAACTCCATTTATCATCATTTTGTTCAACACTCATTTACAACCCTCTTCGGATTCGCGAAAGTCATTCTAATATTCCAATTTAAAACACAGGAATCAACAAAAATTGATAGAATCAAAACCAATGGCAGTGGGAAAGCAAACAAACGAAGCCACCCCCCTTGCCAACCCATGAATTCGAAAAACAAAAAGAAGCCACATTGCACTGAAAAAAAATTCCATGGAAAAAGAAAAAGATTGGAACTTTGAAAGTAACCCAACAAAGCTACTCCAATAAATTGCTAAAAATAACACAGGAAACTTGAAAACATCGTTTTTGACTTCAAATAGAACAGTAAGTCGAAAAGAAAAATAAGAACCATACAGAGATAGCCTACCAGCGAGTACCAGTGTAAAAGAGGGGAGACGATGAAGCAAAATGGGTTAGTGGGGGAATCTGAATGGCTTTTGGAATTTGAAGAAGCAAGTGGGTTTGCGTGCTTTGAGCTTGCTTGGCTTTTGGTTCTGCCTCTGTGTGTGAGCTTGTATGTGAGAGAGACTCGCAGCTAAGTACAGAGGATAAAAAAAGTAAAAATAAAAATTAGAAGACATCAATACATCAATTCATAACAATATTGACGCAAATAATCAGAAGTATATAAACTATATTATTATAATTATCATACATAATTATTTATTTTTGTCTATTTAAATTTTCTTAAAATTAAAATAAGTGCATATAAAATTGAAAGGCCAAAAAAAAGAAAAGAAGTAAAAAAATTAGCAAAATAAAAAGAAAACAATAATGGTTACTACTGCTTAATAGTACCTGGAAATGCTGCTTATTTTGGTTTGGGAGAGAAGCAAAAGAAGTTGGTGTCATAATTAAATTTTATTATATATATATAAAAGAAAAGGGCCAAAGAGAAATGGAGAAACAACTTCCTAGGGAAGGTAACCTGGCCTGTTGGCTTTTCCTTGTCAAAGGGTGTCTCAATTTTGTAATTAAAGTATAAAACGTTTCAAATGGGCACATATATATATATATAAGAAGAGAGGGAAATGGAGAAACAACTTCCTAGGGAAGGTAAGCCTGGCCTGTTGGCTTTTCCTTGTCAAAGGGTGTCTCAATTTTGTAATTAAAGTATAAAACGTTTTCAAATGGGCTTGGACTGGCCCGCAACCAGGACTTTTTGAGGTTATCCGAACTTGGTATCAATCAAAGCCGCCTTTGATGTCAACCACCACGTCTGGTTCTTCGTATATTGGTTAGGATTTCTTCTTGGATCTTCATTGCCATAATTGAATTTCTTGTTTTTAGATTCATGAGATATAAGAGTTGTGTCAACTTGAATTGTTTTGATCAATGTTGTTTGCTGGTTGAAAGATGATTGTTTATGTAACGGACAAAGTTATTCCATTGTCATATGGTAGTCATAAGTTTCGGTGGTAAAAACAACTTTTATTTTGGGAGTCCCTTGTCCTGACACACACTTTAATGTTGTTTTCTGGTTCTTTAATTGCTGGAAAGTTTTGCAGTAAAATGCTTTGTCTCCTAGATGTGATTTAATGGATTTTATTTAGAGTTTTCATGGGTTTTGTATGCTCTACTGGCAAAACTTACGAGGGTTAATGGAACTCTTACAAAAGTTTGAATCTTGTTCGGTCAATGTTGTTTGATTCGTAGTTTCCATGTCTTGGTTACCAATTACTACAAACATTTGTAGTAAAATGCTTGTTTTGCTTCCCAGTAGGTCGGTTTTTTTGGTAGGACACTTAATTAAGTGTCAATAGGCTCTCACAAAATTTGAAGATTCAATGTTGATTTGAACTTTTCCATTTTTTACGTGATTCTCCAGTTCTTATTTGAGATTTGTGAAGGTGATAAGGGTGTTTGCTGGTCTTGTTAGGGCTGGCTTTGCTAGTTCAATCACGGCTCTAAAAAGAGACCCTTGTATTAAGAGCAGACGAGGAAAATACTACTTGCAAGCATTTCCTGATTGCATCTCATTTCTTTCACAGCGGTTGGGGTGCACTGCTTCGGCAGGTGTGCATCCAGGGGATCTTACCTTCCTTGCTGGTGCTGGGTGCTGATAGAGTCACTTTAAGAAGTCTAGCTTCTCTTGCTTGTGGAAGGTGCTGAAACAGAAATTTGCATTTATTGTCTTAGTTAATTAGTAACTCGAAGATATTGTACATTGAAGTATGTTTAACGCCAATGATATTGCACATAATAATTGTCTGTTAAGAAATGAAATCAAGCAATTGATTGATCATTAATTATGTTTTGAAGAAATCCATCCTCAATGTTAGTGGAGATGATTTTCTGTTTTAGTTCAAATGGAACTTTGCCTTAAAAATGGAAGTGTGAGCTTTTCACGTTGCTTTGTCTGCTGTGGTGTTTTTTTGGGAGTTTCTTATAAATTGGTGCTGCTCATTTATGACTTTTTGCCTTTTTTATGTTTGATTTTAGATTGGAACATGTGGGTAGAATTCTAAGCATGTTCTACTTGTAACTTATTTGTTGATATTCGTCCTCTTACTCATAATGATGAAGCCTTTCCCCATTTGACGTCTATCATTTCATTTATGTGTGTATGCAAGTTTGGAGTACTTACACAGCTTTCAGGCATTAGAAGCCCATAGCTTTAGGTGAAAATGATATGACCAATATTTCAAATTTGATGGCAACTATAGGTTGTGATGAAGCCAGACATCATCCACAGCATAGCATTACAATTTGAATCTTCAGGTATCTCTCACTGTATTTGATGCTGATGCCTTTATAAGAACCTTTTATGTTACTGTTTCCAGGTATCAAAGTTCCTATTTACTGTTTTGGCACCTAATCTCTTGGTTAACTTCCTGTTTGGGGGATTCTCACAGACTTAGGAGGAAGAACGAAGTCTATTGGGTTCTATTCTTCTTGCTCGGGTACAAAGAGTGCTTGCTCAGACAGGGCAAAATGACACCTATGTATAGTCATAATTTATTTACCAGTGGTAAGATCGAATGTGGAGAGGTTATTTCAGATATGACATAGCCACCACCGAAATGGTTCTTTACCTTTTTGGGCAACAATCATCATTGTAGTTTTGAGACACAAGTTAACTGCAATGAAGCACTTACGATTTCAAGCCCTCTGTAGAGGTCATTTATGGCAAGAGAAAGTTCCTCACTCAGTTAAATGATGCCTGGAGTATGAATCATATAAGGGAAGCTGGGGATTATAAAATGGCCAATTAGGGTTATTTATCTGTAGTTAATTGGATGAAACAACATGAGGAGCTACTCTTTTACATTTTAAGTGGCAACAAGGCAACTCGAAGCTTATTTCCTAAGCAGCTGCGCACGATTGCTCTTTCTGGATTATTATTATTGTATGAAGTGTGGAGGGTCATTTCTTCTAGTAGATTTGCTACTGTAGTTAGTCTTTATTAGAAATTCAATACATACATTGTAGATTGTTGTTTTCTTATCTTGAATTTGTAGTTGCTGATGATGACTATTTTTCTTTTTTTTCCTTCTTGCTGTTGTTTATTGTTGTTTCTATTGTTGTTAAATGGCGTGTGAAGAAAGTTGATTATATTTGTAAGTTTCTTTTGAGAAAAAAGGCACCTTCATAGTTTCTAGTTATTAAGTACAAATGTTGGTTACAATCTGTTCCATTTAACTCTGACTCTTTCAGTGCATATTCTTACATCTAACTAATTTTTTATTTATTTATTTTTTTGTTTTAGGTTAATCTTATTGAATATGGCCATGCCTTCCAGGTACCTTATGGATTCAATAGTCTTTACCAGGTGATGGATGCAAGAACCTTAAATATGGTCACAAAGGTTGATGTTGAAATAAACAACAGTTCTTTCTGTTCATTCTATGATTCTCTAGACCTAATGCTTTTAATTTATATTGCCAGGTACCCGGTTGCTTATGCTTAGGGAATCTCCACATTGCGTCAAGAAGTAATTTTTGTTTGGTGTGCCATTGTTTATGTAATTAATGATACTCTCTTGCATTTTCTAGATAGTTTTTGCAAGGAAAGCTATTAATCATATGGGATACAATTTTACTACTACTACAACTACTATTATTACTTGGTGAATGTGACAAAAAATCGCTACTTAAAAGTTGACGATATTTTCCTACCATGATGATTTAAGCAAACTAAGTGTTTGTTGCTAGTTCCTTAAGTTATTAAGATTTCCAGCATTTAGACCATTAGTGATTATCCATTTATTTATGCTTTGAATATGCATCATGTGTCACCTTTTCTCTTTTCACTTTTTTTGGTTGTTTCCTTTTATGGTGTGTAAGGAGGTTATAATTATGAATTTTGAGATGCTGATATGAGCTCTTCTTGCCAAATATCGTTATTTTTGCACATTTGTATGCAATCACAAATTTAAAAGTGGACCTATTAGTTTTAGTGAAAGTGTTTCTTTACATGTCAATAGCAAAGCCATTATAGTTATATATTTTCTCCTATTGTGGGGGTTATGGGGAGAACATTTGAACTTTATGCACTTGTTACTAGATAATAGTACAGATGTTTCATGTGGATTTACTTACAAACGAGATGAATACATTTTGTACAACAAAAGGGTGTCCATGCTATGCAATCTAGTAATAATTTGTTTGTATATTCTTCGTTTTTTGGTCCAGACTCGCTACTTTCCAGGTCTTTTACTTGTGGAGTCTCTGCCAGTTGATACTTTATTTGCTGATAAACAAGGTGAGATTTGTATCTCAACTGTCACAAATTATCCCATTAAAACTCTCATCCTTGAGTGTCACGCCAATTTTAAGATGATGGTGGAGGTTCTTGCTGAAATTTGATTTTCTTTACCGGACAAGGTCATCCCATATAATATGCTAATGTCTGACTCAGGAAAAAAACTCTTTGTTTCTTCACGTAAAATGGCCTTGAGTCTTATATTAAGTTTATGATTGTTTTTTAGATTGCTTCATCCTAAACTAAAGAGATTTATGTATAACCTAGAATCATATCATAGTAGGCTATAGGATGGGTTGTATTCTTATTTATCCTGAATTAGATACTAATAAGAGTTGAAATGCTTTCACTATAGCTTTGCTGTAAAAGTTGGTTTTTAACACCATATGGAGTTCTGTTTTATGACCCAGTTGTCGGCCCCCTTAAACTGGAATACCACTTTTATGGGCATGGATTATGCTCCATAATAGGGGGAAGACTAGTAAGAATTCAGGTCAGATGCTCCATAGATACATTTGTTAATATGTACAAGTTCAACTTGGATATAGTTAGTTTTGGCAAAGTCTACATGCCTGTTTACTGTTTGCATGTGATTAGATTAGAAAATGCAGGCACACATACATGAACAGAGAAGTACATGCACATGCATACATATTCACACAAAGAGAAAATATGAGCCTTTGATGTTCGTTCACACCAATTTGTATTACCTTAAGGTTTTTTGTAGTTCGCGTTGGACTATTTTCTGTACTAGTTAGATTAGCCTTAAGGCTTTTGTAGTTTATGTCAGACTATTTTCTTTACTAGTCATATTCCTGCAAGATCATTACAAAAGGACTCATACTAGTTGGTGTGAAATCTGACTTCCTTAACTGCTTCAAAACTCCAGTATCCTTGTGTCTCCCGTTTCATTTAGCCTGACAGCAATGCCTAGTAGCATAATTTAACATTCAGTGGAGCTATATGCATCCAAGTTTCATTTTTTTTGCTCTATATGTATCCAACTTTCTTTTTGCATATTGCTTTGTCAAGCCTGATTTGAAAATTACGTAGATGACTATATTAAATGCACACATTATGTGAAATGTTTTACACCAGTCTACCTTATTTGGCAAGAAAATGAGTGGCGTAGAAATGACATTATTTCCTAAGTGAAAATCATAACCATAGCCATAGACTGGTATAGATTTTTTTCTCCTAATTCGTTTTGGTGATGTTTTTCCCTTTTTATTTGGAGGAAATGAATCTAACCCTAAATTTAGACTAGATAAACAATATTTTTTTTTTGAAATAGATTAGTATGACGGGAAAATTTTTTATTGAATGGTCTATGTGGTGATAGTAAAGTTAGGTTAGATTGTCGCAATACAATTGGAGTTTGACTTCTTTGCTGGTAAAGCATGAAATTTACAATAACATGCATAATCCTTATATTCATTAGCTTTTTCTACTTTTTAAATAAAGATCTGCCCTGACATTTCTCATGGAAAGATACTAAATTTGCTTATGTCTACACTATGTTTTTCTCTTAAATTTCTTGAACAGCTTGATTTATTTTGCTATGTAATATTTGATGTGGTTGATGGTGATATCTTACAAATGTTTTAATCTTCCTAATTACTGATTATGGAATCAGCGTGCCCAGTTGTGAGCATTGTCAAACTCATACAGCCTTTCAGCATAAAGTGTGAGGATATTTCTTGTTTAGCTCAAGACAGGAATTCCACCAAAAGTTAAAGAACTGAATGATCTTAAACATTTGAACTTTGTTTTGCTGGATGAAGAAAGCTTTGCAGCAATTAAAGAGTTGTGTTGCAACATCCTGAACAAGCTTGTGATTTGAGCTGGGGTACTTTGTAATTATTGGTTTATAACTTTTTGCTAGTCAGACCATTTTAAAATTGTTAGAAAATCATCAGCTATGCTGCCTTCTAACTCGTTCTTGGAAACCCAATATTTTTTAAATTATTTACTCTAAAATTTCCTGTTCTTTAAAACCTCGGTTACCCTCAAGAGTTCTTAAGATTAGCATCTTATATCTGCCTTTTTCTTCAAAAGATCATCATTCTGGTGACCATATTTCTAAACTGTAAATTTCATAGAATCTTTTAATTATCATAAGTATACTTCTTGTTAAAAACATGTTTTAAAATGCATTTCCAACTCCTAAAATGAGGAACTCAAATTCAGTTAAGTAGTTTTAGTATAATATATAAAATTGGTCATCATATTACCTGGCTGTAGTAGGGAAAAAACCTAAGAAATAGAAATGAAAGACTTCATCCCCATTTCTTATTAAGACCAAATTGCAGAAGGAGCTATTTTTATTGTTGGATATATTAGGACTCCCGGTTTATCAATATAGCAATTTATAAGCCTAAGAGGACAAAAAAGAGGAGGATGAAAAAGATGTGCCCCTGATAAATGCTTTCTAATTTTCACTCTTTTTCATTGCTCTAAGTGTTCCTATTTATTAAAATCAATTTAAAAGAAAAGAAGACATAAGCTGGCAAAAAGAACACAATTGGGAAATATGGAAGATAGGAAGAGCCGACAAGTTTGCCTATACTGATGGTGAAATGTAAAAATGCCTTCTCAAAAGCAAACACGGCACTTGAGTGTATACTATCTTAAAGGGTTAAAGATAAAAAGGATATTCTGGTGATTGTGTGTAGTTTGCCTCCTCCCAATTGTGTGATCATAACAAGACCAAGTTCAAATTCATACTTTAGAAGAAAATAAAAGATTTTAGATCCATATAACATTATAATGGTAGAATTTCATGCTCTTTCCAAATATCAAGTGTATCAGCTAGCAAATCTTAGTTTCAGTATTTGATCTACCAGAACCATTACATGTCATCCATCAGCCTTTATTATAACATTCATCGGTTTCTTCATCCATACGTAAAAGTTGTTTCCCAACATCTGTCTCCCTTACTTCTATGGCTTAAATGCTTAAAAAGGAATTTTCCTTGACATTGATGTGCATCTAAGCCTCCTAGAGTTGCAAGGCATATTCCAAATGCCATAAAACTTCCCCCATTGTAGGTCTATTCCTCCCCTCATCAGTAAGACATTTTTCTGCTATCTCCCTAAACTTTTTCAATGACTTAGGGCAATAATTTCTCCTCAAATATGGGTCAATGATAGTTTCAATTGACCTCTGCCGTTGCCATCTCATTGCCCATTCTGCTAGATTGATCTGATCTTTTGGCAAACTTGGATTTATGACAACTCGAGCACAAACAACCTCAAACAACACTACACTAAATGAGTAAGCATTGGACTTTTCAGTCAACTGTTACCTTTGGAAGTATTTAGGATCAAGATATCCAAAGTTTCCTTTCACTACTATGCTAACATGTGTATGGTCCCAAACATGACCAGTCTTTAACAACCTAAAATCAGACATCTTTGCCACAAAATCTTCATCGACCAGTATGTTAATTGTCTTGACATTCTTGTGAATGATTCCCTTATCTGCTTCTGTATAAAGGTAATGAAGTCCCTAAGTGGCACTAATGCATGCCTTCAATCATTACTTTTAAGTCAATGAAGGGAGATCACTACCAAAAAGGTGACTTCTTAGAGTCCCATTTTTCATATACTCATAAACCAAGATCATCTCATTCTTCTCTTTATAAAAACCAATTAAGAAGACCATATGCTTGTGCCTAAACTTTGAAAGCATCTCAATTTCTGTTTCAAATATTGCCAGGCCTTGCTCAGATTGTGGGTTTCCATGCTTAATTGTTGCAAGTATGCCATCCTCGATCTCTCATTTGTACACTTTTCCAAACCCTTCAAGTCCAATGACCAAACTTTCATCAAAATTATTTGTTGCCAATAGATCTCTGCTAAAAAAATTATCTACCAACTTTAGTAGATGTTATGGATCCATTAAGATTCTAAGATCTTCCTTTTACATTAGCAATGCTACTTATAGTAGTACCATGCAGGAATAATGGCCTCCATGCTAGAGAGGTGTTTTTGGTATCATTTGGCTTATGTCTCTAGTTCTTGTAGAAGCAAAATACGAAGGCTGTCATAATTGCAAAAATAAGACAAGAAGTCATGCTAACTCTAATTCCCACCCAAAGAGTCCAAGATTTTGATTTTTTTCACTGAATTTTCAGTTGAACTACTTCTTCCAGCATATTCAAGATTTCCATTTCTGCTCAGCTTGAAAATCTCAAAGCTATTCAAGAAAGCTTTGGTTCCTAAAGCACTACTTACAGTGTCAGGACCTATTTGTATCTAAAGTGTGTTAATTTTAATGGATATTACATCAACATATTCTTGATGATATGCCTTGTTCTTCCCTCTAGCCCATGAATAAACATCAAAGTTCTCAGTAACAGTCCTGTTGTTTATATATATCCTGAAAATCCTTTGGTTTACCTTGTCATGTTGCAATTCATAGAAATGTAAAAGGATTAAATAGTCAAAATCAGGGTGAACTTCAAATTTCCATGACATGTTAATCCTTTTCTCTATAACCTCGATGTTGGACATGGTTCTTACTGTTTTATACATAAGAAGAGGAACAACAAAGGAATCATTCCTCAATGCATATGTGATATTGGAACTATTGTTGATATCAAAACCAGTATTGGTTGTGATCATGTAGCTGGAATGCACTTCCCACATCCTCTAAAAGTCTGAATCCTGACTGGGTTGAATTTTAAGACCCCCAACATTTAACCAATACATAATTTCAATTGCTCGACCACTCAAATTTAGATTTATGCCTTTTCCGCCAACTCTACTCATTGTGTTTGGAATAAGTCTATCCACCACAAGGACAATCTCTATAGCATTCACAAACCCAAATAATCCTTTAGATGGAACGAACTTAATCACAAATGCCTCCATACCGATTGCTAAAATGTACTCTTTAACTAAAAGGAAAGAACTTGAATTGCTTTTGACATTATGGAAGTACAAATTCTTATGAGAAATCTCACCTAGAACACTCAAGTCTGATACCAATTTCAGACCATTGGCCATGATACTGAAGGATGACTCATTCACATTGTAGTTGTCAAAATTAAGTGGACGAAGATGGAATCTAACAAAGTAATTCTCTTGCAAGCCTTCAAATGTATAATTCAAGTCATTAGTGATAATACGGGCAGTTCCGTAAAATGGCCCCAAGGTTGAATCCGTACTTGCAGTGATACCAGTAAAACTGAGAGTAAGATTGTGGTTAGGGACTAAATCACCAATCCATCTCCGAACATCCACATTAACACTAGTATTTGAACCACAATTTATGAAAAATGAACTTGACTGAGCTAGTCCACTTGTTACAAATACCAATATAACCTCCAAAAATAAAAAATCCAAGAAGATCTTTCTTTCCCAGACATTTTTCATCACCATACCCTCAGGGGAAGAGCCTCGTCCAATAAGACACCTTTCACCCTCAAATTCCTAATTGGATAAGTCAGAAGCGACAAATGCTTAAAGATAAACCTACTTTTTTCCCATAAACATCCCACCTTTTGAATCATAAGAAGCACTACATTTCCAAGAAATTATAGGAAATTTCCCTGATTATTGAACCTTTTAAATAGAAACTTAAAGCTCAATAACTTAATAATTCATCAATGCAATCTATCTTCAAACAATAACATCAATTTATCTTCATAATCCTCATACGACCACCCATAATCTCTTTTTCAAAGGCATGAAATTAAGCTACTAATAGAGAATGTAAAAAAAAAAAAAATGGTTACCTACACAACACAGCACATCACAACCCCAGTTAACATATAGATTTGAACCAAGAAGAACTCTAGATAGAAATAAAGGAAAGAAAAAGGAAACACTATGTTAAGTAGAGAGAATAGAAAACAAAATGGGAAGATGCCACCTTTAAAGATGAAAATATGATTAAAAAAGCATTTGCTCACCAATGAAGCTAACTAGGGTTTCCAAAGAAACAATAGCAACAGTTGGTAGGAGTTGGCTGGGGTGGGAATACCTAAACAAGCAAAAAGAACATAGGGTGTGGCTGATAAAAGGAAACAACCTTGTAAATGTCGACTTCACTTCACCTTTAACCATCTTATGGGTTGTCTCCTGGTGAAAAGGAAAAGAATCCTACATAATTGATTCCACATTTTATTACAGCAATTGAAATAGCATAATGTCATTTCTTTTGTAGCTTACCCAAATTCCAATAAGTTAACCAGTTTCAAATAATATTAATGAAATCCTTTTGCCATATATATGTATATATGCTTACAAGAAACAATAAAAAGAATTGGTAGATATATAAAGTCGTTAATTTAGACATAAGTCAACGACTTTTTAGAGTTAAGTAATGGGGTTTTGTTTAGACATAAGAGTTTTCAAAATATAAAAAGAAAAAGTTATCAAGCAATATTGATGAGAAATCTTTCTTAAAGTCATTTCTCATATTATCGTAGTTTAAAATTAAAAATTACAAAATTAATCTATTATTATTATTATTATAGATATAAGTATAACCAATATTAAAAACAATTAGAATTATAAAACTATTAAATATATTTCGGTAACATTGTTTCTCCATTATAAGGTATAAAGTGTAGCCATATAGTTTAAAATCCTAATTTTTGGTATAATACGTTAATACCTTCTATATTACTATGATCAATATAAATAAATTATTGAAGTCACACGACATTTAATATTTTTTAAAAAATAATTTCCTATTTTTTGAAATAGTAGCAAATTTTCTTTTTCATACACAAATGAATCAATGAGATTTTCTAAGGTAATGGAAGTTATTAGTGTTAATAAAACAAAACTCCTAACAGCCAAGGAGGAAATTTATTTTTGGAATCAATGGAATAAAGGGAGACGGTGTTGTTCAATGTCCAAAGTGACTTCTAAATTATAATTATATAAACAAATAATTAAAAAAACTCTAAAAATAATATTAGATTTAAATTTTTTTTTTCTTCTGATCAATATTTTGATTAAGAAGAATAAAATTTTTTCATGTAAATTAATAATTTGAATTTAAGAATTTAAGATTAGTAAAAAATAAGTTTTATATTTTTTGTTCGAACAAAGATTCTTTTTGTTTACAATTTAGTGCAGTTGTATAGCCCCATCTTCTACTTATATAACATGAAATTAAAAATATATATAAAAAAGTCTTCACACATACTACTAACAATTTCATGGTAATTTTAAATAATTTAAAATGCCGTTTAGAATTAAAACTTGGGCCATGCTGGCCCGATACGTAAGACTCGTGTATTGGTGGGTATCAGGAATATAAAGGGAAGGCCCAATACGACCCACCATTCAAGTCATTTGGGCCTAGATACGACCGACAGTTTTTTAGTTTGCTTTCCTTATATTTTGCACAAAAGAAGGCAAACATCCCGACGCGTGTTAGATGCGAACACCACACGTCGAATACGTATATTGAATACGTGTTTGATACGGTAAAAATATATTATTTAAAAAAAAAAAAAGAGGTAAAAATTGCATATGTCTAAAAGGACAATTTTGAAATTAACCAATTAATTTCCCATCCCGACAAATGATAGACAAGGAAACTTGTGTGCTGAGGCTTACAAAGACATTGGTCGGTTGGTTGACTTTGACTTTACTTTTATTAATATGGACTTTTGTTATGTTCGGTGGGGATTGCAAATGTGCCTGCCTACACTTCTGTGGCATCATTTGCTTGCAGGGACATTCTCAGATTTGGTAAAATTGTCTTTTTATTTTTATTTTTTTTCCTCCCCCCTATTTTCTTTAGTTTATTTGATTCGTCAGATAGTTATACAGCATATCTAACTCTTTCATTTGTTTTTTTTTTTTTTTCTTTCTAACTATTAAATATAATTGAGAAATTATCAAAAATAAAATTTGGTATTCAAACTATTGGTTTCAAGTACAATTCAAACCACAGGGTAAGAGTTTCAAGTCTTGCATAAAAAGTAGATGGGACCACTTCCGCAAGAGGGTAATCACAAGCTCAGCAACAGCTTTAAGCCATAAGCAGCCATTGGCCTTATGTCCCTAATAAAGCCTCATCATGATTCATCAAAAAAAAGCAGCCAGCTGCCTTATGTCCCTTTTTCTATAACAAGATTAAATAACCAATCTACAATTACCTTGCCAAGCAATTTAGATGGGTTCTACAAGGTCTCTATTCAATTCCCTTTTCATCAGCTTGAGAATTTCCATAACCTGAAAGAACAAAATATAAGGATTATTGGATTATGGACTCCAACAAATTCTTAAGACATACACAAGGCAAATAACTACTTAACTACATAGGGGAATGACAGAACTATGATCATAAAGACATTAAAAAAAAAAAATGTTTTTCTTTAATGAGAAGTTGCACAAAAGAAAAACACGAAATGTGCATGAACAGACGTTCTGTAAATTTGCTATAATTTTCTCACTCCAAGAACTTGTATATTCAACTTATTCTTTCAAAACAAATCAAAAGGGGAAAACTAAATGAGGTATATTTTGTTCAAACTCTAAATGCATGTTAACATCTCTCCACTCAAAGCAAGGCATATTAAATGCTGAAGTCCTAATGATCACTCAAGACAAAAACACAAAAAAATTTTCCCACAGTATTTAACAATTTAAATGAAGAATTCACCCTGTGCACATTCCACAACATAAATGCAAAAAAGCTCTAATCTTTATACATCCATGTATTATGAAAAGCAGAAGAGAAAAAGCATCTTACTCCAGGATAGTGCTGTAAGACCGGAGAGTAATGATCTAGTGCTATGTATATCTTTTCCAGAAGGCTAAAAAGAGTATCCACTTCATCACCCAAAAGATCAACCTAAAAGTAAAGAGAAACACCCAATCAACAATAGAAAAGTAAACAACAAATTGGAACATCAATACATGATGCGGATGCTGATAATCAAAAGAGATATCACAACAAATTGATATTAATTTTCTCCTTACTAGTTCTAATTCTATAAATATCGTTTATGTTACATTTCATTAAAATATATCTTGAAATTTGATAATTGAGTTTTATCATCGAGTGCTGATTCTTGTTTGTTCTTGTTTGAATCCTTGTTCTACATTTCTTTCTCACTGATTTCTCTGTGAACTACACAAGACGGTAAACTTTCCTTAAAAGATTTAGCACTTATTCACTCATGCAAAGAAAGCATCTATTCAACTTGTACCTCCTAGTTCTCACTCTCTCGCCAAATTCTTCTATGGAGTGCTATAGGGCCAACAAGATACATCTCAAACCTTTTCTTCATAACAAGCTAATGCAGATATCATCATCACTAGTCCTCAAAACTTGAACGTGCAATACAACATAAAACCAAATCTCACATTAATAAGTCAAGAACTCCAAAAAAAAAAAAAAAAAAGTATCATATGACCTAGCAGTTTTCAATTTTCCAAGGCAAAACATTGACAATAAAAACCTACATCTAAACTAGCACATCAGGAGAGGAAGTTCCTCAGTAATAAAACTTCTCCATTTGAAAGAGAAGTCCACATACATAAGAACATTTTAGTTGTCGTAAGCTTTATCTCTAAACCTTCAATATATTAGGCAAATATTAATGGAAGAGAGCATGAGACATTAATATTCCAATATCACTATCCACCATAGCAAATACAGGAGTTCTGGCATACCTCAGCTTCAGCCTTTTGGAGATCAGAACACCTCCTTTCAAGCCTTTGCTTATATGACAACCCTGTTCTTCTAAGTTTATTAGCTTTCCCACTAAGAAAACTCACTTGACAACTCAGATTCTCCAACCTGGAGAAAAAACCAGGCATGAATTTGTTTCAGCTTTTGCATGTATATCACACTAAGAAAATTATCAATATACAGTCTTCCTGATACAGTCACTGTTTGGAGACTTACTTCCAACATTTAAAGAAAGTTGACTTCAAAACAGCATCACTGGATGGGTAGCAGACATTTAGTTTGGAAAACTTCAAATGCCAAAAGAGAAAAAGGGCATCTAAAAGAGCAAAGGCCTAATGCGCTATCTTATGGACAGTTAGGAAATGCGGTTATTGTATCAGGCTATTGCCTTAAGTACCATGCCAAATAGCAAAAGCAACAAGGAACACTTTTGCTAGTACAGACAGATTCGTGTGGAACTATAGAAGTTTACAATGGATCAATGGTGATGAGTAAACACCTCAAATTCTTGCTTCCAATATCTTCTAGTGTTTGGCTTTCAAAATCATTAATGGCTCTTGACAGTCCCTGAATAAGACCGATGTTTGAATCCGTTTGCTTCTTGTGTTGTCTCTCACTGTCTTCCAACAGTGACAGAGCATTCTGCTTCTCTTGGGCAAGTGCAAGAAGCTTGCTCTTCTCTTCAACAGCTTCCATCAACCTTCTTGTAACTAACTCAAGCTCCTCTCTTAATTTGCAAATATCTCCCTCATATAGTTTAATTTTGTCCATTGCCCCAACTAAAATACCTTTAATAATTTGTACTTCCTCATTGCTTTGGTTAATCAACATCTGCTGCTGACTTGTCTGATTCCTTAGACAGTCAAGCTCTTGAGAAGTTAGATCAAATTTCTCCTTCTCTTTTGCCAATTCATTTGATGCTCCTTGAAGTAAGTTATCCTTTCCATCGACTTCCGCTGTCAACAAGAGTAGCTTTTGCTCCAATTCCTCTTTTTCTGCCACATTCAATCTCAATGCCATTTCTTTCTCCAATTTCTCCATCTGAAGAGATGATAAAACTTCTTTTTCGTGGATACATTTCAGGTTCAAGTTAGCAAGTTCATCCTCAGCCTCTTTTAAGGCCTCTTTGTAAATAACTTCACACAGCCCTTGCATTAAAACTGACTCCATATCTGAATCAGTGATTTCTAACTTGCCAGTGGATTCAACAATTTGAGTAGCTTCCTTGAAAATAATTTCACAAAGCCCATGATAAATATCCATTGCCATATTTGCCTCTTGACCTAAGCATTTCATCTGACCCACCAACTCCCTGAGAAGGAAATTATATAGGCCTTCACTAACTGAGGCTTCAATATTTGCATCTTTTATGACAGAATTCATGTTCACATTTGTTTTTAACAAGCTTGCCTCAGCCAGAGCTTGTCTTGATATCTCCTCTGCAGCATCAGAAACTTTAGAAGACAGACATTTAATTTCCTTTTTCTTATCAGCAAGCAAGTCTCTTAATTGGCAATTTTCTGAAAGCAAATTTTCCAACCTATTCTTCATATTGTCAAAAGTCTCCATATTGTTACTAACTGCAGGAACTTTCTCATTTTCCACAAGGATATGATCCAACTTTGGAATGACCTCCAGGATCTTTTGTCCAAGTAAATCAAACTCATGATATTTCTTTGCTGGCAAAGAAGCTCTTTCCTTAAAGTACTTCCTCTTGAGACTGAAATATTCTTCCGTCATCTCTTGTACTTTCAATTCATGTTGTCTCTTCATTTCAATCATTTCAAGCTTAAAATAACTTGTTAAGTCATCTCTGGACAAAAGGTTTAGCTGGGCAAGATCCAAATTTCCTGGTATATGTATTGACTCATCAAGTTTGCCATTTCCCTCCCAAAGCGAAGCTGTTGATGAAAGATGATTGCCAGAAAACTTCCAGTGCTCCAAGGAACCATGAGAAGTTAGCCCACTTTCAGGTACAGCGAGCGACTTAGAGATGATATCCAACTCTTGACGTAAACTTGAAATTTCTTTCATCTTGTGAAGCCAGTTTGCACTTTCATTACCACAAAATCTAGCATTTTGATCCCATAACCTTTGTTCAAACTGTTCTTGAAGACCCTGAAAACAATTCTTGATCACCATTTCTTCTATTTCTGCTTGCAACTCTCTATCTTGCTGCCAGTCACAGACTGACTTAGACAAATGAACAACATGACCAGCTTGATGGCAGACAGAATCTAGGCTAGTTCTAAAGCCATTAAGCATTGTATCCATGTCAACACATTTATCAGGAATCTTTTCCTGGAGAATACCACCCAATCCCAACAACTCAGAATTTGAAGTTATCCTCCTCATAAAACAGGACCCTTTAATCTTGTCAATTTCTATTTTTAGCTTTTTAAAGAGCTCTGTAGCCGCATCTCTAAGGTTGCCTAAAGATTCTTCTAACATGTCAAGATCAATCAGAACATCAAAATAGCCGGGACAATGGTCATATTTTCCACCTTTTGAGTGGCAGCTTGACAACGAATGCCTCGCATGTTCATTTTCATTTGCTTCTACATGGCAAAGATGCAACATTTCTTCTAATCGAACCAATTCTTTTTCTTTCTCAGAAATCTTCTCTGCCACCTCTTGTTCAACGGCAGATATCATGCCCTTTGTGACAGATTCGCTAACCATTCTTGAAATCGTCAAACGATCATTGATATCTTCTAAATATGAATCCAAGTCATTAAGCAGGTCATTGCATGAATTGACATCAGCATCCACAGGTGTTGGAATCTGCATAATCTCTTGGCTCCCCATTTCCCTCCGGCAAACAGCACCCAGAAAACACTAAACAAAAATGTTGGAAGAATAGGCTCACTTACCCACAAATCATCAAAAACCTGAAAGATTAAAAGCAAAAGGAGATGTAGCTGTTAAAAAAAAGAAACCCAGAAAATTCAGGAAATTAAATATACAATACAACCATATTTGAACAGTCTGCCGCAGAGAAAAAAATGCATCTAGAAATTTGACTAAGAGCAAAGATTGAAAAAAAAAGAAAAAGAAAAAACAAAACCCAGCAAAACTGAGCTGGAACTAACTGGTTGAATTAAACTTGAGTTGGGTTTTTTTAAGCTTCACATGTAGAAATGAGGACAACAACATAAATAATTGAAAAAGAAAGAAGAAAAATGAAAATTCTGCTCTCTATCCTTTTCCCTGCATTTTGAAAAGCAAGGTAAAAATCCTTAGTGCATTTGCTAGACACTAAAGTGAAGTAAATTCTAAGTTAAACCCAATTTCCTTAAGCTTAAATTAACAATCAAAATGAAAGAATATGACTTCATTACCAACAAAAATCTAGTTTTTTTTTTTCCCTCCATTTTCTGAGCTACCAAAACATAAAGCCTCAAGTCCACTTGAACTAACAAAAATTGAGCTTAAAACGATCATATTTCAGCTGAATTAACGCCTAAAATAAAAGGGCACAGAAAAATAAACAATAAAAAAAAAAAGAAACTAAAGGACAACACTTAATTCTAAGCTAAGCCCAATTTTTTAAAGCCTAAATCAACAGTTAAAATGAATAAATATGACTTCAAAAGAACAAAAATCCAGTCTTTTTATCCATTTTCTGAGCTACCAAAACATAAAGCCTCAAAACTAGAAGCGAACCAACAATTGAACTTACACTAACCGTGTTTAAGCTGAATTAACACCTAAAACAAAATTCTAAAATCACAACAAAATCACACAATTTTTTTTTTTTTTCAAAGGAAGGTAAAGAGCAATCACTTACTGGTTTCAAGAGAATGAATTCAATTCCACCATTCCGCTGTGAAGCAATCAATGGTATCAACAAAAAGACCAAATTTTGGAAAATACCCAGATAAAAATATGGCTTTTTTTTTTTTTTTTTGCTCTATCTCTCTGTTCTTTTTTCTGTGTGTTTTGATGTTCTTAGGGTTTTAGGCGGGAGAGTGCAGATTCTTCATTCTCTTTTACCCTCAACAAGTACTCTAGTTTACGAGAATTGCCATTGTCATTTTCTTTCCCTCCTTTTTATTTTTATTTTAAATTTTATGGTCAAGTGATGTCAGTCACCAATTAGTTTGACCTTTTAATTTACTGAAATGTCAGTCATATATATATATATCCGAATGAGGGAAATTCCAATGAAGATTAACTTCATGATGTACGCGAACACACTCCCACCACATAAAACAAAAAATTGTGTCTCTCATTGAATATTTTTAGCAACTAAAAATTTTTATTTTTAAAACTTTAAATTTTAATCCTAAAAATAAGTTATAAAAAAATAAAAATATAATTTATAGTGTAATAAATTTCTCAATAGACAAACGTAAAAATATTACTTAGCAAAATGTTGGTATGATTCAAATGTATTATTAATAATAATAATATTATTATTATTATTTGCATTGCCTTAATGACTTAAAAAGCAGGGGGTAAAGGATCGACTTAAAAAAAAAAAAAAAAGAATTCAAATCCAACTAATCATGACAACTTTGGCTTTAATTATTAGCAATCATCTTTGTTCGGTATCATTTGGCGTTATTTTTCATGGCTTTGCTTATTTCTGAGTCAAAAGAACTTGCCTCAGTGCAGTGGCGGGGTTCCACTCCTCACTCCTCTGCCACTCCCTCTGCCCCTGCCTCTGCCTCTGCCTCCTCCTCCTCCTCCTCCTCCTCC